>OX456525.1:43385971-43887196 GCA_949748255.1 Eustalomyia histrio | reverse complement strand
AAAAAAACAAACCACAAAAATCGTTTTTTTTACGTTTTGTCAGTTAAAAAATTGATGGCTATTTTAAACGACTTTCGATTGCCTTTACTACTTTTGTCGATTTTTAAACAATGATTGAAAATAAATAACAAAATGGGATGATATAATGAAAAATCAGTTGTCATCTTTTTAATTGTATTTTCGATTAATTTAATATGTATTTAGATTATTTTTAACGAAGTAATATTGTGAGTGTACAAATTGGTGTATTTAAGTACAATTTCATAGTAGCGACTGGTAAATAATATATTTTCTCATATTTTTCAATAGTAGCTTAGAAGTGAATAATATTTTGTATTCACTTTAAATATTTTTCACCACTAAAATTTTTTTTCACCACAAACAATTTTTTTGACCTCAAAAAAATTTTTTTACCTCCAATTTTTTTTTAACAAAAAATTTCTTTTCACATCCAAAAGAATTTTTCACCTTAAAAATTTTTTTTTTAGTTCAAAAGTTGTTTACATTATTTGCATCAAAAGCAGTAGAGAACGTTTATTTTTAGTAAATTGGTTGAGGCACAGTCGAACTTAGCCTTTCCCCACTTCTTTTTTTAATTTTAACCCATTTCGAAAGAAAAATATTTAAAACTTTTTGATATCAGATAGGATATAATTAATTTATAATAATCTAGGTTCTAATAATATAATTATTTATGATCTCTGTTTTCAAAAGGTGAATACTTTATTTTTTTGTTTTAAATATTATCTTTTTTTCTGCACATTTTTTCCAAGGCCAAAAAAATTACGAACAATGTAGTTTCGTAAATTCTGTCATTATATGTTATTTAGCATTTTACCCATATTTTTAAAATTATAAAATTATATGTAATTGGCGAAGATATAATGTAATTATTAGTAAATTATATATAACTCAATTACAAGAACATTGTAGTCTAATAAAGCCAGCTATTATGTGGTTGAGTAAGGTAAGCGGCCGACTACGACTTTGGCACACCGGGCTCAAATCCTGCCGAGGGCATTTTTTTAGATATTTTAATTTTTTATTTTTTTATTTAAAATTTGATTTACAATAATTTTTTTATATAAAGCTGAATTTCATACAATCTATTTATTGTTTGGTCTAATCTGATTTTATCTGCCATTTTTCAAATCAATTTAGATCCAACTAAATCCCCAAATATATTTCAGGATCTCATTTGATTTAACATTTTTCGAATCAATTAATATCAGCTATAAGTTAAAGCAGATATTAAAGAATATCAAATTGGATTTAATTGTATTAAATATTGCGCTAGATCAACTTATTTTATTCGGGTATATACTATAAAAAAAAACTTATACTTATTTTTTCATTTATTTATATTTGGCTTGGAAAATGTTTGGTAAAGTCTGGCAATAAATGTTAAACTATTATTTTTTACAAAATAAAATTTAAATTTTAGTAATTTAATAATTTATTCCTGGTAGAATATAATTTAAAACATAAAATTAAGCAATCATGAAATGTGGTGGATAGTATTTTTTACTAATTTGTTAATTGTAGCAGTATTTTATTTACTTTAAACACTAAAAAAAAAAAAACATGAACTAAAATGTAACCAAAAGTTTCCTTCAAAATAGTTTAAAAATTGTCCTCAATTTAAGTAAAATTTTATTAAAACAGAAAAATTTTTTTAAAAAGAATAAAAATTCCTAAGTTTGAGAAAAAACGAAATAGTTTATATACTAAGAAATAGTTCATATTTTTCCTAAGTAATATTTTTTGATTTTAGGAAAAAAACAAGTCAATTAAATAAAAATTTATTAATTTTAAGAAAAAACATCTTAGTTTTTAGAAAATTGCATACTCAAATCTAATAAAACTAAGTTAAGTTAAAAAAAAAAAAAAAAAAAAATAGGACATAATTTACTCCTATTTAGTTCAAAAAATGTGTCTAACTTAAATCGAGAAAGTTCTTGAACTTAATGTGTGTTCGCGAGTAGTAAAATTAACTAAATTTTAGAAAGCCATTTCTAAATTCAGTTTTTTAATCTACCACTTTCTAATTTTGAAAAATTGTATTCTAAAAATTAGTTCAGACAATTAAAAACAAAAAGTAATAATTTTTTTCCTATGTAATAATAAAAATTTACTTGATTTTAGAAACTGATGAACTATTTCTAAGGAAAATTCTTTTGCAACTTTGTTCAGATAAATTTTAAAAATTTTAATAAAACATTCTTTTTTTCAAGTAAAAGTTTTCTAATTTTTATAAAATAATAAAATTTGGTATAGGATTTTTTTTTTGTTGGGAAGCGTTTAAATTATTTTCAATATTATATTAAAAAAACAATAAATTAAAAACAAACTAGTTAGTTTTCCTAATTTCCAAGAAAAATATTATTAAGGGAAAGAAATTAAAGTAAAAAAATTATCGTGCATGATTGTAATTCTTGGTGCGTGATTCAAAAATGCTTATCTCTAATCTTAAAAGTCTTTAACATTGAACTTAAAGTAGCTTAAAATATTTTTTTAAAATTTTCTTAGCAAAAGGTTAAAAATTTTGAATTTGCGCTATTATGTACTATTTTTTTTTTGCTAACTACAATACAAAATATCGCAAGAACATTTTATACATTACGGTAAATAGGCTTTCCTATAATTGACGTAGCGCTTATTAAACTTTATATTTTTTGAACTATTTTTTTTTTTTCACTTAATAATAAAAAAGTTTTAATTTTTATGTCAAATAAGGGTTAAGCTAAAAATCCCATAAAATAAACTTATGAAATTTTTCCATATTCCAATAATAACAAGAAATGTAATTGTGATATTTTGTATTTTTGCAACAATTTCCTTAAATAAGTTAATTTAAGAAGACAAAGGACCCACAGTGTTACTTAGCCATAGATGCCGTGTGTCACTTAGGGCGTCTCTTTTTGTAGTTCTCTCAAGCAGAACCGTTAATTAACTACGAAAAGGATCTGACTTTGTCACAATTTATTACGTTTCAGGATATCCTGCAGTACATTTTTTAATTTGTTTACCTTTTTGCTAATGAAATTTAATTTATATTTTAAATACATAAATTTAGTATAATTCAATTTAATTTTAAAACAAAATTGTATAGCAAAAAGCTTGTTAAGAGCAGTGTCCTCACAAAGC
Source organism: Eustalomyia histrio (assembly GCA_949748255.1). NCBI lineage: Eukaryota > Metazoa > Arthropoda > Insecta > Diptera > Anthomyiidae > Eustalomyia > Eustalomyia histrio. The sequence continues at coordinate 43,884,049 of OX456525.1, read as the reverse complement.
GGAAGTCCTCCGAAAGTGGGAAAATACTTACTCGATGAGTGTAAAGTACTTTAAAATATATTACATTTACCATAGAAGCTGGATAAGGATAATATTCACTTAAAAGAAGTGCTATTTAATTTAATGTTAGAATATATTTTTTTTTAGTTTTAGGAAGTTAAGTCCTAGTTTTTAGTAAAAAAAATTATCTAATGAACTTAAATAAAATAAAATTTTTCCTAAATCCAAGGAAACATTTACTAACTAGAAGTAAAATTTTAGATGATGTATGAACTAATTAGAAGGAAATTTTACTGTTTTCTAATAAAAATTTACTTCTCAGTAGTAAAATTTTTCTATAATTTAGAAATTTTGTCCAAATTTTAAGTAAAATTTGTATTAAATATTGGTAAAAAGTGTCTTAGGCGCCGTTTTCATTTCAATTTTTCCTCTAAATAATTTAATTTTTCTTAATTCTAGTTTATTTTTTTTTGAGTGAATGTAATTAATGTTTATACTGATAAAATTAAATTTGGAATAAAATAATATATTTTTATTTAGTTAAATTTATATTAAGTGCATTAATTTTATTTAAAGAAAAACATAATTTTTCCTTTTTATTTTTTTTCCATATTCCTTTTTATATACAGCGGTCAAAAAAAGTATTCGACAACGTTGCTCTGGTTGTGATTAACGGGAAAAGCACCGTTTCTTTGAAATTTATATTGATGACTTTCATTATTACTAATATTTTTTAATGTCTTAATTTCATTTATTGAATTAATTGTTAACATGGGTCGAAAGGGTGCAGAGATTTCTTTAGATGTTAAAGAAATAATAATTACACATTTTAAAAAGGGAATAACTGAACAAGAAATAGCAGAAATTGTTGGAAGACCTAGAACAACTATTCACTACATCATAAATAAATACAAAAAAACTAAAAGTATTGAAAATGTACAAAGAAGTGGGCGTCCAAAAAAACTTAATGAAGTAAACGAAAGGTGGATCTTGCGTGAAATAAAAAAAATCCTAAGATCAACGCTACAGTTTTAACAAAACAGCTAGAACATGATCTTAATATCAATGTTACACCTCAGACCGTGCATAATGTTATACACAGTAACGATTATCACGCAAGATCAGCTAGGAAAAAGAAAAGCTCGAGTTGACTTCGCAAAAGCGCATGTGAATAAGCCTATGGAGTTTTGGATGAAGACTATTTTTGCTGATGAGTCTAAATTCAACCTATTTGGATGTGATGGTAAGGTTCTGGTGTATAGAAAGCCTAATTCCGAGTTGGAGGAGCGAAATATGGTGCCTACTGTAAAGTACGGTGGTGGCGGTGTTATGGTCTGGGGATGTATGGGGCTTCAGGCGTGGGTAATTTAGTTTTTATTGATGGAATAATGGACCATCAGTACTACATAAACCTACTCAAGGAAAATCTTAAGCCAAGTGCCGAAATTTTGGGTGTTTCAAGTGATTTTCATTATTATCAGGATAATGATCCAAAACATATGGCCCTAAATACAAGGTTGTGGATGTTGTATAACTGTCCAAACATGATTAAACCACCTGCACAGTCCCCAGACTTAAACCCCATCGAACACCTATGGGCCTGCTTAGAGCAAAATATAAGGAAAAGAAATTTCAGGAACAAAAACCAGCTTAAATCAATCCTTCTAGAAGAGTGGCAAAAAATTGACCAAAACTACATTTTAGATCTTGTTAAATCAATGCCAAAGCGTTTAAAAGCCGTTATAAAACAAAAAGGAAGAGCAACTAAATATTAATTATTTATGTTTAATCAATATTTTCCCGTTAATTGCAACCAGAGCAACGTTGTCGAATACTTTTTTTGCGTTGAAATATTACATGTTTTTGTTTTTGTATTTTTTTTTTCCAGAATATTGTTTTTTGTTGTATTTTTTGTTTCATAAATAAAGAGATAATACTTTAAGCTAATAATCTGCATTTTCATATTTTTCATTTTGTAGAATTTTTTTAACATATTTTTCATGATTATGAAAAACAAGCAGTTTGTCGAATACTTTTTTTGACCGCTGTATAAACGTATTACTGCATGTATTAGTTTAAATTTTTGTCATCATTAATAACATCAGAAACAATAAAAATCTTGTTAATATGTTTGGTTATAACTCTATGGCTGTATTATGTATGCGTTATATACATATTGTATATAGATCTCTATATACAAAATGCAAGTTCTAACATGCATGAAAAAAATTAAAAAATAAACAACCGTGGAAAAGTCACTAAAGTAGATCATTTGCTGTTACCATACTTTATACTTAAAGATATAAAAATAGCAGAAGTAAAGGTACATTAAGGTATCTTTACATAAAGTCATATAATAAAAATTGTATACATAGTAAAGGTAATCACTTTTTACTTATATGTATATATTTTTAAATTTTTAAGTTTTCAAATATTTACATAAAACTTTTGTATGGAATTTTGTTTTCATATTAAATTTTAGTAAAAGTGCTTAAAATTTTTATTAAAGTTTACAAGAAATGTTCAAAAATTTAAACAAAACTGAATACCTCTAATAATGTTGCCGTGTAAGTGTATGCTAAGTTTTCTTACTTAAAAATTTGTTGCAGTTGTTGGTAATGCAGGCAAATATATATCATAATGATAGCGTAAAGTGTTCGTTTTTCTTTATACAAAAATTTGTAAACACCATTGAAAGCAAATACATACATATCAGGCAAATCAAAGCCAGTGACGTAGTGTCAAATTTTTAAATGAAATTTATGTAACTTAACAAAAATTATTTGCAAATGTTATTTGGAAGCTCTGCAAATTAGCCTTCTAATAGTTTTTTTTTTAAAAGCGATAATTTTTATACCATGAGTGAGGATTAAATTCGTTTTGTAAAATCCCTGAAGGAAATGTCGATAGTAAAACTGTACTGATTCAATATTGACTTTGTCACTAGTACTACTCACTAATTATACCCCAGCCAACGCTTTCTGCTGTAGACATTTAACATGTGCGTGTCATTGCGAATCTACACAACTATTGACTAGGTGTTGACATTGGAACTAGAGATTCACTAAAACATTTTAGTAATTCTCGTCTACACTTTTGGAATTTTTTACTAGATTTCCACACTAGGAAGGAAATAAGTTTAAACAGGTGCATTTATTTTGTTAAATTAAATATTTTATTAATAGAATTTTTTTTTATAAATTTCATTAAATTAAAAAAAAAAAATGTTGTGCAAATTTAATTTTGGATTAGAAAAATCTTCAAAAGACTGCACAAAATCATCCACATTCTCCGTAAAATCTTCATCAGGCCCCACAAAATCTCTAGAATTGCAATTTTCACTAAAAATTGTTGCCTCTTTCTTGTTATTTTTATTTTTATACAAAATTGATTGTTTTTTTTTTTAAGTTTTTTGTAATTTCTTTTGCTCATTATATATTTTGTTCAAATTTGTATACTTAACTTTTAAGTTCATTTTTCTTTATATTTTTATTAAAAACTATAATTTTGTATGCAGCTATGCACATGTATTTTCAACAAAGTAAAACAATAAAAAATCAAATGCAAAAAAGGAATGTAAATAGTATAGACGCTTTCTTGACATGTCACCAAAAAGTCACCCAAAAGTCACCCAAAATAGTCGACAAAAGTGGTGACTTGTAGACACTTGACCCCAGGCTTCCTACACGCAAAAAAAAAACATGGTTGGGACAATCATATTCGAAGAGCATCATATATTTTTGAGTTTATGATTGTGCCAACCATAGTCGTACTATAATATGGCTACATATTATGATAATAAAATAAACATAATTTTACCATAATATAGTCCCTACAGTTATATTATGATTCAAAAATTAACATATTATTATTCTAAATAAACATATTATGATTTTGAATTTAGTTTATTATAATGTTAAATATTAGTTTAAGTAAATGTCCATAGAATCTAAAAATGTTTTTATCAGATAAATTTCTAAATATCTAGAATTTTATGTAAGAAATGTCTTTTCGTACAAACAAAATCTTAAGTTCTACAGACTTTTACTTACAAAAATATATTTTATTAATATTAATAAATATATATTTTTTAAGAAATATTTCTTATTGTTTTTATTGAAACGAAAAAAAAAATAAAATATAAAATCTTTACATAGAACCTTTTTGGCAATGAATTGATAAGTGTAAATAATATTAAATGTATAAGAAATTTTGAAACAAAACCCTTTAAAAAAATCTAAAGTTAAAAGAAAAATTAACTGGATCTGAAATTTTTTAATTCCTCATGAAAGGTAGAAACCCCATCTGACATCTGTCCGTCCAGTTTTAGTAAGCAATATATCATTATTTTTTAAGACATTTTGTAGTAAAAACAAACTGACTGAACTGATAAAATTTTGGTTTTTATGAAAACAAGAAAATATTATGACCGTAAATGTCAAAGTAATGTTTTATTTCATGTGTAATTATTTATTGATTGTTGCCAGCATTTTATGGTTGCATAATTATCATATTTTACCACAGTATGGTTACAGCCAATTATGTTATAAAAAAGAAGGTGTCAATCATAAAATAGTATAATATTTACAATAATAATGATGGCAGCGACCATGTCGATGGGTAAAAAACCAATAACATGGTTGTGACAATCATACCCGATTGCAGCAAGCTTAATATAATAGCAGTGATCATGTTCCAGGGATGTCACAGGACTGAGAAGAATCTGGTACACGCCAAACGTAAAAACCTGTCAAAGAAGAAAAAGTAAAATTTTAAACTAATTTGCTAATCAATTTGGTATTGATTTGAAAACATCCCAGAACAATTTAGCAGAAGGTTAATGTAATTATTATTAAATGATGACTTATCTTTCGCAAGTCATCGTTGACATTTCCAGCATGTGCCAGTCAGTTGTCATCACCACTTTAAGAATTTAAATCCACTAAAAGTAGTTTATTATTTGTCTTGTTTGTCTGTAATTAATTTTCTTCAATTAAAAGTCAAAGTTTTTTATTAACAGACACGAAAATATTTGAATAATAATTGACTGTAGTTTTTTTTTTTTAAGTTAACCGTACATTTGTTTTAATTTAATTAAATAGTTAAAATAAAAGGAAACATATTTTTCAAATTATTTTTACATTTATTTAAAGAATAAATTACATACAAATAAGGAAATGCTGTTACTGTTAATATTTTCATTTAAAATTATTTGTTAAAAAAATTTATTTTTATTTTTTTATAGTTAATTTTCTGATAATTAAAATAAACTAACTAAATGATAGGTCGTTTATGACAGGTAAAAAAAAACGCCATACGCAAAATATCATTTATTTTTACAGATTTTGTAGGTAATTTTTTGACAACGGAATAAAGGTAACATTATTACTTTTTACGCAATTTGTAGTTAATTCGTTGACAGTTTAAAGAAATAAATAAGGGATATACCTTTTGTTTTTTTCGGATTTGTGATTAGTTTCTTAACAGTTAAAATAAATAAAAAATCGTTTATTATTTACGGAATTTGTAAATTAATTTATTAACAATATAAAATAAAGGAAAAGCTCTTTTGATGTAATTAAAAAGTAAGTATACAGGCTTTTAAGTGATTTTTCATTTATTTTAAATTCCATTTTCGGTAAATTTCAACTAAAAACTATTTTATTTTATTTATTTATTTATTTATTTATTTTTATTTATTTGCAATTTTAAAGCCCATAGGGCCAATTAATCTAAATTACAAAATCTCCTTAAAATGTAGCAACATCTTATATAATGTATAATGTATTAATAAATATCAGAAAAAAATAAATTAAATTAATAAATATCAGAATTAAATAAATTATAAATAATAAAAAAAATAATAATATTAAACCAAAAACTCGCCAGTAATAGATTAATAATTTATTAACGTCAATACTCCAAAACTACAAATTATTAATTACTTCTATGCACAAAATCAATTAGTTTACTTTTTTGGACACTATAAGAAACATTAAAACTTTTTAAATCTCTAGGAAGGGAATTATATGCTTTAGCAACTCTCACAAAATATGATCGTTTCAACATTGGGGTTAGTTTTGGATACGACAACTGTAAATTTCGTGTTGATTTGCTAAATCTAAAATTTTGTAAAAGAGTGGTAGGAGATTTATTTATATATACCTTAAAAAAATGAAGTAAAATACGGACCTTAATAAAACTCTGGAAAGAACAACCCAAAAATCTGTTAACATAAGAAGATATATGATCATGACATCTCAAGGAGAAAAGATATCGCATGACTCGATTAAATAGCAGCAATAACTTTTTTAAATTATAGCCCAGGGTTCCAGTATAATTTTCCATGTAACACAAAAAAATGAGCATTAACAATGCATGAACAATACGGGTTTTAACTTCAAATGGAAGACATAAATTAAAATTATATAGCTTTCGAAGAGAGAAGTTCACTCTTCGCGCTAAAAAATCCAAATGGGCATCAAATTTAAGTTGGCTATCTATAACCACTCCCAAACACAACAGATTATCTACAAATTCTATTGATACACCATCAACAACAATGGATATTTCATTTCTAAATCGAGGATGACCAAAAAAAAAAACACTTTTAGTCTTAGTAGCATTAATAACAAATTCATTACGTCTCATCCAACTCAAGGTTTTATCAACATAAAAATCAATATTCGATTTAAGGACATCAGTAAATTGTGGTTCACCAGAGAATAACAATTGCAAGTCATCCGCAAAAGCAAATGGCAAGCAAAAATTACCATCAAAAATATCAAATAAGTCATTCAAAAACATAATGAATAATTGTGGACCCAACACAGAACCTTGAGGTACACCAGTCAGCACCTGAAGAGTCTCACTACATATACCATTTATTGAAACAAATTGCCAACGTCCACAAAGATATGATGACAATAGACGGCATGCACTTGATGACATTGAATATTTTATATTAAGTTTTTTAATTAGTTTGGAATGAGAAACTCTATCAAATGCCCTACTTAGGTCGAGAGACAATAAAACTGATAATCCTCCTTTACTCAAAGTAGAACGTACGTTATCCGTTAAACTCAGTAAGAGTGATGAAGTGCTAAGTCCACGCCTAAATCCAAACTGACAATTATGAAGCATACGACTGGAGTTTATATATTGACCAAGTTGAACCTTTATCAACCCCTCTACAAGTTTTGATAATATAGGAAGCATGGAAATAGGTCGCAAATTACTAGGTACAGTAGAACTACCTTGTTTTATAATAGGCCTTACCTTAGCCATTTTTCAGCGCTCAGGAAAGCACGATGTAGTCAAAACACAGTTCACAATATGCAAAATGTGGTCAACTAAAAAAGGAAAAACTAATTTCAAAAACTTTAAAGAAAATCCATCATATCCTGAAGCATTTGACTTAATTGCTGAAAACCCCAAAACTAATTCATCAACGTCGACACAACGAAAAATAAAACCATCACAGTTATCAGTATATAATATATCCTGACTTTCACTATTATTAGCCTGAGGGTTCACAAAATAATGATTCAATAAATTAGCATCCGGATAGTCAAGATTATCAAGATCACTATCACATTTAGCCACACCATAACTCCTTAGCTTAGACCACAACTGTTTACTGTTGAGCCCAGCAAACATGTTACTATTCACTCTCCTTTTAACATTCCTAATGACTGATTTGGCTCTATTGCGAGCCTTACAATATATTTTCCAATTTTGATCAGTCCTATCATTCATATAAGCATTATGACATAGATCACGTATGGACAAATTATACTTTATCTCAGGATCACTCAAAAACCAATCATAACCCCTATTAATAATCCTTTTCCTCACCAACGGAACTACAGAATGCAATTTTGAGGGAAGAGCACGTTTTTGTGAATACAATACAATTTAAAAAAGCACCAACAATGGAATTTGTAAATATAAACAAAATTTAGTTTTTTTTTTGTAACATCTCTCTTTAGATTTTTATATGGGCAAAAATTGACAAGACAGAAAATGAAGAACACCTAAATGAAATTGTAAAAAATTACAGTTAAGCAAGTATCGGATTGGTCTGATTACTTTTAGATTAATATTGATTTTTTTGATTACAAGGTCATATGGATAGACGGACGGACTTCGTTAAATCGATTCAAAAAGTTTTTCTAAATAAATCGATATACTTAAAGGTGGATCTAGGTCTAGAGACACAAAACTTTCACGTATTGTATAAAAAGATTATAAGATTAGTTGGGGTTTAGAACTTGTTCCAAAAATTGTCCTAAGATCTATTTTTCACCTTAAAAATTTTGGATAAATTTAATTTTTATACACTCACCAAAAAAATTTTATAATGGCAACTAAAAATTTTGCTGTTATTACGAGAAATTTTTCTAATTTGAACCCAGCGATATTTTTTCTAATCTTAGCAACACATGTCGGCTGACGTATAGTAGCCGCTACAAAATTTTACGAAACTTTTTGTAAAGTGATATTTAAAACCAGTTTGCTAAAATCAGCAAAAAAATTACTAAATATTATTAATACAAAATTTAAAATTTATTTTTTTTGTCGAGCATAAAAGTTTTTTATTTTATTTATTTTTCCAAAAAAATATTTTATACAAAATTAAAAACAAAAGCAAAGGCTTTAACATTTTAAGAAACATAAACGAATATATTATTTTGCTTTTATTTGGTAATTTCAGTTTTGAAAAATATTTTAGTCAATTTTTTTTTAAATTTTAAGGTCAAATTTTAATTGTTTTTAGGGCTGATTTTCAGAACTAAAAAAACTATATTAAAGGAATGACCTATTTTTAGACATGAGCCGGTATCCGATCCCTTTTTTTAATTTATGTAACATTTTAAGGCAAAATAAGTTTGTAGGTGTAAGTTCTAATTAGAAAATATTTCCTTCAATATCCACTTCTTAAAAATCGGTTTTCAAAAATTTGTAAAATGATTTATGAAATTAGCAACAACAATTTGTAAATGTTCTTTAAAAATTCTGTAATTTGTAAATAGCAAAAAGATTTGCTAAATAATATTTTTTTTACTAAAAATCAGTGCAAAAATAGTAAAGTGGGATTGAACCATTTTCAAATTTTTCTACTAACTTTTTTTTTCTGAGTGTACGAATTAATTCCAAATTACCGATGTTTTAGTATTACTTTTCATATGAAAAAACATTTGTTAATATGAATACGCCTAAAACGACCCTCGGTTTAAACGAACTATTTGTTTCACATAATTTTCCATTTTAATACGAACTTCTTAAAATTTTGCAATTTTTCGATTACAACTTTTTTTTAATAATTTTAAAGAGAATAATCAAAAATTTTATTAAAAAATATAACAAACAGTTTATTTAGAAAATCTAATTAAAACATTGCAACCATTTTTCTAATGTCTGCTTTAAAAATATTAAATATTTTGTGAATAATGAAAAATATTAAACAAATTTCACCGGGATTAAAACGAGTCTCGCTTATATGAATTAATTTGAGTGGTCTTCTTACTAGAAAAGTCATCTATCTAATATGACTTCTTCATCTCATACTGAAGTCATTCACCACATGGAAATTTCATCATCAGTTACGAGTTGTCAACTTGTGACCTTCATTATTTTTTTTTTTTTTTGGTTAGAGTAGAAATAAAAATGTTGTTTAACTAACTTTTGCATCCGCAAAATTTGTCCTCCCTAAAACTAACATCTCTGTTCAATATAAGCAACAGCATAACTAACACATTGATTGCCGTTGTTCTTCATGCTGGTGTTAGTTGTGGTGGTGGTGGTTGTCTTTTAAATTGTTTTAAGCTTACTACTAACAAAACATATGCATAAATACGTACTTTTTTAGATACATTAGTGTGGATCATAAAAATAAAAATTGTGGAATTTTGATCTCAATATTAAAGACAAATAATTTTATTGTTGATTCGAAAATAAGAGATCGGGTTCAAAATTTCAGTGCATTACATTTATTACATTAAAATATATTTTGGCCTTAATAATACGTTTACTTAATTTTTAAGGCAAGTTTACAACGTCAATCTTACTAATTAATCTTTTAAAAATCCCCCAACCAGAATATGTTTTTTATTGAATATTTCTTTCTAATTGGTTGGTCTTACTAAAATGTATCAGTTATATCAAATACGTGTTCTCTTACTTTAAAAATAATTTCTATTGTAAATATGGTCAACTTATGTATTTTTATGTTCTGTGCCACTCTAATGTTTATTGCAGGATGCAAACTGCAGGCACTGAAAAAACGTATACTTAATAACTTTTCTTAAACTCATACTATCAAATATGCAGCTTTTTCTAAAAGCAATATAAACTCATATTAAAGCGCGTATTTTTTATATGTAAAGATTTTCTTTATTTTCTTTATGGTGTTGGTTGTCCTTTTTCTATCTTTACTACTACAACTACACTGATAATAATGAGTGAATAAAAATACGAAAAAATTTCAAAATCATAAAAACTTTCGTAAAATAAACGAAAATTGGCTTATTTAAGAAAGTTTTTTTTTATACCCTCCACCATATATTGTTAGGGTATATATCAGTTTGTCATTCCGTTTGTAACCTGTCGAAATATAGGTCTAAGTTTATATATATTTAAGTATATACATTCCTTATGCGATTTTAAGTAGTTTTTTTTCACCTCAAAAAATTTTTTTCAACTCAAAATTTTTTCCACCACAAAATTTGGTTTCACATCCAAAAAAAGTTTTTCACATCAAAACAATTTTTCTCCTCCATAATTTTACTTCTAAAGTTTTTTAAATTTTTTGTATCGAAAACATTAGAGAACATATTTTTAGAATATTTGTGTAGGGTATTCAAAGATTCCGCACAGCCGAATTTAAGCCTTTTTTGCTTGTTTTATTTCAAAATGGTACCAAGCCCAAAAGTGTGCATTAGTGAACTATGAATCCGATTGCCCAGGTTCGATACCGGAAAAATCAAAAATAATTTTTTTTTTTTAAATAAAATTTTGTGGAACGTAATAATATTTCTGTGGAATATAAATATTAAATTATACAACTGAATATTGGCTTTCACAATTAAAAATATAATTTAATATGGAAACAGTTGTCGTAACCGCCAGAATTCGATTGGCAACAAATTCGGTGGCCACAACTGATACTGTTTTCTGGGTGTATAATTCTGAGGTTATACATAACTTTACGTTTGCTATTTAGAAAGCTTGCAATTTGTTCTTTTAGAATAATTTTTGAACATTTTTTTTGAATCGCCCTCTAAATATTTAAGGTGAATATGTTTGAAGTCAACAAACATGTTCAATACCTTTTGTTTCTGAAAGTGCTCCCAAGTTTAAATAAAAAAGAACAAAAACAAATATGTTATTGTACAAAAGGCATGTTTAATTCGAATTTTATATTTATATCTATATCTATATAACTACTTGTAAAGAAAACAACTACACTCACAATATATTTTCCGTTACCGACTGTAGTTTTAATGAAGAATCAATTGAAATTCATAGAAATATATTTTTGAATCAGTCATTCAAAAAACAAACTATACAAATTTACAGGCATTCAGTAGGAGTTGATATTTTCAGTTAAATGTAAAAATTTATGTTTTCTGTTTTTAAAAATTGAAATTCATATAATTCTTTTTTGTTTTTTTACCAAAATAGTTTGTTTATATACAAAATTATTTCAATACAAATTACAAGAAATTATTCAAATATACAAACACATAAATCCAATAAAAATATATACATCTGTGTGTGTTGTGTTGTGTTTTGTAATTACATACAAATAAAAAAAAACTTTCAATTTGAAAAACAAACCACAAAAGTAGTTTTTTCTAACTTTTTGTCAGTAAAAATTTTATGGTTATTTTAAACGACTTTCTATGGTTTTTACTACTTTTGTTGGTTATTAAACAATGATTGGAAATAAACAACAAAATTGGTTGAATATAATGTAAAATCAGTAGTCCTCTTTTTGACTGTATTTTCGATTAATTTAATATATGTTTTAAGTTGTTTTTAACGAAATAATATTGTGAGTGTATCACTACTTACTTGACTTTTCTTAATTTTTATAAACAAATACAATTTGAGAATTTGTGGCCGTCTTTGCACGAAAGCTGTTTTCATTTATTAGCTTTTGGTGTTTTCAATATTTTATCAAATTCAATATACAAACAAAAATTTTAAATATTTTTATGACAAATATTTATGTTTACATTTAAAAGAGAAAAGCCAAGATTTTCCAAGACTTGGCAGCATTTTTATAAAATCTTAATCTTTAAACAGCTTTATCTATAACTACTTAAGTAGTGTATAGCTACTTAAATTTTTTACTATGGAATTTTTATATAAAAACAAACCTAAAACATCGATTATATTTTAAAATATTTTGTTGACATATGAAATATATTATTTGTGATTTGGTTAATCATTGTTTTCTTAGGACATGGGTGGAGGGTATTCAAAAATTCGGCACAGATGAATTTAGCATTTTTTTATTTGTTTGTTTAAATATTTTTGTGCATGAATTATTATAAGTGTACTACCACTATTACGGCAACTACTAAAACTAGTACTTGACACTTTTACAAAAAGCATCTTACACAATCTTCATGACTATATTTTATAATAGTTTATGTGTGTGTGTGTGTAATGCAACAAAAAATAAAACAATCTAACACCACAATAAGCTTTTTTTATAAGCTTAAAAAAAATTAACTATTTACTGCACACTCATCTTCACTTATCGTGAATGTGATGTAGTTAGTGTAAAGCCCTTAGACAATATATAATGTCTACAATATATTTTTTTTTGCTTGTTCTAAAATGCTCTTTGTGGTATGTAAGAATTTATGAATGTAAGTATTATTTTAGGTGTTCATTTTTTATTATAACTATTTTTGTGTACAAAAAATGTATTTAATATTTCCTAGAGTAATTTGATATTACAATATTTACTAGAAAATAAATATGAGACTTACTATAACAACTGTCCCTATAAAAAGTGTGTCGGATTATTCTCAAACTTACAGTATTTATTGTTCTACATGATTATAAAAAATATGGAGCAATTTATTCAGTTTTTCCAAAAATTGGGTAAAGTAGTCGTGGCTAATATTTTTATGAATATATTTTGTTTTTATAATTCAATAAAGTTTTGGAAAATATTAGAAATTTAACTGCAAAAGAGTTTTATATGGGAAATTAGAAGAAAAAAAAATTGAAAAAATTCTGTCGAGTTAAAAACAAAAATTGTGGTAAAAAACTTTGTTAAATGTAGAAATAAATCTTACGGTAAAATTTTTTGTGGTGAAATAAATTTTTGGGGGTCAAAAAATTTTTTGAGGTGAAAAAAAAAATTTTGAGGTTAATATAAAATATTCTTCACCTCAATGACAATATATTTTATTCACCAGACTCTAATATAAAATTGTACTGAAATAAACAAATTTTTATTTCATTTATAACTACGCTAAGGGAAAATAATCTATCCCAGGACACGTCACGTAACCGGTTCATTATGATTGTTTTTTTTTATATGAAAAGTACCGGTCACTTTAACATGGGCTTGTCCTACGAGGGGGATAATTGCCCTGTGTGACATCTTACAGGACTGCTCTACCCAAAAGAACATATTACAGAACTCGTACTTTCAAACTCAACACGTGATAGAGGCCTTTAAACCAAAAATGTTTTCACCTAACACGGGACTAGTACTTTCAGATCCAATACATGGTAGACACTTTTAACACCGATCAAGTGATAGGTACTTTAGAAATCGATCCTGTTTCTACCTACCACAGGACCGGTGGTTTCGGATCCATCACGTGATATAAACTTTGAAAAAGTTCACGTCGTAGCTACTTAAGGAACCGGTGCTCTTTTCACCTATCTCGTGATATGTATTTTCGGAACCTGCCTTGTTTTCACCTATTACGGAACAGGTCCCGATTTCCAGCTGACTCCTTTTTTCCCGCAGGGTATATTTAAAAATTGTTTGCATATAAAATACAATATATACTGCCATATTTATCCATATATATCTCCATATATGAGAACTGTTTCAATATAAAGAGTCACATATACTTTCATATACAATTATTTGTATAAAATCTATATTTGTTCATATCCCAGCAAAACTTTGGCAATTTGTGCGATATTCTCATGCGTTACCTTGAAATTATAGCTCGTTACGTTTTTCATTATTTGCAAGCATAAAGTAATAAGTTACTGATTATTGATTACGTAATATATGATTCATAAATGTAAAGTAATAATTAAAATATTTTTTAAAATCTATTTTTAGATACATTACTTTGTGTTTTTTTGTAAGCAAAAGGGTAATGAATGTTTGTTTTGATAACACTAGCGAAAAAACGAAACGCAACAGTTCATTTAAGTTTAAACCAATTAAATACTATATGCATCGATAGCTCAGTGGGTAGAGTTGTTGGCTGGCAACTAGATTTCCCTGGTTCGATTCCCATCTTGACCACATTATTTTAATTTACAAATATTTTAAATAAAATATTTGTAATATTTTTTTTTTAATAAAAATTGCTCTTTTTTAAAAATCTATTTTTAGACACATTACTTTTTCAATTCTCGTAAGCATATAAGTAACCCCTTACATTATCAACTCTAAAGTAATGGGTATATACATTACTTTAAGGCTCATCGCCTGTAAAATTCATCAATGAAGTAAAGTGTTAAGTAACCCTATGGCTATACATTACTTTACCCATTATTTGGTAATGTGTGGTTTTGCTGGGATGTTTAATATGAACATATTTGAGCGTATAAGAACATTTTTCACCGGGATGAACGAAGTTGAATAACACTCTGCAATGTTGTGATTTTTGAGTATACACTACTTACTGATAAGACTTGATTTTTGAAAATCCCTACGGGGAAGATAAAAAGGAGAAAAATCTATACTCCCTTTGGTTAGAAACGTGAAATTTTGGATGTCTTCCCTGGAGTATGAATAAATTTATTGATTAGGTACTTTCTGGTATTTTCGCCATAAAAAAAAATTATCTAGTTTTAATTATCTAGGTTAATCAGTTAAACATTCTGCAAAAATTTTAAAATTTTTACTTAAAGTTTTTCCTTAAAAATTAAAAAAAAAAATCACATATGAGATGATACAGTCATGCTACTGTATTAAACAGTCTTGTTTTTTGGGATTTTATGCATTAGAGGGTAAATAAAAGTAGGGGTTAATTTAACATTTTGCCTTCAATTATTTTATATAGCTGGTAAATCGCTTATTATTTGTATTTATATTGTCTATTTTTTTTGTTTTTGAAAAAGTCCTATTTGCCAATAACCACAATAATAAACAACAATTGCAAACAATGACCAAAAATAAAATGGTTTTATAAACAAATTATGTAAATTTATTTTAACATTGTGATAAAACTAATATACATTCAATTTTTAAATAGACAATAAATCTAATACATAGTAGTTATAAATATAGGTTATACAAAAATAAATTTATTTTACCAAAAATGTTTATTGTAAATTAAAATCCAAAATCCACAAAGCGAAAAATATCATTTTATTTGGCGGTTGAATAAAATGTAAATTAAAAATATTTATAATATACTGATGTATAGAAATAATTCAGTACAAATCAATTAAAACTCAAACAAATTTATACTATTTATATGACAGGGGTGGGCACATATTAAGGTTTTTCATAAATCATAAAGGGCCGCATCATATTTAGAAAAGTCAAAATATATATATCGTCTTCGAAGCTACAATGAAAGCTGACTTACCTTTTTCAAATTTTTGTATAAACTTTGTGTAAATTTTTTGCATTCGGTTACTTTAACTGAATATTCATTTTCACAGCAAAATTCGGTAAATAAAGGGTGGTTAAATTTTAAGGGCCGATGTTGATTTTGAATAAAACACAAATTATTTAGGAAATTATTGTCATCTCTTTTTATTATGATGATATGGTATGGTTCAATTATCTATGGAGCAAAATATCGGCCAAATGGCCGCCGCAACCTCGGCGGGACACCTCCATCCGATGGTCCAAATTTTCGATGGCGCTGAGGCATAATTGAGGTTCTATGACCTTAATGTGCCGAATTATCTCATCCTTTAGCTCTTGAATTGTTGCTGGCTTATCGACGTACACCTTTTCTTTCAAATAACCCCAAAGAAAGAAGTCCAACGGTGTCAAATCACATGATCTTGGCGGCCAATTGACATCGCTACCACATGAGATAACACGGCCATTGAATTTGTCGCGCAAAAGAGCCATTGTTTCGTTAGCTGTGTGGCAAGTCGCACCGTCCTGTCCAGGGCCATATCCTCAATTCCTGGCCACAATAAGTTTGTAATCATCTCGCGATAGCGAACACCATTCACGGTACATGCTTGGCCGACCTCATGACACACTATCGCGAACAACAGCAATGTTTTCCGCAGAACGAACTGTGTGAGCATGCACAGGTGTTTTCATAGACCAGGTTTGCTAAAATTTGCCCACAATTCTCCCGATTGTGGACACATTTTGTAGATTATGTTGACCAAAAAAAAATCACGAAATGCACGAAATGCATTTTGATTTGAACGCCCATTTTCATAATAAGCCTGGATAACTTTAACGCGTTGTTCGATTGTGTATCTTTCCATGGTTCATATTGAGTTAGTCTGGAATTGAGAAATGTCAAATGAAATGCAGAAAAAAATTTAACGTGTGACTTAGATGTGGTGCACATTCAACAACGGCATTTACAATTTAACCACCCTTACAACTGACTTTTAGTTTTACTAAAAATTAAAAGCATTTGGATATGTTTGTACTAACAGAATTTATTTGTTGCAACACAATTCAGTTGGCACTAAGTAAAAGCAGCAAAAATTTTATTTCTCTGTCATATCAAAAAAAAAAAATTATAAAACTATTATTTTTTAAATTATAAACCACACATTACCAAATAATGGGTAAAGTAATGTATAGGCATAGGAGCCGATGGATTACTTTACACCTTACTTCATTGATGAATTTCACAGGCGATAAGCCTTAAAGTAATGTATATACCCATTACTTTAGAGGTGATAATGTAAGGGGTTTCTTATATGGTTACGAAAATGGAAAAAGTAATGTGTCTAAAAATAGATTTTAAAAAAAAAAGAAATTTTTATTAAAAAAAAAATTATTACAAATATTTTATTTTAATTATTTATACTTATAAATAATGTGGTCAAGATGGGAATCGAAGTAGGGAAATCTGTTTGCCAGCCAACAACTCTACCCACTGAGCTGTCGACTCATATAGTATTTGATTGTTTTAAACTTAAATAAATTGTTGCGCTTCGTTTTATCGCTAGTGTTGTCAAAACAAACATACATTACCCTTTTGCTTACAAAAAAACACAAAGTAATGTATCTAAAAATAGATTTTCAAAAATATTTCAATTATTACTTTACATTTGTAAATAATATATTAGGTAATCAATAATCAGTAACTTATTACTTTATGCTTGCAAATAATGAAAAAGGTAACGAGCTATCATTACAAGGTAACGCATGAGAATATCGCACCCATTACCAAAGTTTTTCTGGGATGCTTTAGCGGAAAATTTAGTCTCCTTGGTTTTAATAATTTTGAATAAATTTATTAATTTGGCGATATGGTTATACTATTATCTAAAATTTACCATTTTTCGGAAAATTTTAAATAAATTTTATCTTTTGTAATTTTTCAAAAAAAAATAGTAAACTTAGAAAGAATAAAATAATTGTTAAAAATTAAAAACAACTGCATTAAAAAGTTTAAAATTTCACGTCAAGACGAATATAAGAGAAAAAAACTAAACTCAGAAAAAAAAAATTGTAGGAAAATTTGTAAACGGTTTTCAATTCCACTTCACTATTTTTGTACTGATTTTTAGTAAAAAAGTATTATTAAGCAAATCTTTTTGCTATTTACGTTTTACAAATAACAGAATTTTTACAGAATATTTACAAATTTTTGTTGCTAATTTCACAAATCATTTTACAAATTTTTAAAAACCGATTTGTAAAAATTAGCAAAAAAATACTAATTATAAAAATTGGATATTGAAGGAAATATTTTTTCTAATAAAAACTTACCTTTAATTGCCTTAAAATGTTTAATAGGTTAAAAAAGGGATCGGAAGTGAATATACCGACTCATGTGTAAAAATAGGACATCCACTTAAAATAGCACTAAAATGTTTTTTTTTTAATGCAAAAATTAGTCCCAAAAACAACTAAAATTTTACCTCAAAACGAAAAAAAAAAAAAAAACTAAAATATTTTTCAACACAGAAATTACTAAATTAAAACAAATGATAAAATTGTTTTTAAAATGTTTGAGCCTTTGATTTTTTTTTATTTTGTTTAAAATATTTAAAAAAAAAATAAATAAATAAATAAATGTAAACAATTTTGATGCTCGGTAAAAACAAATTGAAATTTTGTACTTATATTAATAATATTTAGTAAATTTTAAATTCCACCGTACAAAAAGTTTACTAAAATGTAGTAGTGGCTACAAATTTTTTCTAATAATTTCATTGTACTACACTTTAGCAGACATGTGTTGCTAAGATTAGCAAAAAATACCGCTGGGCATAAATTAGCAAAATTTCCCGTAATAACAGCAAAATTTTCAGTTGTCATTATAGACTTTTTTTGGTGAGTGTACTAAAAATATTAAACAAACATAGAGGAATAATATTGTGAAGTAGAAATTTCGAATCTAAAAATTGTATAAAAATATATTTGGAAAAGATTTACGAAAAAATTGCAAACAATTTAATAAAAAGACGAAAATCAAATTTCCTCAAGGGCCTTAGTAAAATAAACAAAGGGTCATATGCGGCCGTAAGGACCGCACATGCCCACTGTTGCTATATGACGATTTTATATTGATAGCTTTGAAAAAAAAAGAACTTGAGAAAATTTTTATATAAAATTTTTTTCTAAAAAAATTCTTAAAGCTTGTATAAAATAAGATTTTCCCTTTTTTTAAACAAATACAAACATTTGGAATTTTAACACTATGATACCCCCTGCGTATATTTAATAATACTCGTAAACATTGCAATTAATATAAATTATACGGCTGATTATATAAATGCGTTTTTAAATACGTAATATTTTCATATATGTATATAATTGCATTTTAAATAAATTTATAAATTTTTAATACTTTTGAAAATTTCTTTTAAAACTTCCAATAGTCAAAATATAGTTAGAACAATTCAACCATTTATAATTAAAATAAAACAAAATGCAACAAGGCTTCGCTGCACGTGTGCACAAATAAATTTATTAAATATTTTTCATGTTTATTCGTTAATTACGGCATATTTTAAGTATATTTAAATAGAAAAATAATGCGACAATAAAAACTAATATTTATATTAATTTCCAAAAATAATAATTCCAAATTTATTTTATAAATTTGTTAACAAAATCATTTAATAGGTTGCCAACAAATAAAAGCGTCAATAGGCATGTATTTTGAAATAAAAACGTGTATATTTATTAGGATGACTCATATTTAGAAGAAATGATTTAAATGAACTGAGTGAATTTAAGAAATTGAATAAATTAAACGAATTGAATGAATTGAGTGAATTTAAGGAATTGAACAAATTGAACAAATTGAATGAATTGAACGAATTAAATGAATTGATTTAATTGATTGAATTTAATTAATTAAATGAATTGTATAAATTCAATGATTTAAATAAATTTAATGTATTGAGTGAATTAAATGAATTGATTGAATTGAATGAATTTAATTAAATAAATGAATTGTATAATTCAATGATTTGAATAAATTTAATGAATTGATTGAATTGAATGAATTGAATCAATTGCACGAATTAAATGAATTGTATATATTTAATGATTTGAATAAATATAATAAATTTATTAAATGATCTGAATCAATAAAATTATTTTATAAGAATTGAGAATATTTCTTTGAATTTAATATTAGCTGATTGATTCTAGATCATTGTAGATTTAATAAGTGTTCATATAATGGGTGCAGTTATCGATAAGTGTAACGCTATTTTAGATTATTTGGGTAACGATTTTTTTTAAGAATGAAGTTATAATATTTATTTCGGTAACTGCATTTTAAGAACAACGGCAGTTGAATTATTTTGATAATACATATTTCATTAATTTCAGTACTGCTACAAGTGTGGATCAATAAGTCCCAGACTTTTTGAATGAAACACAGTTTTTTTTTGGCAAAAAAAAATATTTTTCAACATAATCTCCTTTTAGCTCAATACACTTAGTTTAACGTTTCTCCAATTTTTTTATCCCTTACAAAAAATAGGATTATTCGAGGTCCATAAAATAGGCATTTGTTTGATCAATAATTTCATCGTTGTAGTTAAATCTCTTTCCACCGAGCCATTTCTTTAGGTTTGGAAATGGCAAAAAGTCACTCGTAGCTAAATCCAGAGAATAGAGCGGATGAGGGAGCAATTCGTAGCCTAATTCATGGATTTTTGCCATGGAAACTGCACATGCGGTTGTGGTCGATTGTGAGCAAACGTGGCACCCATCTTGCAGGCAGCTTTCTTAAATTCAACTGATCATTTAAAATGGAAACCACACTGCCATATGAAATGCCTATGGCATCAACAATCTCACGCACTTTTACTCTTCGATCGGTCAACACCATATCGTGGATTTTTTTCGAGATTTTCGGGTATATTGACCTCAATTGGCCGTCCAGAAAGTTCAGCGTCATTTGTAATTGTGCGACCACAACGAAAGTCAGTAAACCACGTTTTTACCATTGATATCGATGGTGCAGATTCCCCATAGAATTTATTGAGCTTTTCCTTGGTTTGATTGACGGTTTTTTTTCGCAAAAATAATATTTAATGAGCACTTGAAATTCACTTTTTTGCATTTTTAAAAAATCCACGAGGTTGTATGTTTTGAACAACTGTTAAACGTAAAGTAAATGACGGAACTTACTCAAAATTTGACAGTAGTCTATAAATAGGCGGTACTTGATGGGAGCAGTGTTACATTTCATAAAACTACGATGGAAGTTTGAAAAGTCACGGACTTATTGATCCACTCTCTTATTTTAAGTTGTATTATTTTGGTTGTAACACCATTTTTGGGATAACAGTATTTCGGTTAAGGCTTACTGTAGTCAATTCAAAAGGATGTAAATCGATAACGGTATTTCGGCGGTGTTGCCTGCCGACTTTGGTTCTTTTAAAAAATAAAATAAAATATAATATAAAATAAAAATAAAATTTACCCTAGTATAATGTGGCATACATTAGGGTGACAATCAAATATATGGCAAAATATATTTTTTTCTAAATTCTCATCGCATAACTCTATTTAAAAATTAAACACGTTTTTATTTTGTTATTTTTAATATATTTTATTTTAACTTTAATCTTTACTCTAATACATACATATAAAAAAGAGAAATATTAGTAAAGCATTCAGGGATACTTTAGGGAACTTTACTCATATAAATAAAATAGAGAATTATAATGAGAGAAACAGGGAGGAAATGATTGAGTTTAAGTTATTAAGCAATTAATCAAAATAATAAGAAATAAACTTCGCTTAAAAAATCAATTGTTTATTTTTATTTTTTTTTGGTGAGTTACCGGATATAAAGGGTAGTCCAACTATAATGCACGATGTTAATTGTGAGTCACACCTTAACGTCAAGGTTTTTGTCCAACTTAATTTGATAAAGATTGTTGAAGCCTTTAACGAAAATTGGCGTACAAATCAAAATGCATTTCGTGCACTTCGTGATTTTTTTGATCAGCATAATCAGCCAAATGCGTTCACAATCGGGAGAATTGTGGGCAAATTTCAGCAAACCGGGTCTGTTGAATATGTGAAAACACCTGCGCATGCTCGCCCAGTTCGTTCTGCGGAAAAAATTGCTGTTGTTTGCGATAGTATGGCAGAAGAGCCGTAAACCTCGACTCGTCGTCCTGCCCAACAATTGAACATCTCACGAACATCACTGATACGAATTTTGAATAAAGATTTGAACTTAAACGCTTACAAGGTTCAATTGACTCAAGAGCTGAAGCCTACTGACCATTTTAAGTGTCGTCAATTCGCCGAATCGTTGGTTGAACAGACAGAAGTGAATGGTGACTTTACAAAGAAAATCATCTTCAGCGACGAGGCACACATTCACCTCAGTGGATTCGTTAACAAGCGGTATTGGTGCATTTTGGGCAAATGAGAATACACGAGTGATTGTTGAAAATCCGATGCATCCACAAAGAGTGACAGTTTGGTGGGGTTTACAACCTGGCGGCGTCATCGGGCTGTATTTCTTCAAAAATGAGGTCGGCCAAGCATGATAATGGACTTCTTGTGGGTAGAAATTGAGGATATGAACCTTTATGATATGTGGTTCGAACAGGATGGTGCCACTTGACACACAGCTACCGAAACAATGGCTCTTTTGCGCGAGAAATTCAATGGCCGTGTTATCTCACGTCGTGGCGATATTAATTGGCCACCATGATCATGTGATTTAACACCGTTGGACTTCTTTCTTTGGGGATATTTAAAAGAAAAAGGGTACGTCAATAAGCCAAGAACAATTCATCAGCTAAAGGATGAGATAATTAGGCACATTAACGACATTGAACCTCAATGATGTTTCAGATTCATTAAAAATATGGACCATCGAAAAGAGGTATGCCACCGAAGCCGTGGCGAGCATTTGGCCGATATTTTGTTTCACACATAATTATCATAGATCCTTCTATCATAATAAAAAATATTAGGATAATTGTCTGAAAACTTTGTTTTTTATTTTAACATCGTGCATTTTGGATGCATTATGGTTAAGTCAGTTATCCTGGTAGTAAATTTTTTTAAATATCTCAAATAGTTTTCGAAATATTGCTAAAACTCGAAGTGATGTCATGATGTGACAAATTTTATTAGAAACGATGTGTCACAAGACGAACATAGAAAAAAAGTATCACAAAAATTCAAGTAATGAAAAATGTTTGTTAAAATTCAAATATGATTTATAACAATTTTTTGTTTGAAATGTCTGTAAATTGTTTTTTTAATAGAAAAATTTTTTGAAAATAAAAATTGAAATTCCAAAAAAATAACAAAAAGTTTCTTGTATTAACAAATTCCCTTATACCCTTCACCACAGGTGGAAGGGTATATATAAGTTTGTCATTCCGTTTGTAATTTCTACAATATTGATCTTAGACCCTATAAAAAATATATATTATGGGTCCTTATGAAGAGCGAAGTTGATTTAACGATGTCCGTCTGTCCGTCTGTGTGTTGAAATGGGTTTTCCGAAGACCCCAGACATGATAAGGACTTGATTGTTATATATTTCTGTTACATGTGATCCTTTTTTGTTTGCTATTGAAAATCAGACAGATTGGTTAATAAATGGCTGAGATTTTAGCAAAAAACCACGACTACCTCTAACAAAATCCCTTTGTTTTTTTATATGTATGTTGAATATTACGCATAACAAACACATTAATTTGTTGAAATTCTTTTCTTTCACCTCTTCACCTTTTATACACAAAAAACAAACCAAATACTTTTTTTCTCTTAGGCGCGGGTTCGATACCGCCCTCCGTCAATTCAACTTTTTTTGTACAATTTTTTTATATTTTCTTAAGACTTTTTTTTGGTTATTTTTTGTTTTTTCAACATTAAATAATTAATTTAAATAAAATTTTAAATTAATAATTAAATAATCCATAAATAGACTAAAAACCACAAAATTTTTATAAAAACCCTCTGATGCAAACAAAATACAAACGATTTTATTTATATTTTTTGCTCCGATTTAAAAGAATTTATAAAAAGATTTTTAAACCATTTTATTTCTCATATATTAAGAAAATTTTATACATAATTCCCCGTTGAGTGCAACTATTTTAGGTCATAACTTATAATAATTTATAAAAAAAATTTTATAAACTATTTTCCTTCAAATTTTTAAAATTAAGCTAAAGAAATTAAAAATATTTTTCAATAAATAAGCGAAATAAAGTCCCAAATGCAAATTTGGCAGCTAAATCAAACGTTTTTGTAGAAATAAAACACATGCAGTTCTAGTGAGATCTTTTAACGATTTATAAAACAATATATTTTTTTAGTCGAAAATAGTTTTTTTTACAACTTAAAAGATTTTGAAAGAAATAATATGACAACACTGATTGGTTGTTGTTATTTTTTTATTTTATTTATTAAACTTCTTTTCTTTCACCTCTTCACCTTTTATACACAAACAACAAACACATACAATGATTTACCAAACAAATTAGTTTTGAACGAAAACTGTTTATTTACTTCTATTAACGATGATTGCATATGTGCATCAATGGCTCAGTGGTCTAAGCGCTTTGTCATAAATAGTTTTTTTTTGTTTTAGTCGCGCTATCGATCCCCGTCTATTCAACTTTTTTTGTACAATTTTTTTTTTCATTTTATTAAGATTTTTTTATTTGTTTTTTTATTTTTTTTTAACATAACAAATACGTACAGCACAGCACAGTTGACGATTTCGGACAGTTTTTTTGAGTATTTGGAGAACGGAAAGAGGAAAAGTTCCAAAATAAGGTACGAGCATCTTGGTTATCAATACACAACATCTGACAAAATGTGGGCGGGAGAAGGTTATATAAGATTCGGCATAGCCGAATTTAGCCGTTCTTACTTGTTTTATATTAAAATAAATATTTTTTTAACAAAATTCTTAAACTTTGACCCCAAAGGTGCTATTAGCCGTGCACCTCAAATTTCCCTCAAATTATAATAGTTTCAGACCATGTGGTACAAAATTCCGCCCAGGAATTAGCAAAAATCCAAAGTTAAATTTTTCATTGCCACCCTACTTTTATTTCACGGTGTATATTTTTGCCACAACATAAACAAAATCCGCTTACAAACAAATTAACATAATAAAATATATATAAAAACAAAAAACTTTAAACCAAATAAACATTTATTGTAAAATGACCCATTTATGCATCTTGTTATTAGATTTAGTATTTTTTTTTTAAATTTGTGCTAGAATTGTGTTGTTATTATTATATTTATTTGTTAATTTATATATTTTAAATAGTGTTTGCTATTTTCATTGTTTTTGTATTTTTACATGCATGTTTATGTGGTTTACCTTTAATGAGTTTGTATTACACGAATGCTTGAAAATTTAAATTAAACATTCTAAACCAAAATTATTATTATCATTAATGTAAATATATACACTTATTGCCAGTGCTATTTAGTACATACATTACGAATACACAAACATATGTACTACATATACTAATAAACAAATTGAAATAAATTTAAATTAAAATTAAATGTTAAAATTTAAATTATTCAGTAAGTGTTATCGTGCAAAAATATGATAATTTTTGCCACATATATTTCAATTAATAAGCTTAGCATAACATTGGTACATCATGTTTGTGCTGACACATCCACCAACGGAAGCAATATGGTTCTGAAACAAAGCTAGGACAAACTGGTCTAACTTCAGGATTAATCTACAAGAAGTGGTGATTTAGACGTGGAAGTATGTAGAGAAGTTATCGAAAAGGCTTATTAAATCGATAAAGGAGTGCTGTCCACTTCGACAAAGAAAATCTCCTTCAGAAAAGCCCTGACTAACCGGGGAGCTGATCAATCTCGGTAAACTTTTTTTATAGGAGAGATCGTAAATGAAATTTTAAAATGTTGGGATGACTACCATAGAAAGCTCAAAAATTACAAAAGAAAGATTCTAACGGCAAAGCGAAACTTCTGAAAACTTTTCTGTGAACAGGTGGGCAGCGAAAATGATTTTTCGAAGTTATTACCGAAGATCCACAATTTGAAATCTTTAAAGATTCTTATGCAAACTCACTGAAGAAACCAGTGTTGGCCCGCCTCACCGAAATCGATATTTTAGCGGCTATCGTTACCCCTAAAATACCGTTATCGAAATAAATGAAAAAAATCTTCATACTAAAAATACCGTTACCTAAATGATATAAAATATCGTTACCCTTACCGATAACCGCATGCGTTTCGGTTACCATCCATGGAAGAAACTGAAACTAATGCGGGGAAAAAGTTGAACCCAAATGTTATCCAGCAGGTTGGACCAATGAGAGACAACAACGACAAGGAAGTGAGCTTGATTGGAATATTAATATTATTTCGACATGGTTAAAAGAGCTGCAAACATATTTTCCCCTTTAAACGCTGTAGGACCAGATGTGTTCTTTACTCCTTTTTTGCATTAGCTTACACCCCCAGTTTACGGTAGGAAGCCAGAGTTGTCTTCATACCAAGGGTGGGGGAGGATCCTTATGCAAACTCACATTCTTGTCGGGAAAACTTGAACTATTGCGGGGCAAAACTTGGACCCAATGTTATCCAGCAGGTTGGACCAAATGAGAGAAAACATCGAAGGAAGTGAGCTTGGATTACCAAACGATAACCCTGACATTTTTGCTTAAAAACAAGGAATTGATGGTGTATGGAATGGTTGAGGATTAATTTCCTTGAAAGCTGCTTAAATTCTAGTTGCTTAAATTCTAGTAAAAACTTCCCTTCATGTAACCTACGTATACTGGTTCGGTCATATACCAGACAACGGTCAACTGTATCAGTGGAACACCACAGGGAGCCATGCTTTTACCACTACTATGGGTTAATATAATGATAAGTCTCCAAAGGATTTAAGGCAATAAGGATTTCCAACCTGTCTGCTATGAAGACTCTATAGCGATACTTTTATAGAGGAGAAGTGCTAAAGATCTGAGTGAAAGGGCTTTAAAAGTACAAGAATTATCATACAACTAACTAGGACGCGAGGACTAAATGCAAACCCCTACAGAACTAAAATATGCCTGTTCAATCGTAAGAATGACGGACCTACTTTGCTAGACAAAACCATTTGCAATGCAACTGGTGAATGAATCTGTTGTATCGGAAGACCTAAAACCAGAAAACCTTAGATGTGTTACCGGGATAAAACATCACTTCTATACGGATGTTTCTAAAGTGGATATAAAGACTAGTTTCTGAAGTACCTACCACGTGAGTGGTTTAAAATCTATATCACGTGATGGGTCTGAAAGTACCAGTACTGTGGTCAGTGTGTCTTACGAGCACTGATCCATACCCGTAGTTCACCATATTGCCCTTTTGTCTTAGCACATCTGCCGATATAGGGTCAATAGAAATGGTGAGTTCAATAACCCTACCCTTTCCTGCCCTTTTCAGCACTTTCCAGTACCCTGCAGAAAGTTCGCGGTTCTGGCCCTCGATCAGTCCAAGAATTATCTCATTGGATGTGTTCGGCCTATCGGAAAAGTATCCTACGAATACCTGGGCCTTAGGTACTTTATACTCAGTGAAAACCTTTAACATGGCATAGCTCCATGGCTTAAAAGTGGGGACGTGAGTCTCTAGCCACTGTACAGTGTCCTTATCCTAGCTTCACAGTACCCTTCCTGAGTTCCACAATCTTCATAAGGACAGCTCGCTAGATGACTTGAAGTTGGTTGTCAGACCATCTGCTGTTCGGGAAGTCGGATAGTATCACGCCAATCTTCGAGAATTGCACCGCTTCCTTATAAGAGAGAGCCAATTTCGGTCCTTGTTGTGGAATCGGTAAGGTCAGGACGGCTGTTGGCAGGGTGCTGCTATCGTCCTTACGGCGTGCGCCATTAGCATTAGCGATTCTCTTTGAGGAGTAAGTAGTGTTTGGCGGTGTATAGCCATCAGAGCGTACCCTCTTTTTAGATGTAAGTTCACGCAATTGTAGACGTAAGTTCACGCACTTCTTTATGGGCCTCACGACAAAGCTCGCGAGCTACCTCAATATCGATTCCTTCATCTACATACATTTTCAGACGTTTCCGAGCTAATGTGAGGAGTATCTTCACTTCCGATTCCTATTTTTTAATCTAATCTTACAAAAAACGTACTTTTATTTCCAAAAAATAGTGCTTTAAATCAAAATCGTAAAGTGTCTTTCATTTCGAATCACTTTTGTTTAAAATGAAAAATTAATATTTAGATTTTCCTTACAAAAAAGCTTTAATTAATACAGGGTTTAAATTCGAATTACTCATAATTTTCTTCGATATTTTTTCTATTAAAAATTAACGAACATTTTCAGAAGAAAAATCACAAATTCTAATACATTCTACAAAAACTTGTGCTTTTGCAAAAATTTGCTGAGATTTTTTCAAATAGATTTGAAAATCATTTCAATAGAGATACAAATATATTTTTATAAATAAAAACGATCTTCACAGACTTATCACAATTTTCATAAATACAATATTTCGTAGTGCTTAAAATTGAATTTCACATTAAAAAATATTAAGGTCAGTTATTATACCTACTTTTATATGCAAATAAATTACCTTAAATTTAATGTTATGCAATTTTAAATAACCATAACACTCAACTACACCTATACGTATGATGAATATTAATTCATTATAAATTGAAAATTAATCATACGATCTGTTGTCTCTACTTTTTTTTATACAACACTTAACAATTTATACAAATTACTTAACTTAATTGTTATATTTTTTCGAGTGGCTTTTAACAGTAAATACGTCTGTCTGTCTGTCTGTCTCTTTATGATACTATTTTTCAGTGTGTGTGTGTGTGTGTGTGTGTGTATGTCGTATTTAGCCTTTACACGTTCACATTTATACGATGAGATAAACATTAGTAGATATTTAATATTTATTAAAAGCAACGTTACAGGAATATAAACAAACTATTTAGTTTGGTTTATGGAAGTTTTGTTATGCAGTTAGATTGTAAACCTGTTAACGATATTTCTAATACCAAAGTGTTGAAAATAAGTGAAATAAGTGGAGTAAAGTGTTGGATACAAATACACTATCTCTATGGTTTATAACAAATAAACACTTGTACTACTAATATAGAGGAATTTCTAAACACATAAAGGGTGTCCCAAGAAGAACGCAATTTTTAAATTTTAAATAAAACACAGATATTTAAAAAAAATATCGTGAAACTTTATTATATCGTAAAGTAGACAGAATGAGGTTATGTATGGAACAATATATCGTGCAGATGCCCGCGGCGGCTTTGCTGGCATCCACGCGATCTTTTAATGAAATTTTCAATGACCGTTTTGCATGAATGCTGCGGTATTTCATTAATGCAGCGTCCAATTTCCTCTTTTAAGGCTTGAGTCGTCGTCGGCTTATTCGCGTAAACCATCGACTTCAAAAAACCCCAAAGAAAAAAATCTAATGGTGTTAAATCGCACGATCTAGGCGGCCAATTCTGATCTCCAAAACGCGAAATAACACGACCGGGAAATGACTGATGCAGCAATTGAATTGTTTCTCTGGCTGTATGACATGTGGCGCCGTCTTGTTGGAACCACATGCCCTCCACATTCATTTCTTCAATTCTAGGCAAGAAAAAACTGGTTATCATTTCACGATACCGAACACCATTGACTGTTTGCGCTTGACCTGCCTCATTTTCATAAAAAAAGGTCCAATGATTCCTCCAGCCCAAAAACCACACCACACGTGGTGACACGTTGAGGATGCATTTGCTTCTCGTGAATCACTCGAGGATTTTCCTCAGCCCAAATGCGACAATTCTGCCTATTGACGAAGCCATCAAGATGAAAATGGGCCTCGTCACTGAAGATGATTTTATCGGCAAAATCAGCATTTTCATGTTGTCTCTCCAATACCCAATTAACGAACTCCCTTCGCTGTTCATGGTCAGCTGGCTTCAGTTCCTGAGTCAATTAAACTTTGTATGCATGAAGATGCAAATCTTTCGTCAAAATTCGCTGCAAAGTGGATTTGGAGACACCAATTTGCTGAGCTCGGTGTCGAATTGAGGTGGATGGAGTTTGAGCGACATCATCACGTACAGCTGCGACATTTTCGTTCGATCGACCTGGTCGATGGCGCGTTGTTGTCTTTACATCACTAACAGACCCAGTTTCGGCAAATTTATCCATTAATCTCTTTACAGTTGACTCTTTTGGAGCATTATTGTGACCCCAAATTGATCGCAATTTGCGAACTGTAGCCGCAAAACTTTCACCATTTTGGTAAAACAATTTCACAATGAGAATGCGTTGTTCATTCGTGTAGCGCTCCATTTTTACTAACCTCGTACCTTCTACTAGCAAACAATAACAATTGTTCAAATGTCAAACAATGACACTTCGAATGTTGCCAGATTTAAAAATTGCGTTCTTCTTGGGACAAATAAATACAACTCCACTAGATAATTAAAAGTACAATTTATTAAATGTTATATACAGTGGTGACAATTTAGAAAGTAGTGTACATTACTTAATTGTTAGATAAAATTTAATCAAAAAATTAAAGTTGGGTTATTTAGAATAACGAGAAACATAATAGATCACATTTGTAGATAATTGAGATTTGTATTACATTTTCATTAAAATTTATTCAAATTTTCTAGAAGTGCTAATTTTTTAAACTAAACTGTAACATTTTTTTTTTGCAAAATTTACCCTTGATAGCAATTAAACATAAATAAAGTGACATTTGTTGATAATATGAAAAATAAACAAAATATGGAAAACGACAAACAATAACAATAACAACAGCATCTGCTATTCTGTAGTTAACAGAGTATATGAAAAATAAACATTAAAGGAAGAGTGAAAAGTAGTAAAGTAATAGTAGGATTATAAGGATCAAATGCTGTGTAAACACTTCATTCTTAGTTACGCTATGTAGTACATATTTAAAGTAGTACATATATTTTTGCATATAGCATTTTAATAATAGCAACAATTGTAGTAAAGGTGTTAATATCATCATAAAATTCAAGTTAATCCAAGTGCTTTTGAATAAAACTCTAGAAGAAATAAGCAGAATATTCTATGCAACTGTAGTTAAAGTTGGCTTTTATAAATTGTTGATTATTAGCAATTTGTTGTGGTTAAGCCTGTTTTTTTATTTTAAATGTTAGTTTTTTAATTAATTTAATAAATTTTTGCACATAAAATTTTGTTCAACAGAGGTTTTTAGAAATAGTAGTTTATAATATTTTGCTTTTCAAATTGTAGACTTTAGAAATGGTGTCCGCTAAAACTAAAAGTGTGTTTTTGGAAGGTGGAGGAGGAAGGGAATAGCACTTTCAGCATGTGTAAAAATATTTATTTAATATAATTCTTATGAATTTTTTCCCATAATAATGTTGGTATACAGGTTGGTTGAAAAGTTCCTGCACTCGAAATGAAAGAATACTGTTTTTGTTATGAAATATATTTTTTTATTCAATATAATCTCCTAGGAGCTCAATACACTTGTTCCAATGATCTTCCAATAATTTTATCCCATCCTTATAATGGTTTTCCGGAAGCTCTGCAAAATGACCGTCTACGCCTGCTAGGGCCTCTTCATTCGACGAAAAATGCTTTCCACGAAGGAATTGTTTGTGATTTATGAAGAGATAGCCGTCACTGGGAGCCAAATCTGGTGAATACGGTGGATGTTCAAGCACTTTGTACTTTAATTCTTTGAATTTAGCTATCGTCAAAACACTTTTGTGAGATGGTGCATTGTCTTGATGAAAAATGATTTTTTTCTTCTTTAAACCAGGTCTATTCTCATGAATTTTTTCATCGAGCTGATCCAAAAGGCTGCAATAATATTCAGAGTTGATTGTTTTACCTTTCTGAAGATAATCAATCAACAAAATTCCTTTTGCATCCCAAAAAACTGATGCCAGAACCTTCTTTGCTGATCGTTGTGACTTCACCTGCTTTGAAGCTGAACAACCAGCTTCAGTCCACTGTAAACGTTCTTGTTTCAATTTAGGATCATGGTGGTAGATCCAAGTCTCATCCATAGTTATAAAACGACGCAACAAGTCGGTTGTATTCGGCTTAAAACGCTCCAAATTACGCTCAGAAATTTGTCTTCGATCCAGTTTATGTTGAATTGTTAATGTGTGCGGCACTAACTTTCCAAACAGTTTTTTCATACGTAATTCTTCATGTAAAATATGGAGTACTCGTTCGTCTGAGATGCCTATGGCATTAGCAATTTCACGCTTAGTCAAACTTGGATCTTCACTAACCATATTATGCACCTGCTCAATGATTTCTGCTGTGGTTGCAGTTTTTGGTCGTCCTTCGCGTGGATCGTCTTTAAGGCTGGTACGACCACGTTTAAATTCACAAGCCCGAAATTCAACGGTGCGTTTTGAAGGTGAGGACTCCTTATACACTTCTAACAATTGTTCATAAATTTCCTTTGCTTTTAAACCCTTCAAAACAAAGAATCTAATGACTGCACGATATTCAATTTTTTCCATATTAAAAAAAAATCAATGACACGTCAATTTCGAATGGCTTGTAAGCAAAGAAAGAATTGACAGAATGACTTGCAACTTTGCATGTGTTCTCAGGACAGTTATACCAACTTGAGAAAAAAAAGTTTGGAGCTAGCAGTGCCATCTCTTAGTGAGTGCAGGAACTTTTCAACCAACCTGTATTTTCAAGTTTATTTTAAGGACCCCGCAAGGAAAATTGTCACTTAAAATATTTTGTAAGTTTAAATAACAGAAAAAAAATATTTAAATTAAATGATATTTCATTTAAAACCGGTCCACTTACTTTTCATTTAAATTAAATGGTTTTTGTAATTTATTTTAAAATGTTGTTTAACCAACTAACAAATGTTGTATAAACAAATAACACATGTATTTTTGTTTTATTTTTTGATCTACAAATTGTAAACTCACACAGTCTATACATTTTGTGTGAATGACCATATATGTGTGTGTATGTTTATGAAGTTCTTGTAATTTGAATTGCAATAATTTTGTATATAAACAAAAAATTTAAATAAGAAACAAATTGGAATTTTTTGAAAAACAAAATTTTAATTTGTAATAACTATAACAACCTTTTTCCACTG
This sequence comes from Eustalomyia histrio, assembly GCA_949748255.1. Taxonomy (NCBI): domain Eukaryota; kingdom Metazoa; phylum Arthropoda; class Insecta; order Diptera; family Anthomyiidae; genus Eustalomyia; species Eustalomyia histrio. Next base: position 43,851,016 of record OX456525.1, on the reverse strand, counting down.
ACCTACATCTTATATCTTTCATCAATTTGCAAAGATGTTAACATCTTCCCATAAGAATTATGCAGGCCAAAAATTCTATAACTTTCTACATCACCAAAGGATGATCCTTTCTTATTTTGTTCCATCTTACATCTTTCGTTATTTTAAGTGTCATCACTAAAAAAAATGACAAAAAAATCGTTTTTCTTTGTGCCATCACTAGCAAACTGACATTGCAGAAAATAAACAAATAAAAAATTATTCAACAAAGGAAAATGAGCGGCATATGTAAGAATTTCATTCTTATGTCTACCAATAATTTTTCTTCATCATCATCTATTTTAATGTACTGCATCAAAATTCGGGGTTGTTCTTGCAACTATTCCAATGATTAAGGCTTTCTCTAAATCCTTTTTTTTATTTTTAACAAAAATTATGCGTCTTTTTCTTTTATTTTTTGACAGCTGAATAAATAACAGATGAAAGCTGTTGTCAATGTAAACACATGTTTCAGGTTTTCAACATCTTCCATGCGTTTCACAAAGATGTTGTTCAGTGTAAAAGGCCTATAACGGAAACAAATAAACCCCAAATTTTAGTTTTGTGTATATTTTTTTTATTAAATATGAATAAATACAAAATTTTGAACTGAACTTTTTTATTTTACTACAAACAGTTAGCTACATAATATTCTGAGTGTAGTATATGTACCCTGGGGAATGGGAAGTTTCGCCAGTGACCTAAAATTTAAAGAACGAATTGAAGTCAAAAACTAAAGTTGGAAAATAAAATGATTGTGGAAGAGTGCGATTTAAACATTAGGCAGAGTAATGAAATGGACCAGGAAACGAGTGGAATTGAAACACTAGACAAAGGGAAATAATAGGGAATGGGGGCGAGTGAAATTGAAACAGTAGACAAATGGACGATATAAAATGGAACGGAGATCAATTAGAATTGAAACATTAGACAAGAGAAACATTATGCAGGGGGAACGAAATGGAATGAAACTGGAAATAAGTTGTTTTGAAATACAAGACAAGTGGAAATTCGAATGAAGCTAAAATTGAAAAAACAGACAATGGGAACGAAATGGAAATGAAAGGAAATGAGGGGAACGAAATAAAATTTCGAAGTCTGATCCCAGATCCCGAATTTGTGAGATAAAATTCGAAAAAATAAAATTTTTAAGTTTTTTTACGGTATTATTAAAATACCTTGAAAGGGCTCATTATGAGCCCACAGTTCAACACAAAAAAAAAATTACGGGGTTCCGGTGACTGATTCTTGTTAAGGATACAAAAAAAAAAATATACGTGTTTCGGCGTTTTGATAGTTTACATCGGAATTTCATTTTAAAGGCGATCAAAGTTTCCCAGCTCTAGCCTGTTCTTGCAGGATATCGGTATATGAAACTATGTTTTATTTACATCTGAGGTGTAGGGTATGTTTAGCAACTTTGTAGATAATGGTATGACAAATATTTTTGTAGAACGTATTATCCCTCTAACTCCCCCTCATAATCTAATTTTTTGGCTTTATTTAAACAAATTGTAAAAAACACCACGAAAACAGGGAAGGGTGGGGATGAGATGTTCTACAAAAATGTTGGCCATAAAATTCTACTATATATGTCAGAACACACCAAAACCCATAACTTAACACAAACACCAAAAACCAACCAAATTCAAGATTGCTTATTAGATTTCTAGTAAAATTTTGGGATGACCAACATATTGAAAGTCAGATTTTGGGATCACCTACATTATATTTAGGTCATCCCAAAGTGTGACTAGAAATTTGGTGGGCAATATTGAATTTAATTTAATAATTAAGACAGGTCGACTTTTTTAGTTTCCATTTTGTTAGTGCAATATTTCTTCAAACAATTCATAAATATTGTCGAAATGAGAAACTGCAGCTTTAAAAATATTAGGAACTCAATGTAGCATTTAACCCCAGAGTACCAATCATATTTTACATACACAACAAAAAGGAGAGTTGTGCTTACATTAGTACTCTAGAGTTAAAAACACGCAGGGAAAAAACATGGTTGCAATATGGTCACTGCTACTATATTGTGCTTGCTGCAATCACTTATGGTTGTCACAACCAATTTATTGGTTTTTTAACCATCAACATGACTGGCTGTAACCATACTGTGGTAACAAAAATTCTGACTATGAAAAAATATGATAATTATAGCAACAATCAATAAATAATTATAAAATCAAAGAAATAAAAGTTCTCAAAGTCTATGATTTTTTCCTTAACAATTTTTCTTCAAAAATATAATATTGAGTTTTTTTTAGAAAAAAACATTTCTAAAGGAAATATTCTTAAATTTAAAGAGCTTTTTCATAGTTTCTAAGAACTTTTCCTTTAAGAAATTTTCTTAGATTATGGATCATATAATCATAATATAGTTATGAGGGACAATAATATGATAACATTTTAAGCATACTATGGTTACGTGCGATCATATGATAAATTCAATATAAAATGTTTATTTAGGACAATAATATGGTAATTTTTGAATCATAATATAACTGTAGGGACCATATTATGGTAAAAATGTGGTTATTTTATTATCATAATATTATAACCATAACATAGTACGATTATGGTTGGCACAACCTTAAACCCAAAAATATATGATGCTCTTCGTTTATGATTGACACATCTATGTTTTTTTTTTTGCGTGTATATTTCTTCAGAAACTAAGCTTTTAAAACCGACTGCCAATATAGAGCAAAAATAAGTGAACCGATTTTTTGCGATTCTTTTTAATTTGTGAATTTCTAAGATAATATTTATCACATAATTCATGCATTAGAATGCTGATTATGACCTTTGTGTTTTTCTCTCTGAACTTTCACGAATATTTTTTTTTTTTAAAAGCAAACATACCTTTGGTCTCATTTTTCATTTTCAGTTATACATCATTATAAACTTTATAGTCTCATTAAATCCTTTAGCTTTTTATTCAAACAAGTCCCTTAACAAACTTTATTTTAATTTCAAAAAGTTCAAACTTACTTTACTTCTTAATAATGCTTAACTACTTTGGCGTTTTTTTCAACTCATTTACGACTCATCTTTAAAAAAAAAAGTTTGCACGTAGTACTTAATGTTGATGATGCACACTTTTGTTGCATGCTTTTTATTCATAGCATAAAATTATTATTATATTTCATCTGTGGGATATGAAAAATGTTTGTTCGGTTTTATGTTTAGAGTGTTGGTGTGAGTGCACACTCACTGAAATACATACACGCATACAAATAAATGTTGTCTTCAGTTTGAATTGAAAAACACGTTTTCATTTGGTATTTAAAAAAAACAGCTTAATCTTGAGCAGTTTTTGCTTTAAACCAGGAAATATTGTTATTAATATTAGTTTGTTTAAGAAAATATTATTAATTATTTAAAAATATTAAAATTGAAAAACATTTAGTTCTGTGTTTCTCGCATAATGACAGAATGGAGTAAAGGAATGAGTAACTCTGTTTGATTAACCCCCAGCAAACATGATACGAGGGTGTACCAATAAGTCCGCGACTTTTTGAATGAAACACAGTTTTTTTTGCAAAGAAAAAAAATATTTTTCAACATAATCTCCTTTTAGCTCAATACACTTAGTCCAACATATCTGCAATTTTTTATCTCTTTCAAAAAATAGGATTTTCGAGGTCGATAAAATAGGCAATTGTTTGATCAATAATTTCATCGTTGGAGCTAAATCTCTTTCTACCGAGCCATTTCTTTAGCTTTGGAAATAGGAAACAGTCACGGGGGCTAAATCCGGAGAATAAAGCGAATGAAGAGGCAATATGTAGTCTACTTCATGGATTTTTGCCATGGAAACTAAGCTGTCACACGATTCCGTTGATGGTCGATTGTGAGCAAACGCGGCAGCCATCATGTGGAAAGCTTTCTCAAACCCAAGCGATCGTTCAAAATTGAAACCATTGAGTTGCCTATGTCTTCCACAATCTATCGCACATTCAATCTCCGATCAGTCAACATCATATCGTGGATTTTTTCAATTGTTTTGTGTGTAGAGACCTCAACTGGGCGTCCAGAACGTTCGGCATCTTCCGTCCTTGCAAGGGCACAACGGAAGTCAATAAACCACTTTTTTTGCAGAGTCCCCATAGTATTTATCAAGCTTTTCCTTGGTTTGATTAACGGTTTTTTTTCGCAAAAAATAATGTTTAATGAGCACTCGAAATTTACTTTTTCCCTCTTTTAAAAAAATCCACGAGGTTGTATGTTTTGAACAGCTGTTAAACACAAATTAAATGACGGAACTTGCTCAAAATTTGACAGTAGTCTATTAAAAGGTGGTACTTGATGGGAGCAGTGATGCATTTCATATAACTATGAGGGAAGTTCGTAAAGTCACGGACTTATTGATCCGCCCTCGTAGCACAAATAATATCCCCCATCATATCATCTGGAAGAAAACTTCCATTTCGGCAATAATTACACTGTCCAACAGCATTTTTGGAACAGAATAGCGACCCTATAATTCTGAAAGGGTATGTTGAGTAGATCATTTTTGTAGAACAAACTTATGGTCCAGCACGTCTGAGTATTTTTTTACAGTGGGTCAAAGTTTTAATTTTTCAGTCGAAGGGAGCATTATACTATATGAAAAAAATGCTGTAAGTTAATGTCTGAGAGAATTCTTATGTGGAATTGTGTGAAAATTATTTTTGTGGAAGATTTTAACCCTCTAACTGGTCTCTTTATGGGTCAATTTGACCCTTTTTTCGAGAAAATCAAAAAATATCCTTTAAAAAAGGACATTTAAGGATTAAAATATTCTACGAAAATGTTTGCCGGAAAATTTCAGTGGGGGTCAGCAAAGACACCATTGTTGTAAATAAAGCTCTTTACGAATAATTGGCAAAATTACACGCCAACTTCTATAAAAAATTATAATTTTGTTTTAATAGTGGTTTATTATAGTTTGTACATATTTATTTTTTTGCTTTAAATTTTCGAGTAAAAGGGAATTAAGAAATAGCAGTAGTATGACAATGGATTAAAGATTAAACTTAATATGCTTTCCTGTATTTAGCTTGACGTGAATGTTCCGATGGGTCAAGGTTTCTTTACAAGCCCCATACGTATTCAGCAAGCATTACACTTTGGGATTTCCCTTTGAATCTTTCTTCCAATACCTTTATATCCTGAAGAAACCTTTCACCGTGTTCATCTGAAACCGCTCCAAGGTTTTCTTTAAAAAAATTGAGATGAGAGTGCAGAAAATGCAGCTTTAGTGACATCTTAACGCCAATATTGTTAAAACTGATTAAAATGCTTTCAATATTTTCTGCATAGTTTTGTGCTTTTGAGTTTCCAAGGAATTCTGATATAACCAGCTGCATAAAGTCAAATGCTGTCTTTTGCATATAGGACAGATGACCATAAAATTCTTCATCTTGTAATAATTTTCTTATATCGGGTCCAACGAGCATTCCTAAAAAAGGTAATTTACATTAAATGAAATAAATTATTTGTTAAAACCGTATTTTACCTTCTTTTAATTTTGCTGCAGATAATCTGGGGAAAATTGTTTGAATGCGTTTGAAAGCATTTCCTTGTGTATTTAAGCCATGTGTATCCGCCATGCTTATTTAAGCTTTAATTTTTCTTTTTTTATATTAATTTTAGTAAAAATCACACCCGATATGTACTGCTTAGTAGCTCAATTATGCTTGAATTTTTTCTTTTATTTTTTATTATTAATTTTAATAAATATCACACCCGATTTGTAAGTCACAGCTGACTAGACGCGAGAACTCAGTGTTTGGCCCGGCCGAACTTGACGCCGTTTTTACCTGTTTTGTATATGTTGGTGTATAATTTTACTAATTAAGCGTAAAGAGCTTTATTTACAACATTGGTGCCTTTGATGACCCCCACTGAAATTTTCCGGCAAACATTTTCGTAGAATATTTTAATCCTTAAATGTCCTTTTTTAAAGGATATTTTTTGATTTTCTCGAAAAAGGGTCAAATTGACCCATAAAGAGACCAGTTAGAGGGTAAAGATCTTCCACAAAAATAATCCTCATACAATTCCACATAAGAATTCTCTCAGACATTAACTTACAGCATTTTTTTCATATAGTATAATGCTCCCTTCGACCAAAAAATGAAAACTTTGACCCACTGTAAAAAAAAACTCTGACGTGCTGGACCATAAGTTTGTTCTACAAAAATGATCTACCCAACATACCCTTTCAGAATTATGGGGTCGCTATTCTGTTCCATTCAAAAAGTCTTAATTTGTTGGACAGTGTTATTTTCGTGTTAGTTTGAGAAGGTAAATGGCAACACTTTAGGACATTTATTAAAGTGTTGCACATCCTTTTCATTTTATAGTTATATCGCTCTGCTATTTGAGTTTATTGGGTCCTTAAAGTAGTCGTTACTTTAAAGCAATAGCAGCATAAAATGGGTTAAGGAATTTTAGCCTTGATCTTAATTTAAACAACCGTTCCACTGGAATTAAATTAATTTTTATGAAATAAGTTTTCACAAAACTTCCCTTAAGGTATGTTAATATGCTGCAATAAGAAGGGGGAAGTTAATAAAATTAATTGAATATTACTATTACTGGAAAATAATCAGTTCATTACAAGGATGAATACCATAACCACTAAAAACCCCGTTGCCGCTAAAATTTTGATTTAAAACAAAAACTATAACTAATTTAAATAACGTAACTGTTATTTTTAAAAACCCTTTAACGTAATCGAAAACCGCAGCCGTACTCGAAGGAAAAACATGGTTGGAGCAATCATATTCGAAGAACATCATATATATTTGGAATTATGATTGTGCCAATCCTAGTCTTACTATAATATTGTTACCATATTATGGTAATAAAATATACATAATTTTGTCATTAGATGGGTCCCTACAGCTATATTATGATTCGAAACTATGAAAAAGTTCTTTAAATTTAAGAATATTTTTATAAGAAATGTTTTTCATAAAAAAAATATTAATGCCCTTATTCTGTATTTTTTAAATAATTCAATACGTTAACATAAATGGAAACGTTAGCATTTTTATTTTTACCATATTTGAAAAATATAAACATTTCGAAATAATTATATGGAAGCTTTAAGTTATTTTCTGTTTTTCCTTCAAATATGGCAGTTAAATTACTTCAAAATGACTTTTGAATAAATTAGTTTTAAAAAAATTGTTTTTAAATATTTTAATTTTTATAAAAAAAGATTCTTTAATTAATGAACACAAAAAAAAAAAAAGAAAAGCACCAAGAAATACCGACAGTGAATCCCTTGGTGGTTTTCTTTTCAGTTAAAAAAATAGTTAAAAGATAAATGTATAAAAATAAATATATAATTCAATTTATTGTAATGATGTAATTTTTTTTAATGTAGAAAATATATAAATAATTTGTTATTAAATAACAAAACTTAGGTTTTTGTCACATTATGATAATTTTCAGAAGTATTTGTTATATTGGAAATATCAAAATTCGCGTTTTTGTTTCTTGTCACGGCAAAATTATTGATCGTCCAATTTGACAAGTAATTTCGTGTGAAAAGCTTTATAGAATTGAAATTTCTATGACTTTAACAGCTTTTAAACAACAACAGGGCTTCTTTCTGTAATATAATATGTTCTGTTATATAACATGTACAGAAAAGCTAACCCAAAAAAATCATATTGTTAACCTGTTATCGTCAGTTTTAAAGGTATTATAAGGGCATAAGAAAGTTTTTCAAAAAAACTTCTTTTATTCTATAAAAATTTTTAAAGAAAAAATATTTCAAAAAAATTTTTAAATTCTAAGGATTTTTTTAAGAAAAAAAAAATGGATTCTTTGAACATTTTCTTATAGAAAATTTCATAGATTCTAAGCAAATTTTTTAAATTTTTTAGATAGTCCTTAGGACCGCAGAATTTTTCTTTTTGAAAAAGTCCTTAGAATCTAAGAATATTTCTGCCAGAAAAAGTCCTTAAAATCTCAGTATTTTTCATGATGGAAAGTCCTCCAAATCTAGTAATTATTTATTCAAAGAAAGGCCTAAGAATCAAAATTTTTCTCTTAAGAATATATTAATTTTTATCTAAAAAACTGTTTGCAGAAGAATTTTGTCCACAAAAAAATTTTTTTTCTATGATCTCGAACCGGACTATAAATACATTTTCATACATAAAAAATACAGTGAAAAAATAAAAAAAATTTAAAAATTTGTATATAGAATCTTTTTGAAAATGAATTAAAAATAAAACCCCCCGGTGGAAATAATCATATATGTTATCATCATTATTACATGTCATGACATTGGTGACTAAACAGATACAATTTTGTTTATGAAAACAAGACAGTGTTATGACTATAAATATCAATGTCATATTTTATTTGTTTTATTATTATTTATTTATTGTTGTCAAAATTTTATAATTCCATAATTATCTTATTTTTTTTCATAGTCAAAATTTTTGTTACCACAGTATGGTTACAGCCAATCATGTTATTAAATAAAAAGTGACAATCATAAAATAATAAAATATTTACTATAATAATGATGGCAGCGACCATTTTGATAGTTAGAACCTATTTATAAACCCATAACTTGTTTGTGACAACTATACCCGAATGCAGCAAGCATTATATAGTAGCAGTGATCATGTTGTAATCATGTTTTTTCTCTGCGAGTAGCCTGCATTAATTCTTTATGGAAAACTTTGGCTCAAATTTTTTTTCTTTCACCTCCAAAAAAAAAAATGTTTACCACAAAAACAGCTCCTACATGATATAAAGTTTTCACATTTTTTCACTTCGACAATGTTTTCTTAATTTATTGTTTTTATTTTATTTGTAATGAAAGTACTGTTGAGCTGCATTTATAATACGCTCGATATCTAGTTTAAACTGGATTTCGATCATACTTTACTGTATACTATTGTATACGAACTAGATTTTGAAATCGTGTTTGATGTGAATGCAGTTTTGTGTGTAAAAATAATTGGTTATGCAGAATTTAATGCTTTTACGTGTTATACCTGAAAATTAACTACTTTCTTTTAAAATTTTGGTATAAAAAATATTAAAATCTATATACAAAAAGGTAGATATAAACGATCTTTTAGTTTTCAACTAGACTTAAAATTATTTATAAATATATAAGAGCAATACTACTGATTATTCTCCAAAAAGGGAAAAGTCACCCTCTTTACGGCCTTGCCGTACCCTTTGGGCATAGAGCAGGAACATGTTAAAAAAAAACATTAGAAAGTGAAAAATTGTACACTCAGAATATTATGTAGTCTACTGTTCGTAATTTCATAAAAAAGTTATCCGTTCAATTAAAAATAAAGAAACATACATTTATATTATTCAAAATGATTTACTATCACTGCTCGAATTTTTTCAGCTTCATTTATTTTTTTCATTTATTTAAAATTTAATAAAAATTTAGCCAAAAAACGAAAATTTGTAGTTTATTTGTTTCCGTTTCCGTTTCCGTTTCCGTTTATTTTTATTTTATTTTTTTTTGCTGTATGTTTTTAAAAAATTTGTTTAAAAAATTGCACTTGTTTTTGAAATTAAATTGTTTGTTTATATATAAAATTATTTCAATTCAAATTACAAGAACTTACTAAACACACACACACAGCTGGTCACATACTGTGTGAATATACATTATGTAGATAAAAAAAACTAACAAAACTACAAAAAAACTGAAACAATTTCAAATAAATAAATAAATACATAAATAAATAATCAGTAATTTTTTACGGAATTGGCAGGTTAAATTTTAACCATTATTTTTAACTGTTTAATTATTTATTTTTTACTGATGTGTCAGTTGTTTACACAACATTTTAAAGTAAATTGCAAAAAACATTTGATTTAAAAAATTTAAATAAAATATTCTTTCTTTTAAATGGTATTTTCTGTTATTTTAACCTACAAACTATTTTAAGGGTACCCTTAACCACCTAGCAAAAACCTGTAAAGCTAAAAACTTAAAATTTGGCATGTAGGCTGATACTCCAATGTGGACATCCACAAAGAGGGGAATTGAAAATATTTGGTGGGGAGGGGGGAATGGAAAAATGGAGAGATAACCAGGCCAGACCTCTTCTGTTAGACATCTAAAATTAAATCATTATTTCTTGAAGAGATTTTTTTTTTGGAACTTAAAGTAAGAATATGGGGTTGAAAAGGGGAAAAAGTGCCCCCGTTCTCACCTAAAAACTTAAAATTATTCAATTAAGTTCCCTTCTCCGGCAATCTTTTGCGGGATCAAATTAAATGTAGCTGCCTAGTACTTAATTAGCTTTTTTTTCAAAATATACGAAGCTGGAAAGCACGTTATAAATAAACAAAAGCCACATAGAAAATCTCGAATTTATAAAAATAAAAAGAAAGTATAGCAAAATTTCGGACTTTGAGGAAAATTAACAAAAAGAAAATTTCGTTGTATATAAATCTAAAAGAAACTGTTATCAATTAAAAGTTAAATATTTATAATAAAAAATATTTAAATTAATCATTGTTAATTAACACTGTATAAATTAATTAGTTTAACTATTTTTTTAAAGCTTTTTAAACACACACGTCCACAGATAGATACTTAAATATATACGTATGTATATTATGAATGATTAATGTCATCTACTTTGCATAAATAATAATTTAAATTATATTTAAAACTATTATACATAACTACATATAAATATAACCTTTTCAACATTTCATAGTATGTATGGGAGTTATATTCGATTTTAAAGCCTAACAAATTTTCACAATATATATTTTTGTTAAAGACGACTTTAAATAAAATTTTGGGCTATTTTAAGGCCCAACTACAGTTACTTATGAAATAAAAGTTCAAAATTTTTTAAAATTAAAAGTTTGCATTTCTAAATTTTCGTTTCATACCAAAAGCTTAAGTGACTTAATCCAATTGTAGTTGAACATTTATGCTTTCAAACAATTTGTTTTTTAAATATTCTGATTGGTTTATTTATTTTCAGCAAATCTAAATTTCAGAAAGAGTAAATATTTTTGTATTTTTAAAATTTACAAATAGATTTTAAAATTTAATTTTTTTTACACACTTTTAAAGTTAATTTACACATTAGGTGTGCACTAATTCGTTTACGCAAAACATAATAAATTTACCCAATTTATAGTACACTTAAATAAGTTTGTAAGTTAAAATAACATAAATTGTCATTTATAATAAATGATATTTCATTTAAAAACCGGTCAACTTAACTTTCATTTAAACCAAATAGCTTTTGTTATTTATTTTTAAATATTGTTTAAACAACTAAGACATCCGTAATAAACAAATGATATAATCAGTTAAAATAAATGTAAAGGTAAAATTTATTGTTTTTTTTTTAAAAATGTTTTTTATCATTTATTTGAAATTGTTTCCCTTTTTGTATTTCTTGTTTTTTTTTAAATATACTCGTACAAAACAAAATCTATGTATGAATAGCTATAGACACTTTTTGTGTGAATGTGTTTGTGTATGTATGTGTGTTTATGAATTTTTTGTAATATGTATTAAAAAATTTTGTATATACAACCAATTTAAATAAAAGACAAATTGAAATTTTTTGAATATTTTTTTTTGAAACAGACAGTAAGCTAAATTTTAATTTTGTAATAACTGTTACGGACACAAATAAACCACAAATTTCTGTTTTGAGGTAAATTTTTATTAAATTTTAAACAAATGAAAAAAATAAATGAAACTGAAAAAAATCGTTAAATGATGGTAAATTATTTCGAATAAATATATAAAAAAGTGAAAATAAATATTTCTTCGAAAAATAAATGTATGTTCCTTTATTTTTAAATGGAACGGAAAATTGTTTTATTAAACTACAAACAATTAACTTCATAATATTCTGAGTGTAGGAGTACAGTTTCGTACACTTTAGTTAATTAATATTGAAAATTACCCAACTTATAGTAGAAATATGTACTTCAACTATAAATTGGGAAAATTTACTCTATGAGTGTGTGTGCACTTTCAATGCAAATGTACACATTATGTGCGCATATGTGTAAATTTATATTGAAAATGCGTAAAATTAAATGAAATTTTATAATTAATTTGTAAATTTACTAAATTATGTTTTAAGTGTAATTATACGCATAAAATGCATTGGAATTCGAATTTTAAAATGTCAAAATAGTAATTAATATTATAAGTTAGTATATTTACAAAATCAGTGGGTAAAATTATACTCTAAAAATAATAATATTAAATTTCCGCAATAAAGTGTTTAATTGTAAGCAAAATATGGTTAAAAATACTTTATGTATGAATAATTGTGTACAAAAGTGTGCAGAAAAGCAGTTTTACACATTTGTTATTTATATTTGTTGAATTTTTGTAATATTACATAAAACTTTATATATTTGGTAGTAGTAAATTTGCATACAAATTATAGAGTGTATTTCAAGGTGGACATATTTCAATAGAAATTAATTAAAGTGTAGTTTTCGATATGATTTCGGTATTTCTGTCCATAAGAAATTTCCATAAAATTATTGATGCCCGAAAGTACTGCGTATATTCTAATTTACAACTTAATCCTATAGTATATTTGATAGCATTATCTTATTTTATAATTCCTTGTAAAAGTTCCTTTTCTCTTTAACTCTATTTTATTATATTATATAAAATATTTAATTTTCAATTTGTCTTTTACAAATATGATTTGTTCTTATTACATGTATGGTTGAGTAGAGACACGCAATTTACTAATTAAATATTGAGCAATTTTCACACTTTCTCTAACAAGGAAAGTCTCTTGCTGCGGATCCTTAGAATTCAATTAAATTTGGATATTGGGTTATCTCACGTTTAAGGATTAAAAGGTCGGGTAAAAATTAACATATTTTTTCAAATTGTGTATCAAAAGAAATAAATTTTGAAGATCTATCCAATGGTATAAAATCAATATTAAAAACTCTGAAGAATTTTATAACTAAAGGGTGGTTAAATTTTAAGGGCCGATGTTCAATGTGAACCACACCTAAACGTCAAGTTTTTTTCTGCATTTCATTTGACATTTCTCAATTTCAGACTAACTCAATTTGAACCATGGAAAGATACACAATTGAGCAGCGCGTTAAAGTTATCCAGGCTTATGAAAATAAGCGTTCAAATCAAAATGCATATCGTGCACTTCGTGATTTTTTCGGCCAATTTAATTGGCCAAATGTGCGTAAAATCGAAAAAATCGTGCAAAAATTTGAGCAAATCGGGTCTGTAGGAGATGTGGAAACACCAGTGCATGCTCGTACGGCTCGTCCTGCAGAAAATATTGCTGCTGTTCGCGATAGTGTGGCTGAAAAGCCGTCCACCTCAACTCGTCGTCGTGCCCAACCTCTCACGCTCGTCGTTGATGAACATTATGCATAAACACTTGCATTTACACGCTTACAAGATGCTATTGACTCAAGAACTAAAGCCTCTTGACCATTCCAAACGTCGTCAATGGTCTGAATGGTGGCAAGAAATGGCAACAGTGGATGATCAATTTTCGAAGAAAATCATCTTCAGTGATGAGGCATATTTTCACCTCATTGGATTTGTCAATAAGCAGAATTGCCGCATTTGGGCGAATAATAATCCAAGAGTGATTGTCGAAAACCAATGCACTCACAAAGAGTGACTGTTTGGTGCGGTTTATGGGCTGGCGGCATCATCGGGCCGTATTTTTTCCAAAATGAGGCCGGTCAGGCAGTTACTGTGAATGGTGTTCGCTATCGTGAGATGATAACGAACTTTTTATGGCCCGAATTGGAAGATATAGATGTGCGAATTGGAAGATATGTGATATGTGGTTTCAACAGGACGGTGCCACTTGCCACACATCTAACGAAACAATGGCTCTTTTGCGCGACAAATTCAATGGCCGTGTTTTCTCACGTGGTGGTGATATCAATTGGCCCCCAAGATCATGTGATTTGGCACCGTTGGACTTCTTTCTTTGGGGTTATTTGAAAGAAAAGGTGTACGTCGATAAGCCAGCAACAATTTAAGAGCTAAAGGATGAGATAATTCGGCACATTAACGGCATAGAACCTCAATTGTGCCTCAGCGTCATCGAAAATTTGGACCATGAGCTGTGGCGCCATGAGCTGTGCCGATCAGCTGTGCCGCCGAGGTTGCGGCGGCCATTTGGCCGTTATTTTGTTCCATACATAATTGAACCATACACTCACCAAAAATAAAATATTTTTTAAAAAATATTTTATACAAAATTAAAAACAAAATCAAAGGCTTAAAAATTTTTAAACAAAAATTACCAAATAATTACCAAATAAAAACATTTTGTTTTTATTTGGTAATTTCTGTTTTAAAAAATATTTTGGTAAATTTTTTTTTACTTTTAAGGTCAAATTTTAATTGTTTTTAGGGATGATTTTTAGAATTAAAAAAACTTTTTAGTGCTATTTTAAGTGGATGTCCTATTTTCAGACATGAGTCGGTATACTCACTTCCGATACCTTTTTTAATCTATGTAACATTTTAAGGCAAAATTTAAGTTTGTAGGTGTAAGTTTAAATTAGAAATAACATTTCCTTCAATATCCTCTTTTTTAAAATTAGTAATTTTATTTGCTAAATTTAGCAAATCGGTTCTCAAAAATTTGTAAAATGATTTTTGAAATTAGCAACAAAAATTTGTAAATATTCTGTAAAAACTCTGTAATTTGTCAAATGTAAATAGCAAACAGATTTGCTAGATAATAATTTTTTTTACTAAAAATCAATACAAAAAATAATTTTTTTACTAAAAATCAGTACAAAAATAGTAAAGTGGGATTGAAAACAGTTTACAAATTTTTTTACTAACTTTTTTTTCTGAGTGTACCATGTTATTATAATAAAAAGAAATGACAATAATTTCCTAAATACATTGTGTTTTATTCAAAATCAACATCGGCCCTTAAAATTTAACCACCCTATATAAAAATGTTTTTAAACAAGGGTTTATTACTTTTGACCGCTCTCTCTCACACAACAAAGTTTCCTTGAGATATGATATAACGCTCAAAAATACCTTCCTTGTACGTCTTAGGAATGTTCTATCATTCTATCATAACATATAGATAAACTTTCTCTTATTTAATTTTGAGCCTGTGTGTATGTGTTAATGTGTTACAACCTTTAGCTAATGACCTACTAAATAGTTCAAAACTTTTGTGTCATAGCAAAGATAAATGGAGAGACGGAGTAAAGGGCGAAAGAATAAACGGGCGGACATTATAGAGAGATATCATTTTGAGAAAAAGTTTTTAGAAATGCTTAATATGCGTTAGATTACAAACGTTAATTGATTACATTTCAAAATTTAGGTAAAACAAACACATTCATACACTAACACTTATATAAAATGACAATGAAAGACAATCAAAACCGCAAAGACAACAGGCACTTACAAAATGTTAGTGTTGTAATAGAAAATATTCCTTTTACAAGTTACATATAACATACACAGAAATGGTGCTTGATGCTAAACATTTGTAGTTGTGTTAAATCCGTTTCCGGGTATTTTACTACACACACACACTCAAATACATGTTTATGACAACTTGGTGATTGTTTATACATATAAAACACAGACCTAAACGAATACTACATACAAGCTGTTGTAGTGGCAGTAATAAATGGAACTATGTAGGTAGCAGCACATCACGTTAACTGGAATTGAAAATTGTACGTGACACACGCATCTTAATTCAATGGTTTTGGACCACGCAAACACTCTTGAGAGTGTTATCAAGAATATAACTTGATTTTCCAAGGGATATATTAACACTTTTTTTTTTGTTATTAATGGAACACGTACAACTAGAACATGAAAAAAGAAATGCACACAACTATTAAATTAAATCTCAATAAACGTAATGAAACTTAGAAATTAAATATGTATATTATGTACAAAGCCTTAAAGTAATATGTGTTTGTTTTTTCTTTTCAATATAAATACTTTAAGGGTGTACTTTAATAGTTTGACAGTAAAAGTTGTAATATAAAAAAAACTATTGTTGAAAGTAGAAATTTATTTATATTAATTTTCAGATAGATAATAAATTAATAAATAGGTTCTATATTATTTTGAGTTCGTAGACAAACATTCTCATGAAATTTACAATTTCAAACTTTTTCCAAAATTACAGGGTTCCGACGATTTATTCTTGTTAGGGAGAAAAATATATACGTGTGTCGGCGTTTTTATAGTTTAAATCGGAATTTTATTTTAGAGTCGGTCAAAGTTTCCCAGCTCTGGCCTGTTATTGCAGCATATCGGTATATAAAACTATGTTTTCTTTACGTCTGAGGTGTAGGGTATGTCCAGCAACTTTGTAGATAATAGTATGACAAATATTTTTGTAGAACATATTAACCCTCTAACTCCCCCTCATAATGGTATTTTTAGGCTTTATTTTAACAAATTGTAAAAACCACACAGGAAAAGGGGAAGGGCGGGGATGAAATGCTCTACAAAAATGTTGGCCATAAGATTATGTCAGAACACACTAAAGCCCAAAACTTAACACAAACCTTAACACAAACCTTAACAAGAACCAATCGTCGGAACCCCGTAATTTTCTTTTGTGTTGAACTTTGTAATCTGAGAACTACCTTGTTTGGCACTTGGGCCGCCTTGAATATTTCAAATCTAAACTTTTACGGGTTTTTGCTTTTTATGTTTTTGCTTTTTATGTTTTTCAACGAAATCATGTTGTCTGTAGCTTAAATTAACTGAAAATGTATTTTAAAATAAATTAAAAATCACTTAAAATCGTATTTAAACCGGTCTTATAACTTTTCAAGAACTTATCATTTGTTTTTAAATGTTAAAAAATTAACTTACAATATTTGTAAAAATAAGAGATTTTTCATGTATTATATCCGTAAAATTAAATGACATTTTCTTTTATTTGTTTCTTTTAACTGTCGACTAATTAATTATTTACAAAAGTCGTAAAAGTAATGATTTTTCCGTTATTCCGTTTTTTTTAACTGTCTGCTAATTAAAAATAAACGACTTTTCATTTATTTTGTTTATTTAAACTATCAGCCCATTAACTATAAAAAGTAAAATAATTTTTTTAATAAACATTTTAAATAAAAATATTAATTGGAACAGAAAATTCGTATTTATATGTAATTTATTTGTAAAATAAATTTAAACAACAAATTTTTTCTTTTAACTATTTAATCAATTTAAAACTAATGTACGGATAAATATTTAAATAAATTACAGTCAGTTACTGTAAAAATATCTTGAGTGTAGTGTTATGACTTCTGAATTCACATAATTTATTATTATATGTGAAAAATATTGAGGTCTAAAGACCTGCAAAGAATATATATTCATGATTTTTTAGTACACTCAGAAAAAAAAGTTAGTAGAAAAATTTGTTAACGGTTTTCAATCCCACTTTACTATTTTTGTACTTATTTTTAGTAAAAAAAAAATTGTTAATTAGCAAATGTTTTTGCTATTTACATTTTACAAATTACAGAGTTTTCACAGAATATTTAAAAATTTTTGTTGCTAATTTCAGAAATCATTTTACAAAATTTTGAAAACCGATTTGCTAAAATTAGCAAAAAAAATTACTAATTTTAAACAAGTAGATATTAAAGGAAATGTTATTTCTAATTAAAGCTTACACCCACAAATGTCATATATATAAAAAAAAATGGATCGGAAGATAATATACCGACTCATGACTGAAAATAGGACATCCACTTAAAATAGCACTAAAAAGTTTTTTCAGTTCTAAAAATCAGCCTAAAAACAATTGAAGCACCCAATGCAACAACCGTATAACTCCACTTTTTTGCGAAATAGCTTTTTTAATGCAGAAAAAACCAAAAAAAAATCTGCGTCGTTCGGTGCACAAAAAAAAAAAAGTGGAGTTATCTTGTTGTTGCACTGGGTGCTTCAATTAAAATTTGACTTTAAGAGTAAAAAAATTATTGACTAAAATATTTTTCAAAACAGAAATTACCAAAGAATTTAAGAATTTTTAAGATTTTTAAGCCTTTTATTTTGTATAAAATATTTTTTCAAAAAAATAAATAAAATAAAAAAAAAAATTGATGCTCGATAAACAATAAATTTAAAATTTTGTACTAATATTCACAATATTTAGTAATGTTTATTTCTGATTTTAGCAAACCAGTTTAATTTTTTTTTTTTTAAATTTAGTAGCAGCTACTAATTTTTCTACTAATTTCATTGTACTACACGCCAGCAGACATGTGTTGCTAAGATTTGCAAAAAATACCGGTGGGCTCAAATTAGAAAAACTTCCCATAATAATAGTAAAATTTTCAGTTGCCATTACAGACTTTTTTTTGCTAATTTCTGCTGCAATATAAAGTTTTCAATACTATTGTATAGTGTAATATGTTAAATACGTAATAATCCTAAAAAAAATTGGTATTATTTGCTAAATGACTACAAAATACAAATGATGTTGGCCCATGTATGAATAACATTTGACCAACAGAGGAAACGAGTTGGAATAATAATAAAAAAAAACGAGGAAGAAGAACCACAACAAATGATGCGTGTAACCGTTGACAACATTTAAAAATATTTTCGTAATATTTTTTTTTTCTGTACAATCATAGTTATACAATCGATGGATGAGAATAATGATAATAGCTCATTCATATCATTTCCTCCATATACATACACACACGCATATATGTATACAGTAAAATTTCAAATAGCGGGAATCTGAGGGTCAGCAATAAATTGGTTGTTGTAGGGCTGGTAAACTATCTAGTTACATTCAACAGCTGACATACTTTTACTTCTTCTTTGCTCTCAGGTTTTTTTTTAATTAAACAAAATTTCGATCAACCGAATTTTTTTTAAAAACTCGTCTATGGTTATTATTTTTTTAATGGGACACTATACATTGGATCATACCTGTGTTAACATTAAAAAATTAATACTTTTAGTAAAAATCTAAAAAAATATAATATGTGACGATTTTGTCGACTGTTGCTTGGATTTACTGTACGTACTTATTTTTATTAGTTTTGAAACATTTTAGTGCATATTTGAAATCTGTTTTGGGTGAAAAATTAATTTTAAATAGAATTTTTGTTGGCTTATTCGTTGGTGAAATTTGTTTTTTATGCGTTATTCTGTAAGTAAATGTGTGGTTTTTTGGTTCAAATATTTGTCTGATAAATGTATATATGTGTGTGTTCGTGTATTCGTGTATATACAGTGAGGTGCCCTTTAAATTACGTATAGACGAATTTCGATGCTTACACCTAGGCAAATGCTATCGAACACAAAACCAAATAAAACATCTGATCTCATTCTTATTAGTAGTAAGAAATTTACTGTGTAGTGAAAAATGAAAGTCTGATTTCTAATTTTTTACTGCTTGCAACAAGCCAACTTTCGGGATTAAGTGTGTGTACATCTTTTTCAATTGTATTTCAGAAATAGTTAATTATATTTCAGAATAGTCAGTTGTATTTCAGAAATAGACAATTGTAGTTTAGAATAGTCAATTGTATTTCAGAAATAGTCAATTGTATTTCAGAATACTCAGTTGTATTTCAGAAATAGTCAATTGTTTTTCAGAATAGTCAATTGTATTTCAGAAATAGTCAATTGTATTTCAGAAATAGTCAATTGTATTTCCGAAATATTCAATTGTATTTCAGAAATAGTTAATTGCATTTCAGAAATAGTCAATTGTATTTCAGAAATAGTCGATTGTATTTCAGAATACTCAATTGTATTTTAGAAATAATCAGTTGTATTTCAGAAATAGTTAATTAAAATTTAGAAATTGTCAGTTGTATTTCAATTGTATTTCAAAAATAGTCAATTGTATTTCAGAAATTGTCAATTGTATATCAGAAATTGTCAATTGTATTTCAGAAATTGTCAATTGTATTTCAAAAATAGTCAATTGTATTTAAGAAATAGTCAATTGAATTTCAGAAATTGTCAATTGTATTTCAGAAATTGTCAATTGTATTTCAAAAATAGTCAATTGTATTTCAGAAATAGTCAATTGAATTTCAGAAATTGTCAATTGTATTTCAGAAATTGTCAATTGTATTTCAGAAATTGTCAATTGTATTTCAGAAATTGTAAATTGTATTTCAAAAATAGTCAATTGTATTTCAGAAATAGTCAATTGTATTTCAGATATAGTCAATTTAATTTCAAAAATATTCAATGGTATTTCAGAAATAGTTAATTGTATTTCAGAAATAGTCAATTGTATTTCAGAAATAGTCAATTGTATTTCAGAATACTCAATTGTATTTCAGAAATAATCAGTTGTATTTTAGAAATAGTCAATTGTATTTCGGAATTAGTCAATTGTATTTCAGAATAATCATTTGTATTTCAGAAATAGTCAATTGTATTTTAGAATAGTCAATTGTATTTCAGAAATAGTCAATTGTATTTCAGAATACTCAATTGTATTTCAGAAATAGTCAATTGTATTTCAGAAATAGTCAATTGAACTTCAGAAATTATCAATTGTATTTCAGAAATAGTCAACTGTATTTCAGAAATAGTCAATTGTATTTCAGAAATAGTCAATTGTATTTGAGAAATAGTCAATTGTATTTCAGAAATAATCAATTGTATTTCAAAATAGTCAATTGTATTTTAAAAAAAATTGTCAATTGTATTTTAAAAATAGTCAATTGTATTTCAGAAATAGTCAATTGTATTTCGGATATAGCCAATTTAATTTCAAAAATTGTCAGTTGTATTTTAGAAATAAAAAAACAGTACAGCCTTCGTTTTGGAGTTGTTATATTTAGTTTCGTTATTGCCTTGTATTTTAATATGTTTCAAATGCTTTGTATTTTAACAAAAAATCAGGTGCAGTTTTTTTGAACATGAGTCGGTTGTGAAGAGAAATTATGTATGAATTAGAAATTATGTATGAATTAACATTTTAATTACACTTCAAGATTTTTTCATCATATATTGTTAGCCGGTCACCCGACATTGACTTGGAAATGTTTTTATGTAATGTGTTGTCTTTTGGTGTATTTGACAGGCTCTGCAACTCCCTGTTGCAACAGTCTGTTTTCTGTTAATGACATTCAGAATAAATTTAAATAATAATGATATTGTAATTTCATCGATGATCATATTCTGGAGATGCGGGAAATCATTATATGGAAAACTGTACTATATTTAATGTTTCGAAAAACTACTCAATCTGAAGTTTTTAGTGGTATAAAAAACAAGTACTAGCAAACCACTGGACAACCGTGAAATTAAATATTAATTACGGTTATAACGGGTGGCTTTACCAGCGTTTGCAAAACGAGTTTTACCAGTATCCGAGGGCACATCAATAAGTCCGTGACTTTTCGAACTTCCCTCGTAGTTATATGAAATGCAACACTGCTCCCATCAGATACCACCTGTTAATAGTCTACTGTTAAATTTTGAGCAAATAACCTAACCGAGCACTATCAACAAAGGCCAACGGCTCGTTGTAGCGAAAACAGACCGGAGCCTTTGGTGGGAATCGAACCCACGACCCCCGCACTGATAAACTAGCACGCTACAAACTAGACTACCGGGGCGCTCTTTTTCCAGTATTAAATTTACAAAAAATTTAGTACTTTATAAAACACAAGCACTAGCAAAAAATTGGCTGAGTTTACACAAAGTGATTTTCCAGTATTATCCATTCAGAAATTACCAGCGTTAGAAGAATCATTGCATGTGCAGAGTTTGTATTCGGAAGGTTGAGGGTTCCAGCCCGTTCACAGGCATAATTATATTAATTTTATTTATTTTTTTTTTATATAAAATTGATTGGCTTTTAGGAATCCCTAAGGTTGGCAAGTTTTTCCAACAAACCAGTTGATATCATTCATTTTTAGGTCCGATTTTTGCTCCATCTCCATTTTTTTCTTATTCTCTTATTTCTTATCTCTGTAATGATTTCTTGACCGAACTTTCAATCCTAGCTTCTTTTTTGCTGGTGACACAATTCTTTGCCTATTGCATGACAACCCTTTGGAGGTAGCGGACAAAAGACAGATTGCGAATAATACACCAAGACCCCCCTCGTAGGATTGATTTAATTGCAAATGAGACTGATTGTTGAAAGTTACCCCAAAGGGCTATGTGGCTGTGCTGTTATTAACAAATAGGATACTCTTAATGTTCTGGGCATGAAAATTCTGCGTGATATCTATTAAAATTAGAACGTATTTGAAGTGTAGTACTCCCTTATATAAAATACTGTTTTAGAGCTATTGGCTTTGGATCCAATCAATGACACTAGTTTATCCAGCTCAATTGATTTATTGTATCATCAGCGCAGTTTGGGTTGTGCAGTTATTTAATTTTTTAAAATTTCGGTTATGGGTAAGGTTTTCAAAAATAAATATCCATTTCAACTTCATACATTTGAGTCCAAGTGGAACGAAACTGGGTAACACCCCTTCCCCCCAGTTTCGCCAATTCGTAATTTAGGAGATACCATAATACATAGGTTAAACGATATTAAATTTTTAGCTATATGAAAATTTGCTTGTGCATGCCACCGCATATATCATGCGTAAATAATGTTTGTAAATAGCCAACCAATATATTCATGTAACATTAGGGTGGCAATGAAAATTAATTTTTTTTTGGATTTTCGCTGATGACCGGGTGGAATATTGTATCATTTGGTCTAAAACTGATATGGTGAAAATTTGATCAAAATCGGATAATTTTAAGCTTTGAACCTTAGAGATCAATGTTATGGAATTTTGAAACAATTTTTTGTACCCAAATGCTTAGGTTATATCAAGATATATCACTATAAGTTTAAGACTTTCAAGTAGGCTATTGGCTAGATCAATAATAACGCTATCACATAATCGAACAAATGGTAAAAAACTAAAAACTACTACATAAAAAATGTAATGTAAATAATCTAATGTAAATAATGTAAATAATCAAAGAATGTAAAGTATATTGAACATATTAAATAATGTTAACAATGTCAAGTATACAACGTAACTTTGTATTTTTCACAACGAAAAATTCATTTCTATTCGTCTGTGCCACCATGACACCGCTTTGACACAATGGCACTTATTTTATCCGATGTTAGGTCTGATGTGTGATTCGATAAGTATTTCAAAATGAAAAGCACATTCTGTCAACACCTTCAAAATCATAATCTTGGTAATCAAAAATAATTCAATTTACTTTTTATATATATTCTTCAGTAAGTTGTAACGTCGAGATTTCCTCCGTTAGCTGGGGTTAGCTCCCAGAAATTTATTAAATTCAGTAAAAGGCAGGGTTTTCTTCAATAATAATAATAATAATAATTCGTAATTCTTTTATTAACTTTATTGTATGAAGAGAGAAAAAGGGGAAGTCTTGGAAGGCCAGTTAGCCAGAGTATGCGTACAGGGCGGCTTCCTGGACCGTCGTGAAATGCGCGTATTACTTTTTCCAAGGAGGCACTTATGTACGGTGCAGTTTCAGCCTAATAGCAGGAATCTTCAAGGAACGTGGTTTCAACTTCCTTATGATTTGGGGGGAGGGGGGGGACACTCAAAGGATGTGATCTACGTACGTCACACGTCCTGGTTGAAACCAAGCATGATGTTAGTTAATTGTTGGATTGTCTGCAGGGCTGCCGAAAGAGGTAACTTATGTGTGGCCACCCCCTGGAATCTCGTTCAAGGATACACTTAAAATATTATTTCGGTAAAAATGATCTAAAAAATATATTAAAACAATTAAAAAGAGGACTACTGATATTTCATTATATTTTTTTTGTTTATTTTCAAGTAGTAAAAGCAATCAAAAGTCGTTTAAAATAACCATCAATTTTTTACTGACAAACGGTAGAAAAAATGATTTTTGTGGCTTGTTTTTCAAATTGAATTTTTTTTATTTGTATGAAATTTTACAAAACACAACACGCACACAGATGTATATATTTTTATTTTCTATGTGTATATCTATATTTCTAATAATTTTTATTGAAATAATTTTCTATTTGGTAAAAAACTAAAAAGACAAAGAGATTTTTAAAAAACAGAAAACATAAAATTTTATATTTATTAAGTCCTACTGATTGTTTGTAAATTTTTATAGTTTGTTTGAATGTCTGATAGTTAATAGTTAAAACTGAATAGTTAAAAAATATATTTTTTATGAATTTCAATTGATTTTTAATTTTAAAACAAACTCTACGTATAACTTTTTAAATAAATTACAGTCGGTAACGGAAAATATATTGTGGGTATACTATCCGGTAGGTCTATCACGTTCCATAATACTGGCGAGTATTCTAGAAGGACAGGTAAAGACGTGACCTCACCTACAAAACAGATTCGTGCTGACAATCGAATTTGTTTCCAAACGAATGGTTTAGTTGCAGCAACGGATTTTTCGGTTGTTACTACCGCATTATTATTGAGGCAAGCGAATTATTGTTGTCACAAACAAATTACACAAGTCTCAAATGGTTTTTTGTTGTCCCAATCGAAGAATTCGGTTACCATAACCTTACCATTCGATTGGTTACAAATTCGGTTATCAACGCGAATCTGTTTTCTGAGTGCTGTGTACGGCACGTATCCTTGTAGGAATCACCATACAGGAAACTCTAAGGTTATTCCAGGCTTTTAGGAGGACACTTACATTGGGATCTGCATACGGCATACATCCTTTTAGAAGTGACTCTCCATGACACTGGTAAGAATGTTAAGGATACGCAAAGGGTGTGACGTAAACAATTTTGGTAATAAGCCCGCCATTTGTCTGTGAGGCCATGGACTTTTCACTCCATGTAGGAGAGTTATTGAATTTGATCCAAAATTTTTAATATTCTCAGAAAAAAAAGTATTTTGACATATTTTGCCACCCTAATGCAACATGATAACAACACACATACATATACTGAAACTTATATATTTTAGTATTCTAAAACCTCAACAAGGAAATTTTATCATAGTTATACTCGCATGATAAAAAAATCTTTAGTATCTGTGGCATAATTGTTTAACAAATTATATGAAAGCTCACTTTCAGTCATTAATCATTATTTTTAGGAGTGCCCAGAGGAAATAGATTCATTGTGACAGCCGATTTTTTCGCCAACCGAATACCATATTTGTTTGTGGTGTCGAAAAATCCCGCTAATACAACAGATTTTCAGTTAAAACCATATATTTCAATCAGATCAGGAATAAATTTGATTGCGACAGCCCAATAATTCAGTTGCTGAAACCAAACTATTCAGTTGGCAAAAAATTCCATGGTCTCGATGAATCTGTTTACTCTGAGTGCTGTTAGAATATGAGTTTAATTTTAAACTTTTCAAATATTTACAAAAGTCCCAAGGAAACCAAAACAGAGACACTGAACTTGGGGAATTTCGAAAATAACAACTACATTTATATATAAAACAGAATATCAATTGGTATATTTATATACCATGAGTATGACTAATATTTACTAATTTAAAAATCACCCTTATTCTAGTTGTCGTTATCAATGTCGTCGTCGTTTTTGAGTCAACATCACTTTGTTTCGACGTCGACATCACTTCGACACCAAATTGGTATTCTAAAACAGTGTTGTAACGACGTCGACAGTTTATCGATTTAAACAAAAACACATCTCTAAAAATTGAGTCGGCAGATTTATTTTGTTTATTATTTTTGCGAAAAAATGTTTTTTATGTGTAATTTAAATTCTGATACGAGTGATGAAGAAAATAAAGAAAATATAGTATTGGAAAGAAGACTTCTCATACAGAAATCCAATATCTTTAATCTGCCGGATAACAAGTGAGTAGCAAAATCAAAGTCTGTTACTTTAAAGAATGTTAATCTTCTATTTTTTTTAAAAGGTTTGAAAGTTACTTTCGGCTGAATAAAACAGCCTGCAAAGATGTGCTGGAAACAATAGCACCTAATTTGAAAATTGGAATCAAGTCCACATTTATTTCCAAAACAATAAAGTTGGTTTTTAGCCCAGGGGTCGTACCAGCTCAGTGTTGGAAACGACTTTAACTTAGGGTTCAGCTGTTTCTGAAACTGTAGAAGATTTGCCACAGCTTCCTCCAGCGGGCTCAATATAAATTGCTTGAATCTTCCGCCACCTGTAGCATTACACTCGGCTTTGTTGGCTACCATTTTCTTTTTAACTTTAAATTTTAAGTCTCGCCAAACCTATAAATAAATTTTGTTATATTTTTATAATGCACTTTATATGATCATGCTTTCTTTACCTTCTGCCATCCATCTCACATTATTCTCGGTGGGCCAAATGCATTTAATAAATTTGATATTTCTTCCCATTTTTTCCGTTTTTTTTTTCAGTCATTACTTTTACTCAAGTCGTTACTAAAAACTGTGTCGACGAAATCAAAGTCGTTTCAAGACAATATCGTCGTCACATTTTCTTACAGAATACCAAATACTTGTCGACAGTTATCAATTATTTTCGATAACGACAACGGGAATACCAATTTCAAAAAAAAATCCCAAGACGACATTGTCTTGTGTCGATGACGACAACTAGAATAATGGTGAATAATTACTCATACGAACCAAAGTACCAAAAAGATTTGTAACAGAATTTAAGCTACACTCAAAAAAAAAAAAGAAAAAGAGCTAGAATTTAGAAAAATTAACTTATTTGAAGTAAAAATTTAAATGAAAACGGCGACAAAGACACTTTTTACCAATATTTAATAAAATTTTCCTTGATATTAAGAAACAAATTTTACTTAAAATTTGGTCAAAATTTCTAAATTATAGAAAAATTTTACTATTGAGAACTAAATTTTTATTAGAAAACAGTAAAATTTCCTCCTAATTAGTTCATACATCATCTAAAATTGTACTGTTAGTTAGGAAATGTTTACTTGGTTTTAACAAAAATTTAATTTTATTTAAGATCATTAGATGTGAAAAATAACTCTAAATTTGATAAAAGTTTTCTAATAACTATGAAACTGTTTCTATGGTAAAGGTAATAGGTCAATTGAAAAGTCCCCGGCCTACCATAGTAAAACATATTTTTTTTTGACAAAATTCGTTTTTTTTATTCAACTTCCCTTCAAGGGTGATACACTGATTATAGCGACCCTCCAACTTTTCGATACCATTTTTGTAGTACGATTTGTCCTTTGCTTCAAAATAGGAATCAGTTTCGGCGATCACCTCTTCATTCGACGAAAATTTCTTCCCAGCGAGCATTCTTTTGAGATCTGAGAACAGGAAATAGTCGCCGGGGGCCAGATTTGGAGAATACGGTGGATGCGGAAGCACTTAGAAGCCCAATTTATGGATTTTCGCCTTTGTTTCCACTGACTTGTTTTTGGTCAAAAGTGAGCTCGCGCGGCACCCACTTTGCACAGAGCTTTCTCATACCCAAATATTCGCGAATGATATGAAATACACGTTCAGTTGATATATTTAGAGTACCTGCTATTTCACTCAATTTCAGTTCATGGTCATTCGAAATCACTTTGTGGATTTTTTTGATGTTTTCGTCCGTAACAACCTCTTTTGGGCTTCCACTGCGTTCACCGTCGTCGGTGCTCATTTCACCATGTCTAAACTTAGCATACCAATCTTTGATGGGTGATTTTTCTGGGGCAGTGTCCGGAAACTCGTCATCAAGCCAAGTTTTTGCTACAACTGTATTCTTTCTCTTCAAAAAGCAATATTTGATAGTTGATAACACGCGAACTTTATTTTGATCCATTTTTTTCACAATAACAAAAGTTGAATCACTCAAAATGCTATAATTCAGAAACTAATGTGTCGGATCATTGGCTGTCAAATTTATACACGTGTCACTAAAAATCATATCGATTTAAATATAGTAGCGCCGTTAATCAACCATGTATTCTAAAGTACTTCATTCGGCGGACTTCCGCTTTGTGAGGACATAAATTTAATTGAATTATACTTAACTCATGTATTTCAAATATAAATTAAATTTCATTGGAAAAAAGGTAAACAAATTGAAAAAATTTACTGCAGGATATCCTGAAACGTAATAAATTATGACAGTCATATTCTTTTCGAAATTAATTAATGGTTCGGCTTGGGAGAACTACAAAAAGGAACGCCCTAAGTGACACACGGCATCTATGGCTAAGTAACACTGGGGGTCCTTTGTCTTCTTAAATTAACTAATTTCAGGAAATCGTTTGCAAAAATAAAAAATGTCAGAGTTACATTTCTTGTTATTATTGGAAAATTGAAAAATGTCATAAGTTTATTTTATGACATTTTTAGCCTAAACTTTTATTGACATATACAAATTTAAACTTTTTTATTATTAAGTGAAAAAAAAAGTTCGATAAATATAAAATTTAAACAGCGCTACGTCAATTATAGGAAAGCCATTTTGCTGTAATGTATAAAATGTGCTTGCGATATTTTGTATTGTAGTCAAGAAACAAATTTATTACATAAAAGCGCAAATTCGAAATTTTTTACCCTTTGCTAACAAAATTTTAAAATATATTTTAAGCTACTTTAAGTTCAATATTTGAGACTGTTCAGATGGGCACGTGAGAGATTTTTGACTCAAGCTCACGCACGAGCACGAACCAAAAATTATAATCATGCACTATAATATTTTAAAATGGTTACTTAAATTTGTTTCCTTTAATCATATTTTTTCTTGGAAATTAGGAAAACTAACTAGTTTGTTTTTAATTTATTGTTTTTTTTGGAATAGAATATTAAAAATTATTTAAACGTTTTCCACCAAAAAAAAAAAAAAAATATTTACCGAATTATTATTTTTTAAAAATTAGAAAATTTTTACTTGAAAAAAGAATATTTTATCAAAATTTTTTAAATTTATCTGAACTAAGTTGCATGAAAATTTTCTTTAGAAATAGTTTATCAGTTTCTAAAATCAAGTAAATTTTTATTATTACATAGGAAAAAATTTATTACTTTTTGTTTTTAATTATCTGAACTAATTTTTAGAAAACAATTCTTCAAAATTAGAATGTGGTAGACTAAAAAACTGAATTTAGAAATGGCTTTCTAAAATTTAGTTAATTTTACTACCCGCGAACAAAAAATGAACACACATTAAGTTCAAGTACTTTCTCGATTTAAGTTAGACACATTTTTTGAACTAAATGGGAGTAAATTATAAATTATGGGAGTAATTATGTTTTTGAACTCAACTTAATTTTATTACATTTGAGTATGCAATTTTCTTAAAACTAAGATGTTTTTTCTTAAAATTAATAAATTGTTATTTCATTGACTTTGTTTTTTTCCTAAAATCAAGAAATGTTACTTGGGAAAAATATGAACTATTTCTGAGTAACATATATAAACTATTTCGTTTTTACGCCAACATAGGAATTTTTATTCTTTTTAAGAAAATTTTTATAAGTTTTAAAAAAAATTGACTTAAATTGAGGAATATTTTTAAATTATTTTAACGAAAATTTTGGATTGATTTTGAGTTCATGCACATAATATGATGGGATTTTTTTTTAAAGTAGCAAAATTTTTCAAATCATCAGATTCTAAGAAATTTTTTAAAAATTAAACCACTTTTTGATTAACAAAATAATTTCGTTAAATGTATCTACATATTTTAATTAAATTCTAAATTTATTTGTCATTTTGTTTATAATTTTTCATTGTCTAAATTAGTTTTTGGTGTTCGCTTTTAAGGCCTTCATATTTAACATTCTCTTCTGCTTATGTGAGCAATCAATCAATGTTGTCATTGAACCAACTGGAGTGTAAAAATTAAAAACTCAAATTTCACATTGCCATGTGAGGGAAAAAAGTTCATTGTTTTGTTAAATATTTTTGCAAAATGCAAACATAAGGGCACAACTTTTAATAGAAATGTATGTGAATGTGCATTGTGCATTGTGAAAACATTCATACATAACATACAATTTAAAAATGCTTAGGGAATATTTTAAATTATTTAGTAGTGAATTTTAAAATAATTTATGAACAAAAATGATCTTTTAATGGGCAATAGACAGCAACATATTTAAGCTTATTTTAGATGTATTCATGTTGTTATGGTCGTGTGCTGATAAGCACTAATAATGTTTATGCATATATGCATGAATGTGTATATGTATGTGTATGTATGAGTGAGTAAATGTGTACACTAAAGGCCCATCTATAATTGACTTAAATAATTTACGCTCTGTTTTGGTATGAAACGAAATTTATGATATACACTAATACCCCGATTTGCGTCGCCCCGATTTGCGTTGATTCGAATAGCGTCGCCAAAAAAAAAAGAGTTGTGGCTTCGATTTGCGTCGTGGGTGTTTCGATTTGCGTCGTCTAATGAGGGGATTCCCATTTTATTTCCTGCAGGTAACATTTTTTCAAGGGGATTTCACAATATGTACATATGTATGTATGTACATTCAATTTTAAGTTAAAAAGTGTCAGTTTAGATTTGTGTGGTGAAGTGAAAAGATAATTTGGTGCTCTACAAAAAATAAAGATGAGTCAAAAGCGAAAACAAATCTCCTTGGAACAAAAGCTAGACATTTTAAAACGTTTTAAATTTGGAGAAAAACCGGCTGACATTGGAAGAATTCTGGGTTTAGCTCCAACTACAGTAAGAACCATTTGTAGTCGTGATGCTGATAAGATAAAGGACTATGGCAAAGCTGCCACACATTTGCAAGCCAAACAAGTCACAAAAAATAGAAGTCCATTAATAGTAAAAATGGAGTCCCTTCTATCCATTTGGATAGAAAATCAGAATCAGAGAAGGATGCCATTGAGCCAAATGTTAATTCAAAATAAGGCTTTGTCGATATTTAATGAAATAAAAAGTAATTCTCCATCAACAAGTGGTGAACAATTAGAAGAATTTGAAGCAAGCAGAGGCTGGTTCAGCCGTTACAAAGCGCGAGCAAATTTGCATAATATTGCACTTAAAGGAGAAGCAGCTAGTGCAGATATTCCATCAGCAAATAAGTTTAAAGAAGATCTTAAATGCATTATTCAAGAAGGGGGCTACTCCTCCAAGCAAGTTTTAAATGTTGATGAAACGGGACTGTTTTGGAAGAGACTTCCAAAAAGAACATTCATATCGAAGTCTGAAAAATCTTGCCCAGGATTTAAAGTCAGTAAAGATAGACTTACGCTTCTTTTGGGTGGAAATGCTAAAGGTGACTTTAAGTTTAAGCCTCTACTTGTTTATCACTCCGAAAACCCCAGAGCATTCAAAAATATTAAAAAATGCGAACTTCCTGTTCATTGGCGTTCAAATAAAAAAGCCTGGATGACAGCAACTTTATTTAAAGACTGGATAGAGAATTGCGCAGTTCCAGAATTAAAAGCTTATAGTTCTTCTGCAAATATCGAATTCAAAATGCTTTTATTGATTGACAATGCTCCAGGGCATCCAATATTCTGTGATGATTTTTCAGAGAATATTAAAGTTGTATTTATGCCTCCAAATACCACATCCATTTTGCAACCAATGGACCAGGGCGTCATATCTAATTTTAAGTGCTACTATCTTCGACGAACATTTAGTCAACTACTTAATGCTACCGATGGACACAATAAGCCTTCCATGAAGGAGTTTTGGAGAAATTATACCATAATGATGGCTATTGAAAATATAGATCAATCCTGGAAAGAGGTAAAAAAACGTGTATGAACGGAACTTGGAGACAAATATGGCCTGAGTGCGTCCAAATAAACATGCCTGAAATAAATGAGGTATCTAACATTTGCGCAGACCTTTCTGAACGTGCTAGAGAAGCAGAAGTTGATGGAATGGAAGAAGATGACATAAATGAGCTATTGTTGGCAAACGAAGAAGACCTTAACAACGAAGATCTAATTTCAATTGATGTAGAACGTGCATTAATGGACGAAATACCCACTCTAAATAACGAAGCAAAAGAAAAAAATCTGAAGACTGCTCAGATATCAGAAGCTATGCAACTTATCTCAAAAGCCATGGATATTTTTACGGATAACGATCCAGACGAAAATCGTAGCAGCAATGCAAAAAATGCTATGGAAGTTGCTATTAATTGCTATAAAGAAATTTATTTACAAAAGAAATCTTTTCAAGTTCAACAAAAAATAGACAATTTTTTTCAAAAAGATAGACAGCCATCAAATCAGACACATGATGTGATGATTGATTTGGAGTAAAACAAAAATCTTATAACTAAGATTGGTGAATTACTTATGTACGTTGAGTTTTTATGTGTATGAATTGTTTTTACGATAGTTAAGTTTTTTTAATTAATTTGGTTTACCTTAAATTTTAATTTTGTTGCAATAAATAAAATATTATAAAACAAATAAATGTATGTATAATTATTTTTGGAAGCAATGAAAAAAGCCTTAAGATATATATGGGGAAATGTGATTCGATTTGCGTTGTTTCGATTTGCGTCGCACTTTCTCGGTCCCAATTAACGACGCTAATCGGGGTATTAGTGTACAAATTTTTAATATTTAAAAATTTTGAATTTTCGTTTCATGGCAGTACCTAGCTTAATTCATTTAAGCTTATTCTGGTTCTGCCTCAACATTTCGAAAAGGAGTAAACATTAAAACGACAAAACTAATTTGCACACATAATAATATAAAATATGCCAAAAAATTATCTAGAATTTTTAGTTTTACAGAGAAGAGTCAGATTTGTGCTTTATTTAGTTTTAAGAGATATCTTTAAACAATAGATTTAACATTTTACATCTAGAGAAAATATTAGTTGCGATTCGATCAAAACCATAAATATTTATTTGTGAGGATTTAATTTTATTTGGAATAACCTATAAATATAATAAAGCAAAAATGTTATATTGGGAATTAAAAAAAGTATAAGAAACCAAAAATCAATCCGATTATTTAATTATTGGTATTTTCAATCATTTAAAAAAAAAAATAAATTTCGTTTAGTCAATATATTAGAAATTTGGCACAATCTATTAAATTTATTAAAAAATTGTCGATATTCAAAAGTGGTAACTACAAGTACGGTTATTCTGAGCAAATATATCATTTAATTAGGGTTTCAGTAGAAGCAACCGAATTGTGGATTGTATTGTTAAAAACGCCACTAATGGTTGGTATTGATAATCAAATTTTATATTAATATTTCTTTTCCTAACAAATTGTTTATATTCAAAATTACCCATCAAAAGTGTTTGTGGTGTGGTGGGTAGAGAGGTAGCTCAGTACTCAGAGTTTCCGAGTTCAAATCCCGAAAAAGGAAAACATTTAAAAAATTATGTTTTAAATAAAAATAAAATATTCAAAAGTTTAAATGACAAATATATCAAAGAAGATTAAAATTAGTTGTGGTGCAGTAAGCAAGAGTGTGAACTATGAATCTGAATGCCCAGGTTCAATACCGGAAAAATCTAAAAATAATTTTTTTTTTTAAATAAAATTTTGTGGAACATAATAATATTTCTGTGAAATATTAAATTGTACAACTGAATATTGACTTTCACAACTAAAAATATAATTTAATATGAAGACACTTGTTGTAACCGCTAGAATTCGATTGGCAACAAATTCGGTGGACACAACTGGGTGTATAATTTTTTATGAAATTAAAATAATTTGTTTTTCGTTAAAAATCTAATTTGTGAATGTGACAATAAGTGTTCGATTTACATTCCAAAATATAGCAAAATTTATGAGTCGCATTTTTGTGTTTAACTGTGTTACTTTTTTGCATAATCTACAATAACGGTACCTACCGGTATTATTGTTTTGGTAACGCACTCAGAATATTATGTAGTTAACTGTTTGTAGTTAAATAAAAAAAGTTTTCCGTTCCATTTAAAAATAAAGGAACATACATTTATTTTTCAAAGAAACATCTATATTAACCTGTTTATACATTTATTCGAAATAATTTACTATCATTTATCGATTTTTTTGTTTCATTTATTTTTTTCATTTGTTTGAAATTTAATAAAAATGTTCCCACAAAACGGAAACTTGTGGTTTATTTGTGTCCGTAATAGTTATTACAAATTTAAATTTTGTTTGCTGTCTGTTTCAAAAAAAAAAAAAAAAAATATTCAAAAAATTTCAATTTGTTTTTTTATTTAAATTGGTTGTATATATACAAAATTTTTCAATACAATTAACAAGAACTTCATAAACACACACACATACACAAATACATTCACACAAAAAGTGTTTATAGCTTCATATGCATACATACATTTTGTATTGTACAAGTATATTAAAAAAAACAAAAAATACAAAAACGGAAAAAATTTCAAATAAATGAAAAAAACATTTATTTTTTAAGGATTGGTAGGTAAAATTTTGACATTTATTTTAACTGATTATATCAGTTGTTTCATACGGATGTGTCAGTTGATTAATCAACATTTAAAAATAAATAACAAATGGCATTTAATTTAAATGAAAATTAAGTAGACCGGTTTTTAAATGAAATATCATTTCTTTTAAATGATATTTTCAGTTATTTTAACTTACAAACTTTTTTAAGTGCGGTATACCTTTACCGTAACAATCTTAAATACCATTAGCCTTACCAATACAGAAACAAAAAACGAATTGATATCGTTACCCCTATCGTCATTCGTTTCGGTAACCCACTTTAGTAAAAAAATATAAACATATTTAAGGTTTATATTAAGTTTACGCCTTCGTTTAAACTGTATGAAATAAAAAGACGTATTTAATATTTTCTAAATACATATTGAAGAAATATTTAAACAATACTTTCTCAGAGACAAAGCTGGCATAAAAAGTATTTTATGCCAATTTTATTTATTTAAAATTAATTTTACTCCTGGTTAAGTAAGCTAACATAACCCTAGATAGCATTGAATAGAGCTTAATTTTAGGTAAGTTAGTCAACCTTAGTCGGTTAATAATAAATTAGTTGGGGTAAAACGGGAAACGCATAAAATTTTATGCTTAGAAGAGATAAATATGTTTACAAAATTTAATAAATTTCATTTTATAAAAATTTTTTATTTATCTTGAAATTAATCAGTATTAATATTTTCCAATTATTTTTTATTTTTATATTTTTTTATGGCGTTCTTAAATACTAAATTCAAATCAATTAGCAATTTATATGGCTAAGGGTAAGATTTTGAATTTTTTCCATTTTCGCCAAGCTTTTCCCAAAATATCCGAAAATTTATTGTTTCGAAGAACCGCCAAAAAGATCCAACAAAAAGGGAAATTAATTTTTTCCTAATAAAGCAAAAAGTTAGACACGAACCACATTACTACAAGTTTCCCCATTAAAAATTCTGCACTTGTTATGATAAAAAAAAATTTTAAAATAACACATTCAAAACTATATTCAGTTTGTCCAATTTTCTGTTTTTGCGAATTTTTTTAAATTATAATAAATAAGAATATTATTTCAAAACCGAATACTAGGACAATATTCTTTGGGGTTACCTTAAAATTAAAATCAAATTTCATATACTTTTTGTAGATAGTATAAATAATATTGCAAACGCTTTAAATAAATAAAACATTTTTAAAATGCAAAATATACTCAAACAATTGCAACTTGCATATATACGAGATTAAAAATTATATACAAAAACTAATGAAATGCATATCGTCAGCTTATTATTGGTTTCATCTTAACTCTGCATGATAAATATGTTTTATTTATTTTCACTATTGAAATAATTTGTAAAGTAATGTGTAGCCATAGGGGCTCAAGGATTACTTTACACCTTACTTCAGTGATGAGTTGTACAGGCGATGAGCCTCAAAGTAATGTATATACCCATTACTTTAGAAGTGATAATGTAAGGGGTTACTTATATGGTTACAAGAATGGAAAAAGTAATGTGTCTAAAAATAGATTTTTAAAAAGATTATAGATTTTTAATAGATTATTAAAAAAAATTATTACAAATATTTTAAACGTTATTAAAAATAATGTGGTCATTATTGAAATCGAACCAGGGAACTCTGGTTGCCAGCCAAGAACTCTACCCACTGAGCTATTGACGCATATAGTATTTGATTGCTTTAAACTTAAATGAAATGTTGCGCTTCGTTTTTTCGCTAGTGTTGTTAAAATAAACATACATTACCCTTTTGCTTACAAAAAAACACAAAGTAATGTATCTAAAAATAGATTTTCAAAAATATTTAAATTATTACTTTACATTTATAAATTATATAATACGTAATTAATTATTACTTTATGCTTACAAATAATGAAAAAGGTAATGAGCTATCATTACAATGTAACGCATGAGAATATCGCACCCATTATCAGAGTTTTGCTGGGATGGAACAAATCTAAAAATTTTCATTTATTTATAAACAATAAGTCATAATTTATTAAGCTTTTACTATATGCGCTTAAAATAAGTTATATCTTTTTGTTTTGATTTATATGCGTTGTTATGGTAATGCAACAAATCAAAACACTTATGAAATATATTTTAGAATTTTTCTATGCAAATTTGTTACATACACTCAAAAAAAAATTATATAGAATTTAGAAAAATTAACTTATTTAGAGGAAAAATTTAAATGAAAACGACGCCAAAGGCACTTTTTAGCAATATTTAATAAAATTTTCCTTGAAATTAAGAAACGAATTTTACTTAAAATTTGGTCAAAATTTCTAAATTATAGAAAAATTTTACTATTGAGAACTAAATTTGTATTAGAAAACAGTTAAAATTCATCCTAATTAGTTCATATATAACCTTAAATTTTACTGTTAGTTAGAAAATGTTTCCTTGGTTTTAAGAAAAATTTTATTTAATTTAAGTTAATTAGATAATTTTTTTTACTAAAAAGTAGGACTTAAAATAAGAAAATATTTTCTAACATCAAGTTCAATAGCACTTCACTTAAGTGAAAATCATCCTTATCCTGCTTCTATGGTAAAGGTAATATATTTTACCATATATTTTAAAGTACTTTGCACTCATTGAGTAGTTATTTTCACACTTTCGGAGAACTTCCGATTTGTGAGGACACTACTCTTAACAAGCTTTTTGCTATACATTTTTGTCTTGAAATTAAATTAAATTATACTAAATTTATGTATTTAAAATATAAATTAAATTTAATAATCAAAAAGGTTAACAAATTAAAAAAATGTACTGCAGGATATCCCGAAACGTAATAAATTGTGACAAAGTCAGATCCTTTTCGTAGTTAATTAACGGTTCTGCTTGAGATAACTACAGAAAGGGACGCCCTACGTGACACACGGCATCTATGGCTAAGGAAAACTGGGAGTCCTTTGTCTTCTTAAATTAACTAATTTAAGGAAATTGTTGCAAAAATACAAAATATCACAGTTACATTTCTTTTTATTATTGGAAAATGAATGACATATAAAAATTCAACTTTTTTATTATTAAGTGAACAAAATAGTTTGATAAATATAAAGTTTATTAAGCACTATGTCAATTA
The DNA here is from genome assembly GCA_949748255.1 of Eustalomyia histrio. Classification (NCBI taxonomy): domain Eukaryota; kingdom Metazoa; phylum Arthropoda; class Insecta; order Diptera; family Anthomyiidae; genus Eustalomyia; species Eustalomyia histrio. The sequence continues at coordinate 43,813,522 of OX456525.1, read as the reverse complement.
TAGGAAGGCCATTATGCCGTAATGTATAAAATGTGCCTGCGATATTTTGTATTGTAGTCGGCAAAAAAAATAAACAAATAATTACATAAAAGCGCAAATTCGAAATTTTTTACCATTTGCTAACAAAATTTCAAAATATATATTAAGCTACTTTAAGTTAAATTTTTAAGACTGTTAATATTAGAGATGGACTCGTGAGAGATTTTTGACTCAAGCTCATGCACGATCACGAACCAAAAATTACAATCAGCCAAGATAGTTGACTTAAATTTCTTTTATTTAATAATACTTTTTCTTGAAAATCAGGAAAACTAACTGGTTTGTTTTTTATTGATTGTTTTTTATGAATAGAATATTAAAAATAATTTAAACGTTTTCCAACAAAAAAAATCCTTTACCAAATTTATTATTTTTTAAAAATTAGAAAACTTTTACTAGAAAAAAGAATATTTTATTAAAATTTGTTAAATTTATCTGAACTAAGTTGCATGAAAATTTTCCTTAGAAATAGTTCATCAGTTTTTAAAATCAAGTAAATTTTTATTATTACATAGAAAAAAATTTATTACTTTTTGTTTTTAATTGTCTGAAATAATTTTTAAAAAACAATTCTTCAAAATTACAAAGTGGTTTACTTAAAAACTGAATTTGGAAATGGTTTTCTAAAATTTAGTTAATTTTACTACCCGCGAACAAAAAATGAACACACATTAAGTTCAAGTACTTTCTCGATTTAAATTATACACATTCTTTCAACTAAATGGGAGTTAAATATGTTCTATTTTTTTGTTTTTAACTAAACGTAGTATAATAAATTTCTTAAAACTTATATGTTTTTTCTTAAAAATAATAAGTTTTTTTTTAATTGACTTGTTTTTTCCTAAAATCAAGAAATATTACTTAGGAAAAATATAAACTATTTCTGAGTATATATAAACTATTTCGTTTTTCCTCAAACTTAGGAATTTTTATTCTTTTTAAGAAAATTTTTCTAAGTTTTAATAAAATTTTACTTAAATTGAGGACATTATAATCTATTTTGAAGGAAATTTTTGATTACATTTTAGTTTATGTCTTTTTTTTTTTGAGTGCATGTCAAATGCAGTTAAACAATAATGATTTTATTTTATTTTTGTATGAAAAATTTTATGTATATGCCAATCATTGGTGTAAGCAGCAAACCAATGTTCATTAAATATTAAAATTACTGATGTAAAGCTAAGTAATTGTCGATATCTAAGAAGATATGATACAAGATAACGAGAAACGGATTTCGGAATTAGAAATATGATATTAACAATATATATATCGAATTTTTTTCAGTGGGTCAAAATCATAATAATCTAACGATATGTGTGTGTTTGCTTGTGTATGGAAAACTTTTATGTTTGACAGTGTTTAACTGACTGATTAGCTTAATTTATTAAAAAAAAAAACAACAACAAATATGATATTTAATGCAAATGATGACGATGACAATGTTAAATTCGGGCTACACCAAGTATAATTTGGGTCAAATTTCGGGATGCACCACCAAATTCCGGTAAGCGTCCTGATCCTTTTGCATGCGGATAAGCGGATGGATGAGTCTTATACCGTTATTTTTAGTAGCTACAAACATCAGCACAAACTATACACTGATCATGTAGTGGTGTAGGGTATACAAAATGAATTGCAAAACTGCGATAAGGAGCTTCAAATGCATTTGTTTGGAGATCAAATTATATACACAAAAATTAAGCTACTAAAACATTTATATTTCAGAACAACCCAGTAAGAAGTAAAAATCCAAAGAACAGGTTGCTGAACAACTTAGCATTAGCATACACTCAAAAAATGACATGGACTAAAAATAAATTAAAATTTTTCTTTAAAATAGTTAAAAAATTTTCCTTAAAAGTTTTATTAAAATAAATAAAAATTCCTATGTTTAAATAAAAACGAAATAGTTTATAAACTCTGAAATAGTTCATACCTTTCTTATATAATATTTCTTGATTTTAGGCAAAAAACAAGTCAATTAAATAAAAATTTATAAATTTTTAAGAAAAATATCTCAGTTTTAAGAAATTTGAATACTTTAAGGTTTTATTCAAATGTTTAGTTCAAAAAAAAAAAAAAAAATTAGAACATAATTTACTCCCACTTAGTTCAAAAAATGTGTCTAACTTAAAATAAGAAAGTTACTTTGTGTTCCTTTTTTTGTGAGTAGTAAAGATATCTTAAGTTTAGAAAGCCATTTCTAAATTCAGTTTTTAAGTCTTCCACTTTCTTATTATTATGTGGCCTTATAAACTGATGAACTATTGCTAAGGAAAATTTTCTTGAAACTTATTTCAGATAAATTTTAAAAATTTGAATAAAATATTTTTTTAAGTAAAAATTTTCTAATTTTTAAAAAATAATAAACTTAGGTATAGGACTTTTTTTTTTGTTGGAAAGCGTTTAAATTATTTTCAATATTCTTTTCCAAAACACAATAAATAAAAAACATATTAGTTACTCTTCCTAATTTTCAAGAAAAAATATTATTAAAGGAAACAAATTAAAGTAACCATTTAAAATATTATCGTGCATTATTGTAATTTTTGGTTTGTAATCTTAACAGTCTTAAATATTGAACTTAAAAAAGCTTAAAAAATATATTTTAAGATTTTGTTAGCAAAAGGTAAAAAATTTCGAATTTGCGCTTTTATGTAATAATTTTGTTTGCTGACTACAATTCAAAATATCGCAAGCACATTTTATACATTACGGCATAAAGGATTTCCTAAAATTAACGTTGCGCCTATTGAACTTTCTATTTATCGAAGGCACTAAAACTAGTTTTTTTTCACTTAATAATAAAAAAAGTTAAAATTTGTATATGTCTATTAAAGTTTAAGCTAAAAATGTCATAAAATAAACTTATGGTATGACATTCTTCCGTTTTCCAATAATAACAAGAAATGTAATTGTGATATTTTTTGCAATTCCTTAAATTAGTTAATTTAAGAAGACAAAGGACCCCCAGTGTTTCTTAACCATAGATGCCATGATGCGTCCCTTTTTGTAGTTCTCTCAAGAAGAACCATTAACTAACTACGAAAAGGATATGACTTTGTCATAATTTATTACGTTTCTGGATATCCTGCAGTACATTTTTTAATTTGTTTAACTTTTTGTTAATGAAATTTGATTTTTATTTTAAATACATGTGTTTAGTATAATTGAATTTAATTTAAAAACAAAAATGTACAGCAAAAGTCTTTTTAAAAGCAGTGTCCTCACAAAGGGGAAGTCCTCCGAAAATGAGAAAATACACAATGAGTGTGAAGTACTTTAAAATATATGGTTGAAGATATTACCTTTACCATAGAAACAGTTTCATAATTATTAGAAAACTTTTATCCAATTTAAGTTTAATTTTCACTTAAAAGAAGTGCTACTTAACTTGATGTTAGCAAATATTTTCTTATTTTTTAGTTAAAAGTTTTTAGTAAAAAAATTATCCAATGAACTTAAATAAAATATTATGTTTCTTAAAACCAAGGAAACATTTCCTAACTAACAGTAAAGTTTTAGATGATGTATGAACTAATTAGGAGAAAAGTTTACTGTTTTCTAATACAAATTTAGTTCCAATAATAATATTTTTCTAAAAATGTAGAAATTTTGACCAAATTTTTACAAAATTTGTTTCTTAAATTCAAGGAAAATTTTATTAAATTTTAGTAAAAAGTGTCTGGCGCCGTTTTCTTTTTAATTTTTCCTTCAAATAAGTTAATTTTTCTAAATTTTAGTTAATTTTTTTTTTGAGTCTAGGTTCTAATTTATGTTCTACAATCGGTTCTTTTTGTATGGGGATTGTCTCAATAGCAATTGGTTCGTTTTATCCAAGCTAGAACAGATTGATTTAGAACCGGTTGCAGAAACAGTTATAAAACTAATTTTTGGACAGTGAAACCTTACATTTTGACTTTCGGGAATCTAATCTAGAATAGATTAAAAAGTAAACTGTTGTAAAAAATTTTGCTGTGAAAATTTTGTAAAAATGTACAATTTGCCAAAAATTGTAAATAATTTAATGAAAGAAAAACTAAAAAATATTAGCAAAAATGAAGCTGCCAAAGAAGCAATAAAAGCATCACTATTATGGCAAAGGCATCACTTCTTTTCTAATGGTTTCATCGATGAATTTAACATTAGCGTGTCATAGGATGGAAGTATTAAAATGTAGCTACTAACATTACTCATACTTTACTCTAATGAAGCAATGATAATACAATGATTAGGTATTCTGATGCAGGAGTGGAAAATGTTCATATACTTTGTAATATTTAAGCTTTGATGAAAATTTAATTCCTAAGAATGCAGAAAAAATAAATTTAAAGAAGCGAAATTTATGCATTGATATACAAATACTCTTTATTAACCCTCTGCGACTGACGTAAAATATTTTCAGAATTCCACTGACGATGTAGAACGCCAGAAACCATTTCAACGGCTTATATTTTTCAAGTTTCGCTTTGTCAACCTATTGAAATTATTATTTTTTATAGTTTAATGGTGTAGTTGTATAATTTTAGTTTTTTATACCCTCCACCATATATGGTGAGGGTATATATCAGTTTGTCATTCCGTTTGTAATATGTCGAAATATAGGTTTAAGACCCCATAAAGTATATATATTCGTGATCCTTATGCAATTTTAATTCGATTTAGCGATGTCCGCCTGTCTGTCCGTCTGTCTGTCTGTCTGTTGAAAAGGCGATCACGACGCGAAGATGCAAGCGGGGGTGCCATATTATTGAACATCCTCCCGAGCAGTTTGGTATTTAAAATGAGCGAAATCGGCTTAGCGGTTCAAAAGTTATGAGTGGAAATGTGAAGGTACCTCTAAATTTTCCATACAAATTTGTACAATTTTTCTGTATCTATTTTTTTTTTCTGTTAAGTAAGTAAAAATGTTATTAAGTCTTTTATTGTCTCACATAGTATGAGAATAATAACATTCTTAGAGCTATATGTGTGTTACTCTGATAACTAAGTTAACGTAAAAATCAACAATGTTAAAGTCGCTAACAGAGCAGACATCTGTAAATAACATTGCTAAAACTAAATAAATAACATTACTAAAACTAAATAACAAAAGTTCGTTACATAAATTGACAAAACATATTCATATTACAGTTCATGCAAAATTTAGTATATACGTATATAATCTTCAGCCCCTATGGTGGAGGGTATTCAAAGATTCGGCACAGCCGAATTTAGCCCTTTTTTACTTGTTTTTTAATTCAAAACGACGATTTATGTTAAACAGTATTGTTTATTGGTGACTGTTAGACTACCACGTTAGTTGCAGAGGGTTAAAACAAATAAATAAATTTGCATTAGTGAAAAAGCATTTTTGAAACATTTTTAAAAAATTTTAATGAATTTTTAGATTAATTTTAAAATATTTTTGAATAATTTAAAAACTTGTTGTACAATTTGGAAATATTTTTAGACAATTTTAAAATATTTTTCAACAATTTTAAATAATTTTTGCACAATTTTCAAACATTTTTGGGCAATTTGAAATAATTTTTACACAATTTTAAAATTATTTTCATAAATTCTGAATTAAAACTGGAAATGGTGTAGTGTTAAATAATAAACATAATGCAAAAATGCACAGATTGTGTCGTCAAAAAAATATTTAAGGCTGAAAAAATGCAAATGACAGGCCAGCTAGTTTCAATTAAAGGTTAAAAAAATCTTTTTTTCTTGATATTTCAAAACTTTTATAAAAATTGCAAAACTGCATAAATTGCAAAAATGATTTAATAAAAAAATTAAAAAATTTCATTAGAACTATTTTTTCAATTTGAATAAATGCTTTAGATTTAAAAAATATACGATATACTATAACTTATGCTTTATAAGTAATGAAGAGTGATTTTTTAAGATGTGCATCGGATTTATATCCTGATCACTGCATTTGAAATATAAACACATGAATTCTTTTGGAAGTGCCTTAGAATAACACCAAAAAATCACAAAACAACGTCAACTGAAGTTTAGGAAGCAATGAAAGAAGTTATAGTCACAGAATGACTACCATTTTTTTTGCTGTGTAATTTTAAGCAAATGCTAATCCTTTTTGTAAACTATTTTCAATTTATAAAATTAAATTGATAATGTTGTCGTTTACACATCTACCCAAATACCAGCACACTGCTACACATACATATACAAGTAGACTCTCTACTTTAACATTCATTTTGTTGATACAATGTGTCATTCCTGAACGCTTAAGTGCGTATTGTTGCTGCAAAATGTTGCAGCAAACTAAAGGAATAATCAGACAATAAACCTGGCAAAGAAGATGACAACGCACTGAAAAATCATTAGATTATTTACAGCAACTTTTATACACAAGTTGAACAATTTACTAACACAACACAAATATTCATCAACAACAAAAAAAAAAACTTTTTTTTCCATTTTAAAGTTTAAACAGACATGTTCTAGCTGCTGCTTGCTACGATGCATACTTCAGTAAACATTTTACATTATTATCAAGCATAAGTTTCTAACAACAATAGTAGGTACATACTACATAAAATAGTTAGTAAGTAGTTGAACAGGCATCAGTCAAGTTAGAAGTAGATAATTGCTAAGTTAATTAAAGCACGCTTTGGTTAAACAAGAAAAATGGAGTTTTGTTAAATTAATGTTACTCTTTTACAAAAAAAAAAAAAAATCATAAAATCAAGAAAATGAAATTCAAATCAATTTGGAACATAAATATTTCAAAAGAGCTATCTTTAACCCTTTACAGCATATAACAGTAATTTAAGAAATTATGAAAGTACCAACTCTTGGCTACTCAGCAAAATCTTTCATTACCAAATTAGTCAAAATAATGCACTTAACAAAAGAAGTGTGGTTAAATTTTAAAGGTCAATGTTGAATGTGAACCACACCTAAACGTCAAGTTTTTCTGCATTTCATTTGACATTTCTAAATTTCAGACTAACTCAATTTGAACCATGGAAAGATACACAATCGAGCAACGCGTTAAAGTTATTCAAATCAAAATGCATATCGTGCACTTCGTGATATTTTCGATCAATTTAATCGTTCAAATCTGCGTAGAATCGGAAAAATCGTGCAAAAATTTGAGCAAACGGGGTCTGTAGGAGATGAGAAAACACCAGTGCTTGCTCGTACAGCTCGTACTGCAAAAAATATTGCTGCTGTTCGCGATAGTGTGGCTAAAAAGCCGTCCACCTCAACTCGTCGTCGTGCCCAACAATTGCACCTCTCACGCTCGTCGTTGATAAACATTATGCATAAAGACTTGCATTTACACGCTTACAAGGTGCAATTGACTCAAGAACAAAAGCCTCTTTAACATTCCAAACGTCGTCAATGGTCATAATGGTAGCAAGAAATGGCAACAGTGGATGATCAATTTTCAAAGAAAATCATCTTCAGTAATGAGGCACATTTTCACCTCAGTGCATTCGTCAATAAGCAGAATTTCCGCATTTGGGCGAATGATAATCCAAGAGTGATTGTCAAAAAACCAGTGCAGCCACAAAGAGTGACTGTTTGGTGCGGTTTATGGGCTGGCGGCATCATAGGGCCGTATTTTTTCCAAAATGAGGCTGGTCAGGCATTTACTGTAAATCAGAGAACTACATTTGCTGATTGCAAAACGTTCACACGCAATCAACACAAGAATAAATATGTGTTTGCGTTCAAACGCTGAATATACTCCAACACACATATTTGTTGATAATTTTAAATCAATCAAACAACGTGCAAATTGTTTTGTCACTGATTTATAATCATCGGTCGTTGTTAACCATTGATTTTATTCTGTTCATTCGAGCCAACAATAATTATTTTGATGTGGAATAAATCAGAAAAAACAACAAACAACGTGTATGAGTGTAATCATAATTAAAACAAAATTGTTTCTTATCTATAAAAAGGGGGTGGTTTTGTGGAAACACATTTCATAAATGTTATATGTATATTAGGGTGGGTCTAAAATACGTTTTTTTAGAATTTTTATTAGGAATACCAAAAATATTGTTCTTTGTGGAATTTTTTTTAATTTAGGTCGACATCTCAGGCTCGCCCAATCCGGTTAAAGTTAAATATTGCCTAATTTTCCAATCAAAATAGATGGAAAAAATTTAGACAATATTTAAATTTTTCCGGATTAGGCAAGCCTAAATTAAAAAATATTTATATTTCACAAAGAAGCATATTTTTATTACTAATAAAAATTCTAAAAAAGCGGATTTTAGACCCACCCTAATATACATATAACATTTATGAATCGAGGATGTCATGGTTAAGGATCAAACCCTTAGCGGGCTGCTTAGTGAAAAGTTCAGTCTAAACTGTTCTTCATGAAGTAATTTATAACGTTAAAACATCATTTGATCTACATATATAATCCATAGATATATTCATACATTCCGGTCCATATACCAGTTTGACTGTGAGCGGGCTCTTGTAGGCTGCATTGGTCTTATGATAATGAACCTATGGATTAACTGCCAGGTCAAAGGCAACAGTATTGGAGACACAGTGTGTAATGGGAGCCACAGAGTGTCACTCCTATGGGTGAATACCACATACAGCCCCTAGGTATTTTAGCTAATGAGAGTATCCAACCTGCCTGCTATGTAGACGATGTCGCGATACTTTTAAGGAGGACAAATCCTAAATATCTGATAATCCTCATTTCCAAGGCAAAACTATTAACATTTCTGAAACGGTGAAGTATCAAAGAGTAATTCTTGACAATTTTGTCGATAAAGATTCGCTTCAAATATGAGGCGTAGGTAAAGCTGTAGCTGAATGGAACTAGCGAATGAATTTGTGGGCAACAGAAGATCTTACACGGATTACCAGGATACACCATCATATAATTTAAGTGTGATTTGATTACCACGAGGTCAAAAACTGCAAGTTACAGTGCACGAATCCGAGCAGGGAACCCTGGCTAGAGGGTGTCTTTTTAAGGGACAATCCAAGATTTTTTTTCCATAACATACGAAAATTGATGGTAAGACTGGCTGTAGCTTCTTTAGCAGCGACCTCTCCTCTCGGATTTAGTTTGCTAAAGACGAATATGAATTTTTTTTTGAAATCTTTTAAATATTTTTCGAATTTGAGTTTTCTCAAAATCTGATTGAGCGATTCAAAACATGCTTCTATAATTATTTTTATATTTTTCCAAAATTCCGTAACATTGGCTTAGAGTTTTCCGATTTGGAACAAATTTTTTGCCATGTGAACCTTAGTCTAACACTCGGGTTTCGTTAAAATTCAGAAGAATTATTTCCAGTATATTTCATTGTCACCCTGATAGCGCCAAACTTTTTTTTCTCAAGTTGGTATAACTGTCCTGAGAACACATGCAAAGTTGCAAGTCATTCTGTCAATTCTTTCTTTGTTTACAAGCCATTTGAAGTTGACGTGTCATTGATTTTTTTTTAATATGGAAAAAATTTAATATCGTGCAGTCATTAGATTCTTTGTTTTGAAGGGTTTAAAAGCAAAGGAAATTTATGAACAATTGTTAGAAGTGTATAAGGAGTCCTCACCTTCAAAATGCACCGTTGAATTTCTGCACTGCAACCACAGCAGAAATCATTGAGCAGGTACATAATATGGTTAGTGAAGATCCAAGTTTGACTAAGCGTGAAATTGCTATTATAGGCATCTCAGACGAACGAGTACTCCATATTTTACATGAAGAATTATGTATGAAAAAACTGTTTGGAAAGTTAGTGCCGCACACATTAACAATTCAACAAAAACTGGATCGAAAACAAATTTCTCAGCGTAATTTGAAGCGTTTTAAGCCGAATAAAACCCACTTCTTGTGTCGTTTTTTAACTATGGATGAGACTTGGATCTACCACCATGATCCTAAATTGAAACAAGAACCTTTACAGTGGACTGAAGCTGGTTGTTCAGCTCCAAAGCAGGTGAAGTCACAACGATCAGCAAAGAAGGTTATGGCATCAGTTTTTTGGGATGCAAAAGGAATTTTGTTGATTGATTATCTTCAGAAAGGTTAAACAATCAACTCTGAATGTTATTGCAGCCTTTTGGATCAGCTGGATGAAAAAATTCGTGAGAAAAGACCTGGTTTAAAGAAGAAAAAAAATCATTTTTCATCAAGACAATGCACCTGCTCACAAAAGTGTTTTGACGATGGCTAAATTCAAAGAATTAAAGTACGAATTGCTTGAACATCCACCGTATTTACCAGATTTGGCTTCCAGTGACTAATATCTCTTCAGAAATCTCAAACAATTCCTTTGTGGAAAGCATTTTTCGTCGAATGAAGAGGCCATAGCAGCCGTAGACGTTTATTTTGCAGAGCTTCCGGAAAATCATTATAAGGATGGGATAAAATTATTGGAAGATCATTGGAACAAGTGTATTAAGCTTCTAGGAGATTATATTGAATAAAAAAATATATTTCGTATCAAAAACAGTATTCTTTCATTTCGAGCGCAGGAACTTTTCAACCAACCTGTAATCTGGAGCCGTAATCCTCTAATGCAAGAATTTTTGTTTACCATGAAAACCAAGAGTGTTTGTAACAAAAAAAAGCAACGAAAGCGTTTTGTTGAATTGCTCAATTGGGACGATAATGTCCGAAGATGTCGAAAATACTTATAGAAACCCAATGCTCAATGAAAATTAGATTTGTACTTAACTTACACTCTGCAGTAATTTCAAGATTATTCTCTATGGTAGCAAAACTTCTGCTGGAATCTGCTTTTTTATATAGAGCCAAATACTTTACAATCCTGAGAGCTCAACTATCCCTATGTGCATAGAAATGACATGTACTTAATACAATCTACTTGAAATTGCCAAAAGATGATACATTTTATGGACACTATTGAGAAATAAATCAAAAAAAAAAGTATAAAGATTCATATAAATGAAAGTAGTTAGATACTTTTATCTTTCAAGTAAAATATATTTTTTATATTGTTAAATTAAAAATATTTTAAAAGTGCAATTGAATTGAAATGTTTAAACGGTATTTGAGAATCCATATGTAGCAATAAGTATTTACTCAAAAAGATCATTGTTGGTTGGCTAGATGAATTTCTTAAGTTTACAGCAATATGTATCTTGTAAGTTATTTTTTTATTTGTGCTAATATAATATAAAATATTGGTAGTATAAAAAACAGTAAAGAGGGCTACAAGTGGACATTTGTGAACAGTGTTTTTTTAATAGAATTTTGAAAAAGCAATATCTGATGTTCAATAAAGGTTTTTATGTAGTTCGATAAAATTGGAAAACAATTTCTGCAAATAATTTATATAAAATATAAAAGTTTTAAAACACTGTATTTATACCACTTACATTCTGTAACATTCTCATACATATGCAGTTAACAGAAATGTATGTATACAAGAAAGATACTTTAGTTTCACTCGACAATAAACGTGTACAAATTGTTTGCAATGAAACAAGATTTCCTTTAGTCTTTTTGGTCATACAAATGTGGCAAGTTTGTAGGTTTCATATACAATTGTGTTCATTTATATGTATGTTCATGTGTAAAACAAGTTTTCAGAGCTCTTCTAAAGGATTGCAAAATATAATAGAAAGGTATTGGACTTTATACGAGAATGTATGTGAATGTCATCAAGTGTGTATTTGTAGCTCTTTTCACAAATTTAAGCAGCGGAAAAGTTGAAGAATTTTAAAAAAATATATATATTTTTTGTGTACATTTTTATACAAGAACATATTAAATAAAAAAATCATATTTAATGTTCTTCGAAAGTATGAATGCATCATGAACAAAAATTGTATTTTTTTTTTCTTAATTTAAATAAGATTTTTTCTTTCTTTTATAGATACTTCCATGTAGAGTAAACAATATTAGGGGAAAGTTGGTATTCTAAAGTAAATTTGTTCAGAATCTATTTATATTTTACTAATTCTAATAATTGAAATTTTTTACTTAAAAACTGTAAATTTATGACATTTATCAATTGAAATGTCAACACTTTTAATTATTACCTGTTTTTTTATATTCATATTTTTTAACGTGTGATTTAATGATATATTGCTGTCAGACAACGATTCGACGGACACTTTTTTAGAAATCCCACGAAGAATAGAATTTTGTAAGATTTATTTTCTATTATTATATATTATTTTAGAATATTTGAATTAATGTAATTGGTAAAGCTTTCTATATAAAAATAGTATAAATATTTGAAATAAGAACAGTCGTGCCGAAAATCAATCGAAAATTTAAGTATATGTATGCACACAACTGGGAAAATGTTCAATATTTATTTGGTATTAAGGTAGAACCAGAATTAGCTAAAGTGACTTAAGCTAGTCATCGGTATAAAACGTAAACTCAAAATTTATATTTCTCAAATTTTGTTGCATATTAAAGCAAAACTTAAATCACTTAAGCCAATTGATGTAAATGAACTTTTTAATAAAATTTCTTTTTAGTAAAAGTTGCTTTTTAGTAAAAGGTAATTTTTAGAAAAAGTTTTTTTTTTTATAAGAGGTACTTTTTTGTAAAAAGGTAGTTTTGAATAAAAAGTACTTTTACGTAAAAGGTGGTTTTCAGTAAAAGGTACCTTTTAGTAAAAATACTTTTTGTAAAATTTACTTTTTAGTAACAGGTAATTTTTGTTAAAGGTACTTTTTAGTAAAAGTTACTTTTTAGTAAAAGGTACTTTTTGATGAAAGGTACTTTTTAGTTAAATGTATTTTTTAGTAAAGGGTACTTTTTCTTAAAATGTACATATCGCAAACAACATTAAGATCAAGGTCAGAAATAACCAAACACAACATCACCATTATGCCAACATCAACCCAATTTTCAAACGTCCCATACACTCACAATATTATTTAAATACATATTAAATTAAACGAAAATACAGTCAAAAAGAGGACTACTGATTTTTTATTATATTCAGCCCATTTTGTTGTTCATTTTCAATAATTGTTGAATAATCGACAAAAGTAGTAAAAACAACACAAAGTCGTTTAAAATAACCATCAATTTTTTACTGACAAAAAGTTAGAAAAAACTACTTTTGTGGTTTGTTTTCTTAATTGAAAGTTTTTTTATTTGTATGTAATTACAAAACAGAACACAACACATGCAGTTGTATATATTTTTATTGGCATTATGTGTATGTTTATTTGATTAATTTCTTGTAATTTTTATTGAAATAATTTTGTTTATATTCAAACTATTTTGGTAAAAAAACAAAAGGGAATTATATATATTTCTATTTTTGGAAGCAACTCCTACTGAATGTCTGTAGATTTTTATAGTTTGTTTTTCTAAATGACTGATTCAAATAGTTAAAAAATATATTTCTATGAATTTCAATTGATTCTTCATTTAAAAACAAACTCTACGTATTACTTTTTAAATAAACTACAGTCGGTAACGGAAAATATATTGTGAGTGTATATCCAACGGACTTCGACTTGGTTAAACAATCTTCTCTCATGAATACAGATTAGAGAACACCACTAGTCCCAAATGTACCACATGCATCTGTAAATTTACCGTAAACCACCTGCTCAATGAATGCCCATCATTACAGAATATAAGGCTCAAACATCTCAACAACACTCCAGCTCTCAATATTCTACAAGATCCATCAACAGTATCTTTAACTTTATAAGAGAAACAAAACAAAAAGGCACTTTTTATGAAAAGGTACTTTTTGTTAAAGGTACTTTTTATTAAAATGTACTTTTTAGTAAAAGGTACTTTTTAGTAAAATGTACTTTTTCATAAAACGTACATTTTAGAAAATGGCACTTTTTAGTAAAAGGTGCTTTTTGTAAAAGGTACTTTTTAGTAAAAGGTACTTTTTATCAAAAGGTATTTTTTAATAAAAAGTACTTCTTACTAAAAGGCACTTTTTACTAAAAGGTACGTTTTACTAAAAGGCACTTTTTACTAAAAGGTACGTTTTACTAAAAGGCACTTTTTACTAAAAGGTACGTTTTACTAAAAGGCACTTTTTAATAAGGGTACTTTTTAGTGGAAGGTACTTTTTGGTAAAAGGTACTTTTTGGTAAAAGGTACTTTTTATTAAAAGTACTTTTGGTAAAAGGTACTTTTTAGGAAAAGTACTTTTGGTAAAAGGTACTTTTTAGTAAAAGGTACTTTTTAGAATAAGGGAACTTTTATTTCTTTTCCGATGTTGTTTTTTTAACTGCAGTCCATTTTGTCTAACGATGTTATCATTTTGGAATCGGAAAACACTTTCTACCAGCACTCCCCTCTTGTTATTTTCTCACTGGGTTATTTTTATATAGTATGGGATGCATCCTTCCCCTAAAGCATCATTTTTTATTATATAACATTATATATAATTTTTACTTTGTACATTATGCAATTCTCTTGTAACTTTTTGATCATATAAACGCAGTTAGGCGTTAATCATTTTAATTTGTTTTGTACTCTTTTTATACCCTTCACCATAGGTGGAAGGGTATATATAAGTTTGTCATTCCGTTTGTAATTTCTACAATATTGATCTTAGACCCTATAAAGTATATATATTCTGGGTCCATATGAAGAGCGAAGTTGATTTAACGATGTCCGTCTGTCCGTCTGTCCGTCTGTCCGTCTGTCCGTCTGTGTGTTGAAATGGGTTTTCCGAAGAACCCAGACATGATGAGGACTTGATTCTTTTTTATTTCTGTTACATGTGATCCATTTCTGTTTGCTATTAAAAATCAGACAGATCGGTTAATAAATGGCTGAGATATTAGCAAAAAACCAGGACTACCTCTAATTTTTCCAGTAAAATCCCTTTGTTTAATAAGAGTGTGAAGATAAATACGTAGGTTAAATACGTTTCACAACTATTGTGAATGATATAAATAAAAAATAAATAGTAGTGTCGCCAACTTTTTTTTGCCTAGAAAATGCCAAATTTGACAAGAAAAGCGCTGAAACATATGGAAAAATATAAATTTGAGATTTTACATGACATATTATTTTGGATTAAAATTTTTGGACATTTAAGAAAAAATAAATGGGGATACCGCTTGTTTGTGGAGAGCTATGAGGTAGTAGATTCCAACGATGTATTCATCTCCTTCAGAATACCATGGTGAAGGGTATATAAGATTCGGCATAGCCGAATTTAGCCGCTCTTACTTGTTTTTTTTATTTTCAACTTTGTTGCAGCTTATTTTGATTGCAACTAAAAAGTTTTGGTATCCTTATTTTCATTTTGATTAATTAATTACTTATTTATGTATAAACAAGTTTCATACTTGGAAAATAAAAATGCTGATGCTTTAAACATTGTTCTATATTAGTTACTTATAAAGCATATTATGCTTAAAAATACACTCAAAAAAATATATATGTCTCTGATGGAACATTTCCATTGTGGTTGTTTTTTCATGGTTATTGTGATTTTTTTTATTGAATTCTTTTAACTACATGAAAAACATAGCGTTTTTAAAGAAAATTCAGTGACATGTTTTAGATTAGCGCTGTTATAATTATATGACTAGGGTTTTATTGGCATTTTACGAAACGTCACTTATGAAATAGTGTATATAAATAAAAAAAAAGTTTTTATAAGCGAAACTGTCGTTGAGGCTACCCTGTAATATGATCTAAGTTTTACTAATCCTAACTTTCATAACCTCAAAACATGAGTTTGTCATAATGACGGCTAAGATTTTGTTTGGGACCTACGACAGTCCTTTGGGAAGACAATAAAATAGTAACATTTTTTGAGTGTATCCAATATCTACTGCAAATATATATAAATAAAAAAATAGTTTTTGTTTTTATTACTTATGTGTGTGTGCAAAAGAAGAATAAAACTCGCTAAAAATAAATATTGAAATTTTTTTAAAACTTGCGTAAAGTTTAATAAATGTCCAGTATGCGGCTATGAATGTTTTATGTATGCTAAACAGCATTATGAACCCATTTCTTTATTTTTTTTTAATAAAAACTTCTTCTTCTTCTTCTATACTTATGAACATTTTGTTGTACACTTATGCCTAGATTTACACGATACATTTTTTATACACTCAAAAAAAAGACATGAACTAAAAATGAATCCAAAATTTCCTATAAGACGGTTTAAAAATTTTCATAAATTTAAGTAAAATTTTATTAAAATGAATAAAAATTCGTATGTTTGGGCAAAAACGTAATAGTTAATATACTCAGAAATAGTTCATACCTTTCTTAAGTAATATTTCTTGCTTTTAGAAAAAAAAGTATAGTAAATGAAAATTTATTAATTTTTAAGAAAAACATCTCAGTTTAAAGAAATTGGTATACCAAAATGTAATAAAACTAAGATTAGTTAAAAAAAAAAAAATTAACATAATTTTTTCCTATGTGATAATAAATTTTTTTTTTAGTTTTAGAAAGTGTCGAACTATTTCTAAGGAAAATGTTAATGCAACTTAGTCCAGATAAATTTTAATAAAATATATTTTTTTTTTCAAGTAAAAGTCTAATTTTTCAAAAATAAACAATGGCTCACGTGCCCATCTTAATCTTAACAGTAATTAAATATTGAACTTAAAATCGCTTAAAATATATTTCAAAATTTTGTTAGCAAAAGGTAAAAATTTCGAATATACGCTTTTATGTAATAATTTTGTTTGTTGACTACAATACAAAATATCGCAAGCACATTTTATACATTACATAATGGCTTTCTTATAATTAACGTTGTGCCTATTAAACTTAATATTTATCGAAGGTACTAAAACTGCTTTTTTTCACTTAATAGTACACTTAAAATAGTTTGTAAGTTAAAATAACAGAAAATGTCATTTACAAGAAATGATATTTCATTTAAAAACCGGTTTACCTAATTTTCATTTTAATTAAATGCTTTTTGTAATTTATTTTTAAATGTCGATTAAGCAACTGAAACATCCGTAAGAAACAAATGATATTATCAGTTAAAAAAAAATGTAAAAATTTTACCTACCAATTCCTTGAAAAATAAATGATTTTATCACTTATTTGAAATTGTTTCCCCTTTTGTATTTTTTGTTTTTTTTAATCTTCGAAACAAAATGTATGTATGCATAGCTATAGACACTTTTGGTGTGAATGTGTTTGTGTATGTATTGTGTGTTTATGAAATTCTTGAATTTGAATTGAAATAATTTTGTATATATACAACCAATTTAAATAAAAAAACAAATTAAAATTTTTTGAATATTTTTTTTGAAACAGACAGCAAATCAAATTAAATTTTGCAATAACTGTTACGGATACAAATAAACCACAAGTTTCCATTTTGTGGGTAAATTTTTATTAAATTTCAAACAAATGAAAAAAATAAATGAAACTGAGAGAAACCGGTAAATGATAGTAAATCATTTCGAATAAATGTATAAAAAAGTTAAAATAGATATTTCTTTGAAAAATAAATGTATGTTCCTTTATTTTTAAGAGGAACGGAAAATTTTTTTATTAGAGTACCAACAGTAAATTACATAATATTCTGAGTGTAATAAAAAGTTAAGATTTGTATATGTCAATTAAAGTTTAAGCTAAAAATGCCATAAAATAAACTTTTGACATTTTTAAATCTTCCAATATTAACAAGAAATGTAACTGTGCTATTTTGTATTTTTGCAACAACAATTTCCTTAAATTAGTTAATTTAAGAAGACAAAGGACCCCCAGTGTCCCTTAGTCATAGATGCTAATGACACATTAGGGCATCTCTTTTCGTAGTTCTCTCAAGCAAAACTGTTTATTACTACGAAAAGGATCTGACTTTGTCACAGCTTATTACGTTTAAGGATATCCTGCAATTATATTTTTTTAATTTGTTTATCTTTTTGCTAATGAAATTAAATTTATATTTAAAATACATGAGTTTAGTACAATTCAATTTAATTTAAAGGTAAAAATGCACAGCAAAAGTCTTGTTAAAATCAGTGTCCTCATAAAGCGGAAGTCCTCCGAAAGTGGGCAAATACATACACAATGAGTGTAAAGTTCTTTAAAATATATGGTAAAATATATTACCTTTACTCTATGGTAAAGGATTAGGATAATTTACACTTTAAAGAAGAGCTATTTAATTTAATGTTAGAAAATATTTTCTTAATTTGAGGGAGTTAAGTTCTAGTTTTTAGTAAAAAAAATTATCTAATGAACTTAAATAAATTAAAATTTTTCTTAAATCCTAGAAAACATTTCCTAACTAACAGTGAAATTTAAGATGATGTATGGCGATTCTACACTCAAAAAAAATTAATTAAAATTTTGTAAAATTAACTTGTTTAGAAAAAAATTGAAATGAAAACGGCGACAAAGACAATTTGGCTTTTAGGAGGAAATTTTCCAGTACAAATTAACTTTGATCAAATTTTAAGTAAAATTAGTTTGCAAATGTCAAGGAAAATTTTATGAATAATTGGTAAAAAGTGTCTTTGGCGCCGTTTTCATTTCAATTTTTTTCCAAACAAGTTAATTTTTATACCCTTCACCATATTGATCTTAGACCCTATAAAGTATATATATTCTGGGTCCTTATGAAGAGCGAAGTTGATTTAACGATGTCCGTCTGTGTGTTGAAATGGGTTTTCCGAAGAACCCAGACATGAGTAGTACTTGATTGTTATTTATTTCTGTTACATGTGATCCATTTCTGTTTGCTATTGAAAATCAGACAGATCGGTTAATAAATGGCTGAGATATTTGCAAAAAACCAGGACTACCTCTAATTTTTTCCCTAAAGTCCCTTTGTTTAATATGTATGTAGAATTTTACGCATAACAAACACATCCATTTGTCATTTAAATAAAAACTAAACAAATCTCTAATGAACGAAGACTTTTTATGTATGTACCTCTATTAACGATGATTTTGTGTGAGCTTCAATAGCTCAGTTGTCTGGACGCTATGTCACAAATATTTTTTTTCTCTAAGGCCGCGGGTTTGAATCCCGGTCAATTCACTTTTTTTGTAAATTTTTTTTATTTTCTTAAGACTTTTTTTTTTGTTTTTTTTTTTAACATTTAATAATTAATTTATATAAAATTTTATATTAATAATTAAATAATCCATAAATAGGCTAAAAACATCAAACTTTTTATAAAAACCCTCTGATACAAACAAAATACAAACGTTTTTATTTCTATTTTTTGCTCCGATTTAAAAGAATTTATAAATAGATTTTTAAACCATTTTATTTCTCATATATTAAGAAAATTTTATACATAATTTCCCTTTGAGTGCAACTATTTTAGGTCATAACTTATAATAATTTATAAAAAAAAAATTATAAACTATTTTCCTTCAAATTTTTAAAATTAAGCTAAAGAAATTAAAAATATTTTTTATTAAAAAAGCGAAATAAAATCCAAAATGCAGATTTGCCAGCTAAATCAAACGTTTTTGTAGAAATAAAACACATGCAGTTCTAGTGATTTCTTTTAACGATTTGTTGAAATTCTTTTCTTTCACCTCTTCACCTTTTATACACAAACAACAAACACTATTCTAGAGCTGTAATATGACCTATGGATACGTCTTATATAGCAAAAGATCGAAAATCTTTAGTATAACATATTTGATGAAAAAATTCGGAAATATCGGTTCAGATACAAAAAAGTTATGCCCAAAACATAAATTTTTTTTAAATACATATTTTCTGGAACCATAAATCTTCCCGAGTCCAAGTTTTATCACCAAACTAAAAGGTTAATTTCCTCGTAAAGGCGTCCGTATAATAATCTGTCTATTCCATATATGTCCATATATAAACTTTAGTTTTTTCCCAACAATGGTGAAGGGTATATAAGATTCGGCATAGCCAAATTTAGCCGCTCTTACTAGTTCTAAATTCTAGTTAATTTTTTTTTGAGTGTAGAACCGTCGTTTTTTTTTATAGAATCGTGATTTCCACAGATCAGGGGTAATATTCATATACTCTTTTTTTAGAATTAATTAAATTTTTTAGTTCGCATATTAAATATTATGGGGTAAAAAGTATCTATTTTGAGTATTTTTTCAAAAAAATTCATTTTTAATTGGGCTGAATTTTTTATTGCTATACGTGGCTAATGCTAAACTCTATATTGTAGATTAATTACCTAGCGGTGTTTACCCATATGATGGTAAGACTTTTTTAGGATGGACCAATAGAGGTGGAAAAACTTATGTAAAAAAGTATGTTTTTTGTCAGTAAATTCAGCTAAAATTACAATTTATGTATTTGTTCGTGTTACTTTAAAATAATGTATTAGGATACATTACGCAACTTTATTGGAGTCCAGAAGCAAAATTAGTAACTTTTTTTTGCAAACGGAGACTTTTTACTTCCTTTGTTATAATGAATAATGTATGCCAGAGCGTAAATTTATTTGAAGCGATTTCTTAAAGATTTTTTTCTGTTTTTTTTTTAAATTTACAAAATTTTAACTTTACATCCTTCTGGCATTAAAATCACTAGTTGAACAAAAAAGTTCAAAGGCAGAAAAAGTAGTTCTATTGATATCAAGTTAATAAAAAATTTCCATTTCGATAAAAAATTCTTAATAGCCGACAACCGCTTTTAGGCGGTCTTGGACATTAGAGGGTTAATTTAATATAGAATTTTGCTCTCTGATTTGTTACTAAAATGAATACTATTGTTTAGCTTTTATTTTTTATTTATTATTATTCATTTATTATTATTTATTTATTTACTTATTATTATTTTTTTATTTATTAGAAATCTGTAAAATTATTTAAACAAATATAATTTTATATGCTTTTTCCGTTTTTTTTCAGGTACGTATCTATCATGTAAATGGAGGGATAGGTGTGTAAACATTTAATATGGTTACGTTTTTTCTTGTAAGTTTTATTTTCTTTTGCAGTTTTTCTTTTCTATTCAAAGTATTAATAAAGTTAGTAAGAGTATAAAATAAGAATAAAACGAGATTCTCCTAAGTAATTAAAAATAATGTTTGTTTTATATTAGAAAAAGATTTTCATGGAATAAAAAATACAATTTTTAGCTCGAATGCATATAAAAATAAAATTGTTAAGAGATTTTATTATTACTATGGTAATTTGTATTTATACCCTACACCACTATGTGAAAAGGGTATAGTTTGTGTTGATGTTGGCAACTATCGAAAAAAAATTACCTAAACCTACATACTTTCAAGTATGTTATACCAATCGATGTGATGGCTAACGCATTGGACTGTTACACTAAAGCTTGGCACAAACACCGGCCATAAACAGTCCCCTTTTGGTCGTGCAAATCGATACATGGTAAAAATTGTAATGAATTGATGTTTCAAGTCAATCGGCTGACAAATGTCAAAGTTATTAAATGTTGTCCTACTGCAATATGTAGTACCGTTCAACGGTCATTATCGCCCATGGAATACTCGAAGTACGAAGAAGAAACCATGTATAATAAAATTGCTTGCTCAGTTTTTTATGATCAAGTCAGATGACCTTTTTGAAGTAATTCTATGAAGCTGATATGGATGTCAAATGAAAGCGCAGAATTTCTACATATTAAAAAAGTGTTTTTTATTCCGATTCCGGTCACAATATTTTTTTTGATTTTTGATTGAGGATTTTTTGGGATGTTCCAAATTCGGTAAAAAATATTTTTTTTTGTATTGTTTTTGTTAAGGGGGCATTGTGATTGCCCGAGGGTGAGCTAAGGGGCGAGGATTGGTTACAACCTGGTTCGATCATGTTCGTAAGTAGTCCCAGCACTCGACCGAACTATACATTTCACGGAATGCATATTTAGAAAAAATCTACTATTTAAAGGCTATAGAAAATTTTCATATAAATGTTTTCTTCCTGATTACAATATCATTGAATTATAGGGATTTTACCTCTTACTTGGTATTCATTTTTGATACAACTCATAAAAAAAAGTTGTCTCTATACTATACCACTATACTATACATAAAGTTCTTTAAAGGCGGCATCTGACGTAATGAAGAAAAACTGCACTCAAAAAAAAAAAAAAAAAAAAAATGAACTAAAAAATATTCAAAACGTTTGTCTCAATTTAAGTAAAATTTTATTTAAACTTTAAAAAATTTCCTTAAAGTTAATTAAAATTCCTATGCTTGGTTAGAAATGAAATAGTTTATATTCTCAGAAATAGTTCATATATTTCCTAAGTAATATTTCTTGATTTTAAGAAAAAAACAACAAGTTTTAAATAAAAATTTAACAATTTTTAAGAAAAACTTCTTAGTATTAATATTTTATTTATTCAGCTAAAGGTCTTTTCTTTTTTTATAAAAATTCTTATTTTATTTTCAATATTTCGCTAACAATTTGTTAGCATCTTCAGGAAAACAAAATTTTTTATATAATTATGAAAAGTTGACAAACATTTTGTCCTTAAATTTTTCCTTAAAATTTTCAGATAAATTAAAAAAATGAACTTGTGTAAATTTTTTTTAAATCCAGAAAATATTTAGTTTTTGTTGGAAAACGTTTAACTTATATTCAATATTTTTTTTTTCAAAAAAAAAAAAAAAAAAAAAAAAAACATTAAATTAAAAACAAGTAAGAGCGGCTAAATTCGGCTATGCCGAATCTTATATACCCTTCACCATGGTTGGGAAAAAACTGAAGTTTATATATGGACATATATGGAATGGACAGATTTATATACGGACGCCTTTAAGAGGAAATTAACCATTTAGTTTGGTGATAAAACTTGGACTCGGGAAGATTTATGGTTTCAAAAAATAGGTATTTAAAAACAAATTATGTTTTGGGCATAACTTTTTTGTATCTGAACCGATATTTCCGAGTTTTTTCAGCAAATATGTTATACTAAAGGTTTTCGATCTTTTGCTAGAATAGTGTTTGTTGTTTGTGTATAAAAGGTGAAGAGGTAAAAGAAAATAATTTCAACTAATCGTTAAAAGAAATCACTAGAACTGCATGTGTTTTATTTCTACAAAAACGTTTGATTTAGCTGGCAAATTTGCATTTGGGATTTTATTTCGCTTTTTTATTAAAAAATATTTTTAATTTCTTTAGCTTAATTTTAAAAATTTGAAGGAAAATAGTTTATAATTTTTTTTTTTATAAATTATTATAAGTTATGACCTAAAATAGTTGCACTCAAAGGGAAATTATGTATAAAATTTTCTTAATATATGAGAAATAAAATGGTTTAAAAATCTATTTATAAATTCTTTTAAATCAGAGCAAAAAATAGAAATAAAAACGTTTGTATTTTGTTTGTATCAGAGGGTTTTTATACAAATTTTGATGTTTTTAGCCTATTTATGGATTATTTAATTATTAATATAAAATTTTATATAAATTAATTATTAAATGTTAAAAAAAAACAAAAAATAAACAAAAAATAAAAATTTAAGAAAATAAAAAAAAAATGTACAAAATAAAGTGAATTGACCGGGATTCAAACCCGCGGCCTTAGAGAAAAAAAGTATTTGTGACATAGAGTCTAGACAATTGAGCTATTGAAGCTCACACAAAATCATCGTCAATAGAGGTACATATATAAAAAGTCTTCGTTCATTAGAGATTTGTTTGGTTTTTATTTAAATGACAAATCTTTGTATGTGTTTGTTGTTTGTGTATAAAAGGTGGAGATAAAAGAAAAGAATTTCAACAAATGGATGTGTTTGTTATGCGTAAAATTCTACATACATATTAAACAAAGGGACTTTACGAAAAAAATTAGAGGTAGTCCTGGTTTTTTGCTAATTTCTCAGCCATTTATTAACCGATCTGTCTGATTTTCAATAGCAAACAGAAATCACATGTAACAGAAATAAATAACAATCAAGTCCTCATCATGTCTGGGTTCTTCGGAAAACCCATTTCAACACACAGACGGACATCGTTAAATCAACTTCGCTCTTCATAAGAACCCAGAATATATATACTTTATAGGGTCTAAGATCAATATTGTAGAAATTACAAGCGGAATGACAAACTTATATATACCCTTCCACCTGTGGTGAAGGGTATAATAATATTATTAAAGGCAACAAATTAAAGTATCTTTTAAAAAAATTCCCGTGCATGATTGTAATTTTTAGTTCGTGATCGTGTGTGAGCGTGACCATCTCTAATCTTAACATTCTTATAAATTAAACTTAAAGTAGCTTAAAATATATTTTAAAATTTTGTTAGCTAAAAGTAAAAATTTCGAATTTGTGCTTTTATATAAAAATTTTGTTTGCTTCATATATATCGAGGGCACTAAAACTATTTTTTTTTACTTAATAATAAAAAAAGTTAAAATTTGTATATGTCATTTAAAGTTTAAGCTAAAAATGCCCTAAAATATGAATTTGACATTTTTCCATTTTCCAATAACAAGAAATGTAACTGTGATATTTTGTATTTTTGCAAAAATTTCCTTAAATAAGTTAATTTAAGAAGACCAAGGACCCCCAGTGTTTCTAAGCCATAGGTGCCATCTGTCACTTAGGGCGTCCCTTTTTGGAGTTCATTCAAGGAGAACCATTAATTTACTATGAAAGGATCTGACTTGGTTTAATATATTACCTTTATCATATATACACTTTCATATTTATAAGAATTTTTTTTTATGAAATTTAAGGATAATTTTCACATAAAATATTTTCAAAAAATATTTTCCTATTTTAGGCAGTTAAGTTCTAGTTTTAATAAAAAAAAATTAACTTATAAACTTAAACAAAATGAAATTTTTCCTAAAACCAAGGAAACATCTAACAGTAAAATTTAAGATAATACATGAACTAATTAGGAGGATATTTTACTATTTTCTAATAAAAATTTACTTCTCAGTAGTAAAATTTTTCTATAATTTTGAAATTTTTACTAATTTTTAAGTAAAATTTCTTTTTATTGAAAATTTTATTAAATATTGGTAAAAAGTGTCTTTGGCGACGTTTTCATTTCATTTTAATTTTTTTCCTCTAAATAAATTAATTTTTCTAAATTATAGTTTAATTTTTTTTGTGAGCGTGGGTACGCAATTTTACTACACATGCTTTCTCTACCTTCACGTGTATATCAATTTTTCTATGGCTAACAGCAAAAATTTAATATTTTTACTTAGCCGAAAAGATAAAACAAAAAAGAATCATCAATAGTTACGATCAATAATGTATTTTATATTTAGATTTCTTTTGAAATTAGTGAATTTTGTCTTTTTCATTTGTATAAAAGTGTTAAAATTCCGAAATAATGGTTAATTTGTGTGAAATATAATACACACATTAATAAATTAACACATATTAACACCTGTTCCTCTAAAGGGCGTCAACTCGAAATTTTTCAATTTTCACTTTTTCCAAGAAAACGTAATTTCTACCCACTGTAAAAATCTTACATTATTTTCTCTACTGTTTTGCAAAAAAAATGCAGTTGTATTCCTTTTTGTGATATAAAAGAAGCTTCTTTAGAGTCATCTAAAGAGAAATATTTTGAGTTGTTCCCAAATGGAAGTTCAATTCATATCGGTTTTGTATCAACTAAAGGTAAATATTTTAAGTTGTCTCTTAAATTAAGCTCAGTTTTGTTTCATTATATTAAATAAATAAAAAACTTTCAGATAAAAAGTAACAACTCAAAAAACATGTTGTATCTCGATAATCACGTAAAAAATAATCACAAAAAAACTACTACCGTTGTATACTTCTTGTTCGTATTTCTTTACAATGACATAATTGTTTTTGAATCTTAAGCAAATATCAAAAAAATATAAACAGTTTTTTGCCTCTACTGAAAATTTTTAAATTTTGAGTTAACTACCTTTAGAGGAACAGGTGCGATATGTACATAAGCAGATATTATGCAATGCATAAGAAAATAATAATCTTCAATATTTTTTTTTTTTTAAATACTTGGCTACAATTTTCAAAATTTATGCATTGAAACTTTTTGTCACATTTATATTGATTGTATTTCTGCAAGCAGTAGAAACAAGCGAATATATATTTATTGTTATTTAATTTACGATTTTTTTTTCACAAATTAGCAAGCGGAAATATCAATGAATATTAAGTGATATCAAATCAAAAAAAAAAAAAACTATTAGCTATTAATGAGTTAATTTGCCAATGGTAAGAATAAGCAAATAAAGACACACACACAAAAAATAAAAATATAATTAAGTGATAATTAAATTAAGCCAAAATAAAAGTAAACGTTTGAACTTGAATTTGCCAAACACTCATGTTCCTGAATGATATATGGTTGAGATAACAAATTTAAATAGATCTAATAAGTATATTTAACCTACTTTAAAATCAAAAAATAACATTTAAATGCAAATTAGTATAAATAAAAACTTCCGTGTGGTTATTTCTTGGGAAATTTCAAAAACCATTGTTTAAAAATTTTTATTTTTTATTATCATTTTCATCTTAAAAAAATTATAAAATCAAGTCTTGTTATATTTTTCTTAACATTGATCGTATATGCTAAACATAACTCAAGTGCCATCAGTATTATTATTATGAGTATAGTTATAAAATATTATTTTTTGTTTTTCTATTTACCACACCTTTGCTCGAATACCTTCTTAACTATTTGTATTCTATGTGATCTTTAAATCGTGTGTTGAAATATTTATCTTATAAATTACTGATCTTTAAAGTCTTACAATGCGGGTAAATATTGATTGCTGATCATTATTACTTCATTGGAGATTTCATTTTCAATCATTGATGTATCGGGTAATTGATAATTGTAACCGGGTTTCAAGGTTGTATGTATATTTCCATCAGGTTTATATGTTGTTACTTTAGAAATCGAGTACTCAGAATCACTATTATCAGTAGTTACTTTTGAGGTTGAATAATCATAATTATTTTTCTCTGTTGAAGTTTTATCATTTATACTTTCGGATAATATATCAGATCCAGATTTTTCGGTAGTTTTATCTAAACTTATTTTCTCTGTTGTTGTGGATATTTTCGAACCACCATTTGCGCTCGAACGTGTAGTAGATTCTGGTTCAAATACTGCGTCGGGTGTTGTGTTTGTTGTAGAGGTGTTAGGCCTTCTTGTGGTGGTAACCGAAGTGCCGGTAGCAAATTTTTTAAAACCAAAACTAAAACCACCATTAGCACTAGTTCCACTTTGTAGAAGACTAGTTAATAATCCTAATTTTGTACTCAAAATATCTTGAAATTGTATACCAGTTGAGGTAGAGCTGCTAGAACTAGCGTCACGTGCTGGAGCAGGTGCTAAAAAGAAAAGAAAAATATCATATATAAATATTAGAGAGTTGCATTCAAAAAAATTAATAAAAAATTTGGAAATCTGATTTATCAAGATTTCATATTCAATACTGAAAAAATGTCTTTTAGTTCATAGATCGAAATAAATTTTTTTCAGTAGAGACAAAAAACTGATTTATGGCCAAATTCTTAAAGTAAATTCTATAATATTTGTTAAATATGACTACTGAAGCCTACGTATACATATAATATATAATATAGTATGCGGTATATTTTTTGGCTGATAGAGGGTATTGCACAGCATACAAATTACTTTGAAATGTTTAGTACAGTTGTATAAACAGTTGTAGGAAATATGATAATCCTTATATGGTTGATAGAGGGTATTCCATCTCAAAAATAAATCTTATGGTTGATAGAGAAATAACAAATATTAAAAAAAGTACTAAAATTGATTTCTTCTCTATAAAACTTTTGTTATTATAGAACAGCTTTCCATCAAAGAAAGATTTTCAAGAAATTGGTTCATAGAGGGTATTGAATAAAAGATTAGATCTGTTTAAATCTAATTAGATATGATTGCATCTAATTAGATTTAGTGTCATATCTAATCATATATGATTAGATATGGCATATGTAATACACTTTATGGACTGATCTGATTAGATCTGGTAGATTTGTTCATATCAAAACGGATCTAAAATTTTTTTGATTTTTACTTTCCATATATAAGAAAATATAACCATATAAGAACATATCTAGTGCCAGATATTTTTAAACTTTTTAATAGATCTAATACAAGATAACAGGTGAATTGAAAAGTCCCCGGCCTAACATAGTTAAACACATTTTTGACAAAATTCGTTTTTTTTATTCTACATAGTTCCCTTCAAGGGTGATACACTGATTATAGCGACCCTTCAACTTTTCGATACCATTTTTGTAGTACAATTTATTTTTCCTTTGCTTCCAAATAGGCCTCAGTTTCGGCGATCACCTCTTCATTAGACGAAAATTTCTTCCCAGCGAGTATTCTTTTGAGATCTGAGAACAGGAAATAGTCGCTGGGGTCCAAATCTGGAGAATACGGTGGATGCGGAAGCAATTCGAAGCCGAATTCATGGATTTTCGCCATCGTTTTCACTGACTTGTGACACGGAGCATTGTCTTGGTGAAACAGCACTTTCTTTTTCTTCAAATGCGGCCGTTTTTCGGCAATTTCGTCCTTTAGACGGTCCAATAATGCTATGTAATAGTCGCTGTTGATGGTCCTTCCTTTTTCAAGGTAGTCAATGAAAATTATTCCATGCGCATCTCAGACGCCATAACCTTGCCAGCCGACTGTTGCGTCTTTCCACGCTTTGGAGTGTTCATCACGGGCAGTCCACTCGGATGACTGTCGATTAGACTTCGGAGTGAAATGATGGAGCCATGTTTCATCCATTGTCACATATCGACGCAAAAACTCGGGTTTATTACACTTGAACATCTCCAAACACCGCACCGAATCATCAACACGCGCCGCATCCACTTTGCACTGAGCATTGTCGTACCCAAATATTCGTGAATGATATGATGTATACATTCAGGTGGTATCTTAAGAGCACCTGCTATTTCATTCAATTTCAATTTACGATCATGCGAAATTATTTTGTGGATTTTTATGATGTTTTCGTCCGTAACAACCTCTTTTGGGCGTCCACTGCGTTCACCGTCTTAGGCCGGGGACTTCTCAATTGACCTGTTAGTAGCCTTTTGAACTGCTTTCTTAATATCTTAGTAAATCTAATGGACATACATCCAGAGCAAATTGGTACGCCAGATCTGTATAGATTTGTTCCCAGTTTTGAGATCTGGTACGATTGAGATCTCTTTAGATCTGATCTTTTTACAGTGGAAAACAAAAAAATGTAAGTACTTACACTTTGGTCAAATAACACATTATTTAGGTTGTTGGATGTAAATTATTATCCAAATAAAGCTTAGTAGGTATAGACATAAATAAGTCCTTAGCTGAAATAAGTAGTTATTTGTAATAGTTACATAACGGGTTAACAGAAGGACTGTAGTAAGTACATACTGGTAATGAGTAAAATAATTCATGTAGAATAAAAGCAAACCGAGAGCATGAACAAATAAGAACTTTAATTAAAAATTTATACAAATTGGGTTACAATAATAAAAAAAAAATAATCTTTTTAAATTATAAAATCTGGTGAAATAAATTTAGATATAAAATCGTGCTTCCTTATTGTAAATAGCTATATAAGATAACTGTAACCGAGTTATAAAATTGATTTTACACGTCCCCGGCAACAAACTTTCGTTTATTTCATTTATATAAATTTTTTGTTTTTTAAATATATGTAGTTCACCTTATGAATAATTAATTTCCGGGTTCAACATTCGAAATGCTAAAAAATTTTGAAATTCTGTGATTTTTTACAATTTAAATATTTTTCTCTTAATCATTAACTAACATGAGTAGATATTTTGTTTTCTAACGAGTGATATTTACATTTTCAAACAATGTCAATGACCAGATAAAACTGTCGTTGATTTTAATACAATATCTTTAAGATTACATTTATAAATGTTACTCTTTCAATTTAATAATTTCTTCTTCTTCACAATACTATTGATACCTTTGTTGCGTGGTTACTTGTTGTCTTACCTTGTGGTAAAAAGAATTTAAAAATAAAAGGTTTTGCTTCAACACTTTGATGTTGCATGATTACACACATGGTGATCAACAGTGTACAGCAGATGGACAAGAAACGCATTTTTTTTTGTTTTCACTTATAAAATTCAATACAACTTTATTAACCGGTGTTTAAATTGAAACTGACTTCATCTTCATTTCAAAGACGTTCTTAAGCATAAATTTCTAAACTGACTACGGAAAAAAAATTCAGTATACTAACACTGAACTTCTCTTTTGCTTCTCTTGTTCTTTTCACTTGTTGTGTTGTTGAAATTGTTCACGAATTAACAAGTCTGTTAGCGGTTATTGTGATCTTGGCTAACTGCAGCAACAAAAACAACAACAATACAAAAAAACTAACAATAAAAATTTAACCCTTTAATCGGTCTATGAAATTGACCACAATTGTGTCAAATGAGTACTTTGGGTTTAAAAATTAAAGTATTGCGATAGAAAATAAAATTTATAAAATTTTTTTGGGAAAACATTTTCGGTGTACTGCACTTGATTTGTAAGCGAGAATGTGTCTAAATTAAAATTTCAAATTTTCAAATCAAAAATATAAATTTTAAAATTTATATAATTTTTCAAAATTTTAAAAACCTCAAAGAATAAGTTATAAGAAACAATAGTAAAAAGGGGTTGTATATCAAGTATACTAGTTTTTAGCAAATTTTCTTTTGCTGAAATTGTATTTTCAGACAAAACTTTAGTTATAGTTTTTCAACAATATATTTACTTTAAATTAATTTGTAGGACCTGTAATTTGCAGGTTAACCGGGTAGACTAGAGACCGGTCTAGACCGGTTATCATACGCCATCTTACGGTCTATCCGGTCTTAAGTACTACCCCGTCTTTCGGTCTAACCGGATAGACCGGTCTAGTCAGTGCGTACTTTTGTAGAAAAAGATTTTAAAAAATACTATATAATTTTTTTTCCAAAATCAAAGCACTTTTGCTATTTTACAAAAACAGTTATTTTTTCACAAAAAAAAACTTTTATTGTACAGTAATTCCTGTAAAAAATATTTTTTCAAAAACAGAATGTTACACTTAAAATAGTTTGTAAGTTAAAATAACAGAAAATACCATTTACAAGAAATGATATTTCATTTAAAAACTGGTCTACTTAAATTTTATTTTAACTTTTGTTATTTATTTTTATATATTGTTTAAGAAACTGGCACATCTGTAAGAAACAAATGATTAATCAGTAAAAATAAATGTTAAAATTTTACATACCAATTCCTTAAAAAATAAATATTTTTATCATTTACTTAAAATTGTTTTGTATATTTTGTTCTTTTTTTTTAATCTACAAAATGTATGTATACATGGCTATAGACACTTTTTGTGTGAATGTGTTTCCGTATGTATGCGTGTTTATGAAGTTCTTGTAATTTGAATGGAAATAATTTTGTATACAGACAGCGTACCAAATTTAAATTTGAAACAACTGCAACGGATACAAGTTTCCGTTTAGTGGGTAATTTTTTATTAAATTTCAAACAAATGAAAAAGATATATGAAACTGAAAAATATTCGGCAAATGATAGTTAATTATTTCGAACAAATGTATAAAAAAGTTAAAATAGATATTTCTTTGAAAAATATATGTATGTATGTATGTTCATTTATTTTTAAATTGAACGGAAAACCTTTTTATTATACTACAAACAGTAAACCACACAAAATTCTGAGTGTAGAACTTGCTGAATTCTATTGTGTTTTTCGAAACATTTTTGTTCAAAGACGAGAAAATTTTTTTATAGTTCTTATTAGAATTTATGGCTAGTCTATTTTTGCAAACGTTTTAACGCATTTGAAGCTTCGGTGTAAAAATGGCGTATTACGAGGGTGACTATTTGAATGAAACACAGTTTTTTTTTTGCAAAAAAAAAAAAACATTTTTCAACATAATCTCCTTTTAGCTCAATACACTTAGTCCAACGTTTCTCCAATTTTTGTATCCCTTCCAAAAAAATAGGATTTTTCGAGGTCCATAAAATATGAATTTGTTTGGTTAATAATTTCATCGTTGGATCTAAATCTCTTTCCGCCGAGCTAAATCTCTTTTCCGAGGTTTGGAAATAGGAAATAGTCACGGGAAGCTAAATTCGGAGAATAAGGCGAATGAGGGGGCACTTCGTAGTCTCCTTCATGGATTTTTTCAATGGAAACTAAGCTGTCACACGATTCCGTTGGTGGTCGATTGTGAGCAAATGCGGCAGCCATCTTGCGGAAAGCTTTCTCATACACTGAGCCATGTGAGATGCCTATGTCTTCCACAATCTATCGCGCATTCAACCTCCGATCGGCCAACACCATATGGTGAATTTTTTTTAATTGTTTTGGGTGTAGAGACCTCAACTGGGCGTCCAGAACGTTTGGCATCTTCCGTGCTTGTAAGGCTACAACGAAGGTCAGTAAACCACTTTTTTATACCCTCCACCATATATGGTGAGGGTATATATCAGTTTGTCATTCCGTGTAACATGTCGAAATATAGGTTTAAGACCCCATAAAGTATATATATTCGTGATCCTTATGCAATTTTAAGTCGATTTAGCGATGTCCGTCTGTCTGTCTGTCCGTCTGTCTGTCTGTTGAAATGGCGATCACGACGCGAAGACGCAAGCGGGGGTGCCTATTTTTACCCAGATTATTGAACATCCTCCCGAGCAGTTTGGAATTTAAAATGAGCAAAATCGGTTAAGCGGTTCAAAAGTTATGAGTGAAAATGTGAAGGTACCTCTGAATTTTCCATACAAATTTGTACAATTTTTCTGTATCTATTTTTTTTTTCTGTTAAGTAAGTAAAAATGTTATTAAGTCTTCTTATTGTTCGATTAACATTCATAGAGCTTATATGTGTGTTACTCTGATAACTAAGTTAACGTAAAAATCAACAATGTTAAAGTCGCTAACAGAGCAGACCTCTGTAAATAACATTGCTAAAACTAAATAAATAACATTACTAAAACTAAATAACAAAAGTTCGTTACATAAATTGACAAAACATATTCATATTACAGTTCATGAAAAATTTAGTATATACGTACATATATCATCTTCAGCCCCTATGGTGGAGGGTATTCAAAGATTCGGCACAGCCGAATTTAGCCCTTTTTTACTTGTTACCATTGAAATTGATGGTGCAGAGTCCCCATAGTATTTATCAAGCTTTTCCTTGGTTTGAATGACGGGTTTTTTCGCAAAAAATAATGTTTAATAAGCACTCGAAATTCACTTTTTCCATTTTTAAAATAATCCACGAGGTTGTATGTTTTGAACAGCTGTTAAACGCAAAGTAAATGACGGAACTTGCTCAGAATTTGACAGTAGTATATTAACAGGTGGTACTTGATGGGAGCATTGTTGTATTTCTTATAACTATGAGGGAAGTTTGAAAAGTCACGGACTTATTGATTCGCCCTCGTTTTTCTGCAAACTTTTATCCCATTTGGTGCTTCGGTGTAAAAATGCTGTACTACTACCCGAAAAAGGCCGTGACATTTTCAAAGAAAAATTCAACTTATGTTATTATAGTTTTTTTGTTGTATTAGAAAAAATCCTAGTCATCTGAAAGCAATTTTTAAAAATGTACTTTAAAAAAAGTACTTTTTTCAAAAAGTACTTTGATTGCTTTGTTTTGAGGAAAGTACTTTTTCTAAATGTACTTTTTATCAAAAAATATTTTCCTTTTTAATTATTTAAGTAATTTTTTTTTTTATTAATTAAGTATTTTTTTTTTTTAATTATTTAAGTAATTTTCTTTAGAACATTTTCTTTTGTTGAAAAAAAAGAACTCTGGAAAAGGAACTTCTTTTGGAAATAAAGGTTTAAAACGGTACTATTTTTGAAAAGGTGCTTTAATTTTGAAAAAAAAAAACATTTTATAAGTATTTTTTTTTAAATTTGTATTTTTAAAAAAGTACTCACTGACTAGTTTTTACGGGTAGACCGGTCTACACGGGTTGTCGATCTACCCGTTCAGGCCGAGAGACCGAGTAGACCGTTAGATTGGGTTTGAGATCGGGTATCTGCGATAGACTGAAACCCGGGTAATGTGGGGGGCTCTAATTTAGACCTATTTGGACAGTAAGTAACGAAAAAAATTGTTTGTAAAAGGACGCGTTGTATATTTTTCGTGGCAAACTTATAGTATAAATTAAATTTCAAAAGTAGATCGCTTAGAGGGTTAATAGTTAACATTCTTATTTAACAATAATGTTAGTATGTATACACTTAAAAAAAAACTTGATAGAAATTATAAGAGGGAATTTTAAACATATTCAAGGTAACAAAAATTTGCATAGGATAGACAAGTTCTAAAATTTATTGAAATCTATTAACTAACAATTTCAAGATATATTTCCAACATGTTTGCACTAACATATTTTTTTGAGTGCACCATAAAGAACAGATTTTAAACTCGTACTTAAGGCAAGAGGAAATATTTATATATTTTTTTAAGTCTTGTTGTACAAACTTAAATCGTTAAAACTATTGTTATTGTTGTTGCTATTGTTATTATTGTGTATCTTTTGATTTTATTCTTCTTTTACTTTGTCTTCTTCATTTCTTTTGTTAACATGTTATTTTTGTAAGTGTCACAAAAAAAGGGCTTGTTGCTTGTTTTTTATTTACTGTGCATATCTCTCTTTCTTTCCGTCTGTCTGATGGTATATTTATTTGTATATACTCCATACCTTTTCTATAAGAGATTCTTGGGCGTTTTTGTTGTTTTGGTAAATCAAAAGATAGTTTTTTTTTTTGTCTTTTGTTTATTTTTTATGCTTTTTTCATATTAATTTTCTTGTCATAACAAGTAATTTAA
This sequence comes from Eustalomyia histrio, assembly GCA_949748255.1. Taxonomy (NCBI): domain Eukaryota; kingdom Metazoa; phylum Arthropoda; class Insecta; order Diptera; family Anthomyiidae; genus Eustalomyia; species Eustalomyia histrio. Next base: position 43,778,740 of record OX456525.1, on the reverse strand, counting down.
ATGTATTCTTTTCTTCTTTATTTTTTTGTTGGTAAAAGAATCATAACAAAGGCTTTAATTGATTAAGCATTGAACTGGAGAAATGTTGGTAACTACCCAGCACCATTTTAAAAGGCAACTCCTTTTGGGATTTTTTTTGTAAATATTAAGGTTTTTAATAAGGGATTTATGGAAAATCGTACGGGTTAAAAAGGGGGAAACACTCCCTTAACGGCCTGCCCAAGCCCCTTTGGCTAGAAACCTGGTATTTTAAAAAAGCGTTTCCTGGAGTATAGCCTTATTCAGTAATAGGGTACATTTTAGAAATTTCTCTAAGAACGTTGACAAAATGAAGTAAAAAATTCCCCCCTAAATCGCTGGCCAAACTATTGGAACAGCAGGATTTTTCAAAGTCCATAAGAAAGGCATTTGTTTGATCAATAAATTTATCGTTTGAGCCAAATCTCTTTCCACCGAGCCATTTCTTTAGGTCTGGAAACAGGAAAAAGTCATTGGGGGCTAAATCCGGAGAATAAGGCGAATGAGGGAGCAATTCGTAGTCTACTTAATGGATTTTTGCCATTAAAACTAAGCTGTCACACGATTCCGTTGGTGGTCGATTGTGAGCAAACGCGGCAGCCATCTTGCGGAAAACTTTCTCATATCAAGTGAGCGTTCAAAATTGAAACCACTGAGCCATGTGAGATGCCTATGCCTTCCACAATCTATCACACATTCAATCTCCGATCGGCCAACACCATATCGTGAATTTTTTCAATTGTTTTGGCATCCAGAACGTTCGGCATTTTCCGTGCTTGTAGGGCCGCAATGAAAGTCAGTTTACTGCTTTTTGACCATTGAAATCGATGGTGCAGAGTCGCCATAGTATTTATCAATTTTTTTCTTGGTTTGATTGACGGTTTTTTTCGCAAAAAATAATGTTTAATGAGCACTCGAAATTCAATTTCTTCCATTTTTAAAAAAATCCACGAGGTTGTATGTTTTGAATAGCTGTTAAACGTAAAGTAAATGATTTAAAATTTGACAGTAGTCTATTAAAAGGTGGTACTTGATGGTATCAGTGTTGCATTTCATATAACTACGAGGGAAGTTCGAAAAGTCAAGAACTTATTGATCCGCCCTTGGATTAATTAATTTCTTGTAAAATAACGTCTTTCATGTGGAAACAGTACTTAGAATATTAATTAAATTATTTTGTATAAGAAAAAGTCTATAGGACCCAAAAGTTGTTTTATACGAAAAGGTTTCTTATACAAAATACTACATTTTAAGAAAATTTTCTGAAAGAAACATTTTTAGAATTTATGGACTTTTCAATAAAGTAAAATTCTCAGATTTTGCAAAAAATTCATATATTCGTAAACAACTTAGATTCTAAGGACTTTTCTAGTAAAAAATATCCTTAGATTCTAAGGACTTTTTCTGAAAGAAAATTTCTGAGACTCTAATGACTATCTAAAAGAATCTTAGAAATGTCCCTAGAATATAATTTTTTTCTTAAAAATGTCCATAGAATATATAGGTTTTTTTTAGTAAAAAACTCCTTAGAATTAAAATTTTTTTTGAATTATTCTGGCGTTAGCCAAGACGATTTTTCCAATAGTCAGAAAATTCCGATTCTCCACAACCTGATTTTCCCCAAATATAGACCATGGGAATGCTATAGAAAAATTCTACCTACCAAGTCGATCGAGAGGCTGAATGTACTTTATTACCAGTCCAGAAGAAACCTCTTAGGCCATATGAGCCCTGAGTGCCGCTTGACTGTCAGAAAGTATGTAGATAGGAGATAAACTGTACGCACAAACACATCAGAGAACTGCAAATGCTGATTGCAAAACGTTTATACCATTGATTTTATTCTGCTCGTTTGAGTCAACAATAATTATTTTGATGTAGAATAAATCAGAATAAGCAATAAATAATGCGTATGTGTGTATTCATAATTAAAACAAAATAGTTTCTTATCTATAAAAAGGGGGTGGTTTTGTAGAAACACATTTCATAAATTAGGGTGGTTCTAAAATCCGTTTTTTTTAGAATTTTTATTAGTAATACCAAAAATATTGGTCTTTGTGAAATTTTTTTTTTTTAAATTTAGGTCGATATCTCAGGCTTCCCCAATCCGGTTAAAGTTAAATATTGCCTAATTTTCCAATCAAAATAGAAGAAAAAAAATTTTGACAATATTTAAATTTTTCCGGATTAGGCAAGCCTGAGATATCGACCTTATTTTTTTCCAAAAAAAAAAATATATTTTTATTTCACAAAGAAGAATATTTTTAGTATTGTATTACTAATAAAAATTCGAAAAAAGCGGATTTAAGTCCCACCCTAATGTACACAATATAATTTATGAAATGTGTTTATATTTTGTTTTGATTATGATTACACTCATACGCGTTGTTTGTTGTTTTTTCTGATTTATTCAACGCTGACTTTTTGTTGAGTGATTACATTTGCATACAACATTATCGACAGATGATTCACACTGATCGCAATTACGCGTTCAGTAACGTGATGCTGATTTTATTCTACAGTGAATTTTGTTGAATTATTAAATGTGAACAAGAATTTTTGTGTATGATTAAATCAAGAAAAAAGTTTATTTTGCAGTTCTCTGAAACACATGTGGGAAAGATTTCAGCCTAAAAAATGGAGGGCCCAGAAACGTCCTTGCTCTCCTGCTTGGAGCCATCCCTATACCAGTTGAGACTCCCAAGACCGCTTGGTCCACATATAGAATCAGAGAAGCTTTTTTTTAAATTTAAACAACTTTTAATTATGTTCGAATCATAATATTACTGTAGTGATCATATTATAGTAAAATTATTGTAATTTTATTATCTGCACAATCATAATCCTAAAAATATTGAATACTCTTTCAATATGTAGGTTCTCTTAATGTGCAGACATCTGCTCAATTAAGATTTTTGCAAATTCTGATGGGAAGGGGCAACAAGGGAAAAAGAGCGTCCCATAACATTCTGCCCCTTTGTCCAGAAAAACTAAAATATTAAACTCTTACTTCTAGAAAATCGGGATTTATAATATGTACTCAATTAAGTACAGGCTAAGTCACTAAAATGACAATTCTTTGAAACATTAATAAAAACGTTTAAAAATTGGTTTTAGAGTGGAACCTGTTAAAAATTAACGAAGTGTATGGTTGTTTTTTTTTATATAAAAATATTATTTATGTAAATATTTTTATTTTCATTGTGCAAGCACTTGCATCGTAATGAATGTTTTTGCTGGGTTAAATAAGAAAGGTGATTTATTATAATCTTTATTTTGTATTGTTAAAATTCTGTTACTATCTGGATATAAAGATCTATTAATAGTGGAATAACGTGTTTGAAAATTGATTAAAAAAATATAGTTTCAAGAACAATAACATTGGTTTTATTAAAGTGGTCCGGTTGCAGTTATTGAATTTTAGGGTTGGGACCACAGACATTTTGTTAAGGTAATTAAAGTAGGCTGAAACGAAAAATGCTGTATCAAAATAATAACAAAGGCTTTTACTAAAACTTATGTAAATGAAAGTATTTGGTTAAGTTACACTGATAAAAATAAACTTGTAAATATTTAGCGAAAATACACAAAAACTGCTGAAATTATCAAGATAAAAACAGCTAAGTATCTGTTCTTATCTTTTCTTGATAATAAAAAATTATTTAAGGTGTGTGCGAGCAGGCTAAATTAAAACTTAACTAATAAATTGTTGATATAAAAGCTGACAACGCAATTTAGGATAATTGTTTTTCAACTAAGTTATTTGATTATCTCATAATAGACTGAAGCCCAAAAAAATGTATTTTATTTATTTATTTATTTATTTTATTAAACTTATATTTACAAATTATATCTTAATACCCTAACCAAGCACTAGCAACGAAGGCTATCGGCTCGTTGTAGCGAAAACAGACCAGAGCCTCTCGTGGGAATCGAACCCACGACCCCCCACTGATAAACTAGCACGCCACCAACTAGCCTACCGGGCCGCTCAACCAAAATTGAAATGAACCGGTTATAAACTAAATTTATTTTAAAATTTTTTAATCTGAAAATATTTTGTTTGGTAACTAATTTATTTTTTTTTACAAAAATATATTATTTATTTTTCAATATTTCGCTACTTTATTGTTTAGCATCTACAGGAAATAATAATTCCCAGCAAAAACATGGTAATGACAGGCCGTTACTGTGTAGATTACCATGTAATGATAGGTAGTTACTTTTTTCATTTCTTTAAACATCAAAATAATGACCTTCTGATAATGGATGAAAGAAGTTTTTATATGTACACGCAAAATAATGATTTATTGTTAGTTGTTTTTTTTACCATTATGTTTATTAATTTGTTTTGAAAAACTACAATAAAATAGAAAATTATCTGCTGTAAAATTGCTTTTTTAAAAATTTTAATATTTTAAAGCATTTGTATAAGAAACAGCATTGAATTATTAACTAAAATGTTTGAGTTCAAAAAGTAGATATTTTAAGAAATTTTTATAATTTAAATACAAATTATTCTTGTCGATATCTATAATAAGAAAATTTTACTTGATTAAGGTACACTATTGTTTTATTAAAAATGTCTTATTGTAGTCAATCACTTATTTCATTACTATGAGTAAGCATACTGATAAGCGAGAGAGTAATACCCACCCATGAATTTTGGTACATCGCAAACAAAAGTAATTAAGCGAGTAAATAGCCTGGTAACTAGTGAAACTTTTTGTGGGCTATTTACTTCCTTAATTATTCGGTAATATCTGGTTTTGCTGGGTTATGACAAATTAAAAATAAAAGGAAAGTTTAGAAAAAATGTTAAAAATGTCTGTCAAACAAATATTTCCTAGTTAACATAAATACCAGAAAACAAAAATTCTTTAAACAAAAATTATAATAAAGAAACAATAATAATAAAATAAATTAATAATTAACAATATAAAAACCTAAATCTATTAATATAATATTTGTTATAAATTAATATAAAATACTATTTTTTATGTATTAAATAGCTACAATTCTGAGCTACATTTTCAATATCAGCCTTAAAATTAATTCTATGTGTTGTTGGTATTAAAAATCTGTAACATTTTTTGAAAACTTTTATTTTGTTTTTAATTTGTCATAATTATTATTTTCTTAAGTTGCTTTGCGAAATATTGAAAAATAGATGATATATTTTTGTAAAAAAACGAACCTTAAGGTCAAAAAAATAAATTAGTTATCAATAAAATAAAAAAGGTTAAATAAAAAATAAAAATTATTAAAAAATATAATTTCCTATTTTAATAAAAACAGTGGATTTAATTTGAAGGAAACTATTTTATTTTTTTTAATACATATATGTGAAAAAATATTTAAAATATTAACATATCAACATGTATGATCATTAATATATGGCCATTTATGATATTTTACGGCCATTTACCCCCGATTTTCAGATCCGTACATATGAGACACATGTAGAATAACTGTTTAAATAATAAAAAAAACGAAAGGGTAACAATTTTTGATAACATTTTTAACCTCTTAAACATTACCCAGCAAAAATAAATAGAAGTGCTTCTTAAGGAATTTATTTTTCACTGATTTAAAAGTATCGCTCAGTTCTGATTTTCCTCTTCTAAGGCAGTTCTATTTCACAACTTCCAAAAATGTGATTTTTAATGAAATTTAACACTTTTCAAATCTATGGCGGGCAACTTATTTTGCAAACAGCCAAAGTTAAACATTAATCAAAGATATTTCTATATAAATTTGATATTTATAACTATGGTTTAAGTGATTTGTTTCAATTTTAACTTACAATTTACCAGATTTTAAATTCTTAAAATCGTAGTTATTAGTAAAAATAGTAAAAATTGCAAGAATTTCGTATAAAGTAATTTAATAAATAAGGCCCAATTACTGAATGTCCCGTCCGTTATAATTTAGCCAAATTCAAACTTTATGTGGGACACAACAACAATTGTGTCAGCTAAATTCCCAGGTAGAATCTACCCGGACATTGTGAAAATGAGGCTAAGGACCGATTACTGATTTCATGTTAAAATTTATTTATTTTATTAAACATATAATTACGAATTATATCTTAATTCCCTAACCGAGCACTAGCAACGAAGGCCTTCGGCTCGTTGTAGCGAAAACAGACCAGAGCCTCTGGTAGGAATCGAACCCACGACCTCCGCACTGATAAGCAAGCACGCTACCAACTAGCCTACCGGGGCGCTCATGTTAAAATTCAAATTCAAAATTTATTTGAAAACATCAAAAGATCTTATTTTTCATTAAGCCCTAAGTATTACTTTATATGCAATGAAAAATGATCATAAAAGAAAACTTCCACCCTATGACACTCCTATGTAAAAATCATTTGTTTCGATCCAAATTTTCACAACGCCGGAATCAAAATCACTGCTTCTTTTTCTCCTCATTTGCTACTTTCTTTTTTTTTTTTTGCTGGGTTCTGACAAGATGCATTTTCCCTTCGGCGGCTATGTTAATAAACAAAATTGTCACATTTAGGAATCGGAAAACCAGCACGTCATTGTCAAGAAGCCAATGTCCAAGAGAGTGACAGTTTGGTCTGAATTTTGGATTAGTGGCATTACTTTCGCATTTTTTTCAAAAATGCTGCTGGAAGCGCCATTTCAGTCAAAGGCAAGTACTACAGAGCCATGATTACGGACTTTTTATGGACTGAAATGGAAGATATAAACTTAGATAATCTTTGGTTTCAGTAGAATGTCGTAGCATGTCTCACAGCTCATTAAACAATCGAGACAAAACATTTGGGGCATATTTTAATCTTTTAGGGAATTTTTATTTTTTTAAAACAAAATGAAAATCCCAAAATAAAAATGAGGAATAACTCTAAAAAACTTAGAGTCAAAATTTATATGCAACTGGGTCGAATAACATTATGAAATGTGGTGCCAAATTTTTGAAAATGAAAAAAACTCCAATTTGTGGGACATGAAATTTGGCTGTATTTTCAATAAACTTGCATTTTTTTTATTAAAACACGAAATGTTATAATGGTATAGGCTTAAGTTTGTTTTAATTTTCCTAACGTTGTAACATTATTTATTATAAAAGAATTATTTGGCTATTAAAACGCACTGACGATAGTCGTGAGAAATATCGACTAAAGGAATGAAGTGTACACTCAGAATATTATGTAGTTAACTGTTTGTAGTTTAATAAACAAGTTTTCCGTTCCATTTAAAAATAAAGGAACATACATTTATTTTTCAAAGAAATATCTATATTAACTTTTTTATACATTTATTTGAAATAATTTACTATCATTAACCATTTTTTTTCAGTTTCATTTATTTTTTTCATTTGTTTGAAATTTAATAAAAATTTACCCACAAAACGGAAACTTGTGGTTTATTTGTGTACGTAACAGTTATTACAAATTTCAATTTTGTTTGCTGTCTGTTTCAAACAAAAAATATTCAAAAAATTTCAATTTGTTTTTTTATTTAAATTGGTTGTATATTAAAAAAAAAAAGAAAAAACAAAAAATACAAAAACGGAAATAATTTCAAATAAATAAAAAAAAACCTTTATTTTTTAAGGATTGGTTGGTAAAATTTTGACATTTATTTTAACATTTATCATTTGTTTCTTACGGATGTGTCAGTTGATTAATCAACATTTAAAAATAAATAACAAATGTCATTTAATTTAAATGAAAATTAAGTAGACCGGTTTTTAAATGAAATATCATTTCTTTTAAATGATATTTTCAGTTATTTTAACTTACAAACTTTTATTAGTGTAGTTAGCGCTGGAGGCGATTTTTTTTGCCAAAAATTCCGCGACTTTTTTTTTAAAAAATTTTAATTTTGTGAGTGTGAGGTCAGCCATCAAGACTTGTGCTCGGATTCACCTTGACTACGACTGTGTGAAAATGTATAGTAAACCAAATAGCTATTAAGAAATGAGAGAATTACTTCCAAAATATTTTTTCTACCCCATTATGCGATCAATATACAGTAAATTTTAGTCATAAATTTTCAAAAGAATAGTTACAAAGAAGTTTGTACACTCAGAATATTATGTAGTTAACTGTTTGTAGTTTAATAAAAAAGTTTTCCGTTCCATTTAAAAATAAAGGAAGATACATTTTTTTTTCAAAGAAACATCTATATTAACTTTTTTATACATTTATTCGAAATAATTTACTATCATTTACCAATTTTTTCAGTTTCATTTATTTTTTTCATTTGTTTGAAATTTAATAAAAATTTACCCACAAAACGGAAACTTGTGGTTTATTTGTGTCCGTAACAGTTATTACAAATTTAAATTTTGTTTGCTGTCTGTTTCAAAAAAAAAATGTTTAAAAAATTTCAATTTGTTTTTTTATTTGAATTGGTTGTATATATACAAATTTTTTCAATACAATTTACAAGAACTTCATAAACACACATATATATACAAATACATTCACACAAAAAGTGTTTGTAGCTTCATATGCATACATACATTTTGTATTGTACGATTATATTAAAAAAAAAAAAAAAAAACAAAAACGGAAATAATTTCAAATAAATGAAAAAACATTTATTTTTTAAGGATTGGTAGGTAGAATTTTGACATTTATTTTAACTGATTATATCAGTTGTTTCTTATGGATGTGTCAGTTGATTAATCAACATTTAAAAATAAATAACAAATGGCATTTAATTTAAATGAAAATTAAGTAGACCGGTTTTTAAATGAAATATCATTTCTTTTAAATGATATTTTCAGTTATTTTAACTTACAAACTTTTTTAAGTGTACAAATGAAATTTGTAAATCTCTACTTTGCATTTACTACAAAATATTTTGCGATTATGATTTGCTGCAGCTAAATATGACTTTTGCGGCATTTAGCATAGTCTTTACAAGACTAAGATTTAAACAATTTTAAATTTTTAGTCCACTGTCTAACATAATTAACGTTATTTCATTCACCAAACAAATTTCACACTTTAACCTGTAATAAAACTTGTCAAAATATGCTGAATTATGTTGGAGTATAACTAAATAAAAGAAAACTAAAATTAAAAAACAAAAAACATGTTAATTTTATTAACAAATGATAAAATGGACCTTGATCATTTAATATATATATTTATTTTTTGTAACTTTGACTTGTAACTTTGACTTGTAAACTAAAAAAAGAGTTTTAAATTCCTATTTACCTAAAGAATATTTTTTGTTTACAATTTATTGCTAACGCATGATTAAACGATTTCCTGAAATTTAAGATAATTAAATGGAAATTTTGTTAAGAATATAAATTTTTATTTATAACACAATTAATTTAAAAAAATAACTAATCACGCAGTTTTAGTAGTTTAACCACAATATAGTTGTTAATATATAATATTCCGTTAATATACATAAATGAGCAGGTTTTAAAACCGCAAAGGAATTATTTATCTGCTTAATTTTATTCTCACTATCAGTAAATAAAAGTTAAGAACTATTTTTTTTTAAGAATATTTTAATATTCTACACACATTAACTTTAGAATACATAATTATACAATACCTTACTATGGAACTGCGTTAGTAAGGTTTACAAAAATTTTAAATTAAATTTGTAATATTCTTGTGTCTATATTTCACTATTTATTGTTGTTCTGTATTATTTCATTTTTTATTCTTGAAATATTGCATAAAAACAAAAATGATTTATTTATTGATCAGAAGATAATGAAAATTAACAAAAATATGCAAAAATAAAAACAATACTTCCTCATTCTGAAAATGGTTCCTAAAATATTTAAAAGTTAAATTTATAACACTCGTTTTTATTTATATGCTAATTTTTTTATTTTTGTTATATAATAATTAATTTTAACTTTATAACATAAAAACCAATAACACTATGCAACACTTATTTCGGGCGTGGATGATTCTTAAGCCACTGGTTCCTCTTTCTAGTGAAATTTACAGCAAAGCACATTCGCAATATATATTAACCCTTAAATTCTGTATCCTAAAAACGGTGTTTCAAGGGTTAATATATTTTACGAATGTGTTTTGTTGCAAATTTTACTAAGTGTTGCCACTAGGGGTTACCAAAGGCGGAATATTTAATTGGTTAGTGTGAAATTCTGAAAAAGCTAACGATTTTTGCTGTGAGAGAAAATACCTTTAGAATAATGACGTACGATAGCGACTGAAAAAACTGTCACGATAATTTTGTTGTAAATAATACAGCAGAGATCCTTCTCTCCTTAGTTTTTTTTTCGCTTACTAAACCAATAATATTTTTATAGTTTTTACATTTAAATCTTATTAAAACAATAATAATTACTTAACTAAAAATTTAGAAAACGAACATAATAAGTTCGTTTATATTACGTTGTATATACATTCGCTGTTACACTACGAGCACATAAAGAGCCACAGAATACATTTGTAATCTTTACTCATCAAATGTTTACAAACAAAATTTTTAAAGCAGGAAATTCTCTGAAAGAGATTCTACCTTTCAACTACAACTCTCAACGTACCCAGCAAAACTTTGGTAATGGGTGTGATATTCTCATGCGTTACCTTGTAATGATAGCTCGTTACCTTTTTCATTATTTGCAAGCATAAAGTAATAATTTACTGATTATTGATTACGTAATATATGATTTATAAATGTAAAGTAATAATTTAAATATTTTTGAAAACCTATTTTTAGATACATTACTTTGTATTTTATTGTAAGCAAAAGGGTAATGTATGTTTTTTTTTGACAACACTAGCGAAAAAACGAAGCGCAACAATTCATTTAAGTTTAAAGCAATCAAATACTATATGCGTCGATAGCTCAGTGGGTAGAGTTTTTGGCTGGCAACCAGATTTCCCTGGTTCGATTTCCATCTTGACCACATTATTCTTAATTACAAATATTTTAAATAAAATATTTGTAATATTTTTTTAATAAAAATTCCTCTTTTTTCAAAATCTATTTTTAGACAAATTACTTATTCCATTCTCGTAACCAAATAAGTAACCCCTTACATTATCACCTCTAAAGTAATGGGTCTATACATTACTTTGAGGCTCATCGCCTGTAAAATTAATCAATGAAGTAAGGTGTAAAGTAATCCATCGGCCCCTATGGCTATACATTACTTTACCCATTATTTGGTAATGTGTGGTTTTGCTGGGTATTTTAATTTTCTATTTTAAAAATATGAGTTTTAAAATATTATTGTGAATATACAAAGAAGAAGAATTTTTGCTGTGGTTTTTGTGTCGTATTTGTGGCTAAACAAATTTATGCTTTAAACAGCCATACAATTTAACAATCCCACACAGCGCCAAACAATTTTCTTTTAAGAGAAGCAACACTTAGAAAATTTTTTCTACTAATTATTGTGTTGCTTTTTTTGGAAAGGTGATATAGAAGAGATGACAGGTGGTGAAAAATGAAGGGCTTCAAATATAATTGCGCGAGATGATAAATCTTAGAACAGTTGTTGATGCCTGCCATCTGATGGAGAGTTGGCGAAATTGTTAAAGTTCCTCCTTTCATAGTCCTGTTATGCTATTCTACTTTGGAGGGGATAAGTGCCTAAGTACATCAAAGGAAGACATCGGGGTGTGTATGATGTGGCCTTGGTTGGCGATCGAATCTGCAACGTTCTGTATAACAGTCTACAATGGATATTTTACTGTGTGCATACTTATCTTAAAATTTCGTTTAGTCTAGAAATTGTAAATGACCAAAACAATGACCCTCATTTTGTTGCGTAGTGTAAGCAAATTGTTTATGGTAGACTTGATGTTTTTTATTTTATTTTCTCTTCTCATTCATAGCTTAAACTTTATATAACCTTAGTATTTTGATACACAGATGACGAAGTTATTAACGTGTTTTGGCAAGTCACGCTTTGTGTAGTTTTGCTAAAATTTTAAGTTGTGTTTTTATTTTTAATAGAAACAGTATTTCAAATCTAATCGAATGATGAACTTCCAAAAGTTTATGCAAAATTTAATTTTCTAGAATCAATGAAACTAAATTTTACCAAAACCCGATATTCATATATGATATGAACAATGGCAGCTTTAAACAATAACCTCATCATCAGCTGTTTTTACAAACTGCAGCCGAATTCTACTACTACTTGTTTCAGTCGACAACACATGGTCTGTCCCAGCAAATTATTTTACCATGCAATTACTCAAAAAATTCTATCACTTTTTTATTTCATTCATTCATATATGTAATTATATATAACGCAATATATATTCATATATACATATGTATATAGTAGAATTAATATATGTTTATATATGACGCCATATATAAGGTCCGCCAAATAACTTTTTTTTTGAAAATGCTATAAAAAAAACTACTGAATATTTTCTCAAATTTCTTTTTTTATTTGAAAGTACAATCCTTTCGGTTAATAATGGAAAATAATTTCATTCAAATGGCTGTCTCGGCTTGGCCGTTACAGTCAATGGCGATCGTTATCGGGCCATGTTGAACGAATTTTTGTTCACAAAAATTGAAGAGGAGGATATTGGCAACAATTTGGTTTCAACAGGACGGCGCACAGTGAGACAACGCCGGCATTAAATACAAGGTGTCATTGTAGAGCTCTGAAATTTTGCACAAGTTATTTTTGAGATAATTCCAATTCGCCCACTTTTACGCCCACCTCTCATACAATCGAAATTTGTAAAATGCCGTATTGTCCGTAATACTTTAGATATAACTTTCAATTTTGGTATACTTGAATGTTATATTGTTACAAACATTATCGGAAAAAAATTTTGAACTTTGGCCCACTTTTACCCCCACCACCCATACAACCTCAACAAAAAAAGTGCCATATTTTCTAAAATATTTTAGGTGCAACCTTCAAATTTGATATTACGGTAATTTATATCATTTGAAATGTTTCATGCAAAAATTACAATAACACGCCCACTATTACGCCCACCTCCCATTGAAATGCAATAAAAAAGAACAATTTTTTTTCATTCTATCAATAATTTATTAATATCATCATGGCATTCTAATTTTTTCAATTTCATTCTCATTCTAAATGAAGGATCTGATGATATTTGAAAATAGTGCATTACATCTTCATTCGTAGAAATACGTGCATTTTTACGAGAATGGAATAGCCTACAGTTTCTATACTCCTTATTCATTGCTTCTTTCGCTTCTTCGGATAACATTCCTGTAGCAAAAAAAAAAAAAGGTTAATATTAAATAAAATTTAAAAAAATACTTTCAAAAATAAAAATTGCAAACAAACCTATTGGCAATATAGCCTCAGATACCATTTTGCTGCCGTGAATGAGAAATTTATGCACAGTGATAGGCATGTAAAACCAGCCATAAAGCGTATAGAATTTACCAACATCTATATTTTTACTACTATTTATAGTATTTAATATAATTTTAAAGCGGTAAATTAAGTCTACATTTACACCAATTATGTCAGCGGTTATTTCTGGATTTTCAAAAAATCTTCTAGAGACATTACCATCAAAGGTTGTTCCCCAGCTTGCACTATCAATTTAAATTAAAAATTATGCAACTATCTAACCCAAAGTCAATGACCTTCAAAAAAATTATCAATCAAATGAATAATGTAAATAAAAAAATAATAAACAATAAGTGAATAGTTGTAAACAATTAAAAAAAATAAAAGTAAAAAGTTATAAATATGCTATCGCATGCTAACATACGTATAGCGACAGAATGTGCGCGTTGCGTATTTTTTGTATGTTTAAAGTACTTTTGCAAACTTTTGCTATATGTCCTTTACTTTAAATGAAAACTGAGATTTCAATCTTTCATTTGATATAAGTCTGCACCTAGGGCGAGGGGCTGCTCTATATTTCCTAGTCCATTGAAAATGCAAAATGTTTAATTTTTACACCACAATTCTGTTGTTAAGAATTTTTTTTTGTTTTTTTTTTTTAATTTTTTTTTCATCTACTCATTCTACAACAACTAAATTAATTAAAAAAAATACTTTAAAGTTATATTTATTATGTATTTTTTTTATTAATAAGCTTTTGAATATTACATATTGAATTAACATATTTCAAGCGCGTTGGCATACCTCAACTTTGACTTGCTCTAGACCAAAAAGTAATGAAGTTATGAGGCTGAAATTTCAAGGAATTGTTACTCATATATCTGTTAATATACTGTGAAAATTTCATCCAAATTGGACGACACGCCAAAAACCATTTTTTGCCGCGGTTACTATAGGGCTGTCTCACTGTGCGGCGCTAACACAGCCGAAGCTACACTCGATATTTTGCGCCCTGTTTTTAAAGATCGCATTATCAGCCGCAGAGCTGATTTCGTTTGGCCACCTCAGAACTGCGATTTGACACCGTTGGACTATTATTTGTGGGGTGCCGTCAAAGATAAGTGTTACGCCGACAAGCCAGAGACAATTGACGCTTTAAAGGACAATATTCGTGAAGACATTGGTGAAATACAGCTGCACACAATCGATAATGTGCTTAAAAATTGGACCGATCGTGTAGGCTACTGCATGGCCAGCCGAGGCAGCCATTTGAATTATTAACCGGAAGGATTGTACTTTCAAACAAAAAAAAAATTGGAGAAAATATTCAGTAGTTTTTTTTATAGCATTTTCAAAAAAAAAAAAGTTATTTAGCGGACCCTATATAATTAGTAATATAACATATTTATCATATTATTTATGTTAAGTTAAACAGAATATATTTTAAAATTTAACTTCATTTTTATAAAAAATTGTAACGGCCTTAATTATTATTTTGCTTAAATATTATTTTTATAACCTTTATTTATTGTGTTTATGTTTATTATTATTTTTTATCATTTTTATTTTGTTTAACGTAAGGAAAGGGACACCTTAATTATTTACTCATTTTTTATATTACAATAACAGAAAATGTTTTAGTTAAACTCACTTTCTCTGTCTATTACATTTATTTGTTTTTGTTTAACTGATCTTTTAATTTACTAGTACACATTTTTGATTTGACGAGAGGTTAGCTGGTTAAGTTATTTAATAATTTTTGTCATTCCTGATCCAACTCCTGAAAAATAAACAACTAATTAAAATTAAAGCGCAATACTTTTATTTAAATAATTAAATAAATTATTAAAAAGCTAAGTCGCAAGAGGACGTCTTCGACCATTGTGACTAGCTTATGCTGAGGGCGAACACTGGCGATTTATTCAGCCTTGTTCGAACCGGCAATAAATTCAACAAACAACCATAAATAATTAATTAATTAATAAAGGTCTAAAACCCTTTATTACAATTGGCGCCCATCGTGAAATTTTCAATTAAAAAAAATTGGAAAAATTTTTGCAAATTAAATTAAATTGTTTGCAAAAATATTAATATTAAAGAAAATCAGCAATAATTCCGCAAGCAGTTGGTGTTGTTGTTCATCAATATTGTTGTTATATTGGTTAAGAATTAAGAAACCATCATCTACTTGTTGTGTTGTTGTTAAATAACGGTGTTTTTTCTTCAATTTTGTTTTTGGTTGCCCTTCATCAAATTTTTCGTGGTGGTCATCTACAATTTTGTTGCTATCACAGCTTTAACTCAGCGTTTAGTATATGCGTTGTTGTTTGCATTACAACAAAAGTAAAATATTACAACAAAAGTAAAATATTAAATATAGAAACTTTTAGAAAAATAGGGTTCCTGAACAACGTTTTAAAAAGTGGGGAAAATTTTAAAGAGAATTTTAAAAATTTATAGGGTTTTCAGAAAAGTTTTCCAATATGCCAAGAACAACTATGAACTCCCTTAATTCTACATTGGATGCTCAAATGCAAAGTTCTAATGTAGCAGCAACACCTGTTGGACCTACAAATTCAACGCAACCTTCTACATCTTCCACAAATAAACAAAATAGTGGCGGTAATGGTGTTTCAAAACAAAATACTGGCCAAAATACAAATTCTACTTCTACTAATATACAAAATCACACTGTACCAAATGTAAATGTTTCGACTCAAAATAGTCACCAGAATTCAAATCCCAGGGTTAATGCTCCTCTAAGTATTAATTTGACCGAACGTCAATTTTCTGATCTATTAGGATCGCTACAAGTTCAGCAAGAAAATAGAGCTACATTTAGTTCCTGCAGTGCCCGGTTTAATGGTGGTCGTAGTACGTCTAAAGTTGAAGATTTTATTGCCACAATATTAGTTTACAAAGAGGCTGAACGTATTTCCGATTCAATGGCTCTCATCAGCTTGCCTTTATTACTTGAAGGGTATGCATCGTCGTGGTGGCAAGGCGTTAAGCACGAAGCCAGATCCTTTGACGAAGCTATACAACTTCTTCGTGCCGCATTTGCTCCTCCTAAACCAGATTGGAGAATATATTCAGAAATTTTTCAAGATAAGCAAAAGTTGTTTGAGTCCACGGACAGTTTTATTTGTCGAAAAAGACGTTTATTCGCGCAGTTGAAGGAAAGACTCCCAGAGAGCACCATAATTAATATGATATTTTCCCTAATCAACATAAAAATACGTGAAAAGATCCCTCGAGATACGGTGGAAACTTTCCAAGATCTCCTTTCAAAAGCTCGGGATATCGAACTGCTTAATTATGAAAATAAGACAGATTCTTTTAATAAACCTGCAGATAAAGAAAATTTACAAATTAAATGCTCATTCTGCAGAAAGAAAAACCATACGGCTGATGTATGTTATAAACGATTAGAACTCGAGAAAAAGAAAAAACCTGAAGAAAACAAGCTAAATTGCTATGGTTGTGGAGCAGTAGGTTTCTATAGATCGAATTGTCCTACGTGTAATTACAAAACCGTATTAGAAAGTCCTAAAATATTGGATTTTAATAATATCCAAACAACAATTGTTGGTCGTAACGTTCCAACAGTTGAAATAAATGTAAATGGGTTAAAAGGTGAAGCATATATGGATACAGCAGCTAGAACAAGCGTAGCTGGATACTTTTTATATAAGAAACTACAAGAAAAAGAAGTAAAATTTCAATCAGTCTTTGCAGAAATAAAGCTGGCTGATGGAATTGTTAAAAAAGAAACGGTTTATTCAACGATAGTAGATATCTTGATTGGAAATCGCTTAAAGCGAATCCGTTTTATTTGTCTCCCAAATGCTAAGGATAACAGAACCTTACTCGGCATTGACTTTTTAGAGCAAGCCGGTATTGTAATGGATCTAGCCCAAAGAACCTGGCATTACAAGGATGAGCCTCAGAAAATTTTTGAATTTAAATTAAGTCCATCTAAGGTTAAAGACAATGTAACTCTTAACCAAGCAAATATAGCGGATGGTAAGCCAGCAACTTCATCAAATTTAAGTCATATTCATGATTTCACATCATGGTTCGAATCAAACAATAAAAATGATTCTGAAAACGTTTTAACATTAAGATCTATGTACTCAAACACAAATGATTATTCGCCAAGAGGTATTTTTAAGATCTTTGAAGACTCTTTAACAGATAATTATGAAATACCAAAAGAAACAGATTTGTTTCCTCCTTTAAAGAAAAAGAGAACAGATACAGATTCTCCTGCTACAAAAGCGTTTGAACTAAACGCGATCGATTTTAATATCTGCGAAAATGAAAATTCTCATTTAAATGATCATCAAAAGAATGATTTAATTAAACTTTTAAATACACACGAAGATATTTTTGAAAACATAAGCTCACCTATAAAAGATATAAAACATAAAATTAACACTGGAAATGTCCCACCCATAGCTAACCCACCATATAGAATTTCACCTGCCATGAAAGAAAAATTAAAAGCAGAGTTAAATGATATGCTATTGAAAGGAATTATAGAAGAGAAGGAATCTCCTTGGGCTTTTCCTGTCGTACTTATACCCAAAAAAGATAACTCCATACGTCTTTGTGTAGATTACCGTAAACTAAATTCGATAACTGTTACTGATACATACCCATTACCACGAATGGAAGATATTTTACATGCTGCTAAAACTTCTCCTTATATGTCAACCTTAGACTTAAAATCGGGTTATTGGCAAATTGAAATAAGTCAAGAAGATAAGCTTAAAACAGCATTTACTACGCCTTTTGGAATTTTTGTTTTCAACAGAATGCCGTTTGGACTTAAAAATGCTCCAGCAACATTCCAAAGAGTAATCGACAAATTTAAATCAAGTCTTCCAACCGTTCTTATATTGGCATATATAGATGATATTATAATATGTTCAAAAGATTTTGACAGCCATTTAAAAGACTTAAATCTTGTTTTTCAAAAGTTGAAAATGATTGGATTTCATCTGAATAAAGATAAATGTTTTTTCTGTAAACCTGAAGTTAAATATTTAGGTCATATATTAACAAAAGATGGCATAAAAATAGATCCCGAAAAGACATCAGCAATTTTTAAACGTCCTGTACCTAAAAATCTCAAACAGCTCATGTCATTTTTACAAACATGCTCGTGGTTTAGGAGATTCATCCCAAATTTTGCTGAAATATCGAAACCTCTTTCAAATTTAACAAAAAAGAAGGTTGTATGGAAATGGACAAATGTTGAAAATGAGTCATTTCAAAAACTAAAATACATGTTAACGTCACCACCAGTACTGCAACAGGTCAAAGAAAGTGAACCATTCTTTCTAAGAACAGACGCTAGCAATTATGCTATCGGGGCTGTGTTATTGCAGGGGGAGAAGGATACTGAACACCCTATAGAATACGCAAGTAGACTTTTGATTGCAGCAGAAAGAAACTATTCCACTACAGAACGTGAAGCATTGGCTGTAGTGTGGGCTATTCAAAAGTTCAGAGGGTATATCGAAGGCTCTAAAGTCACTGTTCTTACCGATCATCAACCTCTAAGATGGCTTTTTTCATTAAAATCTCCAACTGGTAGACTCGCAAGATGGTCATTATTGCTACAAAGCTACAATTTAGTTTTTAATTACATACCTGGTAAACAAAATGTTGTTGCCGATACGCTTTCGCGGCCACCATGTATGAATGAATTATGTATTGAATCATGTGAATGTAATGCGGTAGAAATCGACTTTCCTCGCAAAGGCTCAGAAGAGTTTCGTAAATCGCAATTAGAAGATGATGATTTGAAGAAAATTATATCATCTTTTGAAAACAATGATGAAAATGTTATACGTCATACTACTCGTGGTTATATAATGATTGACGGTATTCTGTATAGATACTGTTCTGAACAAGATTCTGAAAATGGGCAGTTGGTAGTACCAAAATCAATTCGCCAAGAAATTTTAAATAAGTATCATAATGATCCCATGTCTGGACATTATGGAATTGATAAAACCATAAATCGAATTACACCACTGTTTTATTGGTCAGGTATAAGAACCGACATTCAAAACTACGTAAAATCCTGCGAAGAATGTAAAAGATATAAACCTACAAACATGAAACCTAGCGGATTATTACAAACTTTAAGTACCAATAGAAGATTTGAAATCGTTGCAGTAGATCTTTTTGGTCCCTTGCCCAAAACGGTAGAAGGATATCAATGGATCCTGATTGTAGAAGATATTTGTAGTAGATGGGTAGAACTTTTTGCATTAAAAGAAGCATCAGCTGAAAATTGCGCTCTAACCTTTCTTAATGAAGTAATACTAAGATATGGTATACCACGCAGATTACACACAGATAATGGTACCCAGTTTATTTCTGCCCTGATGCAAAAATTAACGTACTGTTTGGGAATAACACAAACTTTCACACCTATTTATCACCCAGAGGCTAACCCTGTGGAAAGAAAAAATCGTGATTTGAAAACCCAACTATCAATTTGTGTAGGAAAAGACCACACAAAATGGAACGTAATGCTGCCTGCAATTAGATTTGCTATGAATACTGCAAAATGTGATAGTACTGGTTATACTGCTGCTTATCTGACATTTGGTCGAGAGCTTAGAACACCAATGGAAGCACACTATGACTTCAAAGCTATAGTAAAAGCTGAAAATTTTATCCCACAGATAACTCCTCATCTTTTAAAACTGGCAGATACTTTAGAACTTGCGAATGAAGTTCAAATCAAAATGCAAGATCGAAATAAAGATTTTGTGGATCTTAAACGTAAACCATCAAAAGTAATAAAAATTGGTGATAAAGTGTTGGTAGCAACGCATATACTGAGTAAGGCAAAACAAGGAATTACTTCCAAATTTACACCTCGAAGAGATGGTCCATATGTAGTCATTGGAATGAAAGGTTCATCCTGTTTTACAATTGCTGCAGTAGATTCACCACACACACCACTAGCAACACTACATACGTCAGCTTTAACTCCTTATGAAGGCGACTCTAAAACTCCAGTTTATGCACTTCGAAAACGAGGTCGTCCATGCAACAATGTTAACAAGAAACAACTTAACAACAACCAAATCCATAACAACTCGTCTGAATACAGCAATGTTAGCAACAACACAAGCAACAACAACTCATCTGTATACGACAATGTTAACAACAACCAAGTCCGTAACAACGAACAACGTAACAACAATGTCAACAACAACCAAGTCCGTAACAACGAACAACGTAACAACAATGTCAACAACAACCAAATCCGTAACAACAAACAACTTAACGACAATCTCAACAGCGATTCATCTGTATTCAACACAAAACATTTCAGAAAGATGAATTTTAACAATAACAACCTAGGCATCAACAATCATCACGACAACAATCATCCATCAACTCTAAGAAGATCGTTGCGATTGAGGAATAAGTAATGCTAAAAACTAGAATCCTGGTCGCATCATCGGGACGATTAATGCACCAGAGGGGGAGGTTGTAACGGCCTTAATTATTATTTTGCTTAAATATTATTTTTATAACCTTTATTTATTGTGTTTATGTTTATTATTATTTTTTATCATTTTTATTTTGTTTAACGTAAGGAAAGGGACACCTTAATTATTTACTCATTTTTTATATTACAATAACAGAAAATGTTTTAGTTAAACTCACTTTCTCTGTCTATTACATTTATTTGTTTTTGTTTAACTGATCTTTTAATTTACTAGTACACATTTTTGATTTGACGAGAGGTTAGCTGGTTAAGTTATTTAATAATTTTTGTCATTCCTGATCCAACTCCTGAAAAATAAACAACTAATTAAAATTAAAGCGCAATACTTTTATTTAAATAATTAAATAAATTATTAAAAAGCTAAGTCGCAAGAGGACGTCTTCGACCATTGTGACTAGCTTATGCTGAGGGCGAACACTGGCGATTTATTCAGCCTTGTTCGAACCGGCAATAAATTCAACAAACAACCATAAATAATTAATTAATTAATAAAGGTCTAAAACCCTTTATTACAAAATAAATATTTATATTAACAACTAGCAGGTAAAGCCCCCTATGTTGTTAGTGTAGAAACGATGGGATTGCTGAAGACCCCGGTTGAAAATGGTTTAAAAAGTCGTCAAGTGGGAGACTTTTTCTTTTCCGTTGTTAGCCCATACTCCAAGCCAAAGAGATTTGTGCTGGCCGTTAATTTCCTCCTTTCGCCTCTCTCAGTATGGTTGTCCAAAAACTCTGCCTTCCCTCTCTTGCGAACAGTATTACTTAAAACACTCAGAATATTATGTAGTTTAATTAAAAATTTCAGTTTAAAATATGGAAACATACATTCGTTTTTCAAAGAAATAATTATTAGAACTATTTTTTATACATTTGTTTAACATAATTTACTGTCATTTACAAATTATTTCAGTTTAATTTATTTTTTTCATCTGTTACTCACAAAACGGAAGTTTTATGGTTTATAATTTACTGTCATTTACAAATTATTTCAGTATAATTTATTTTTTCATTTGTTACTCACAAATCGGAAGTTTTATGGTTTATTTGCTTTCGTAACAGTTATTTAAAAAAAAAATTGTCAAAAAGTTCCAATTTGCTTTTTATTTTAATTGTTTGTTTATATACAAAGTGGTTTCAATTCAAATTATAAGAAATTCTTAAACACACATACATACACATATATGGTTATTCATACAAAATGTGTCTAAAAACAGTTTGAGTATACATTTTGTAGATTAAAAAACAAACAAAAATACAAAAATCGGAAAGAATTTTAAAGAAATAAATAAATCAGGTTCTTTTTACGGAATTGGTAGGTAAAATTTTAACATTTATTTTTCGGTTTTTACTAATGTATTAGTTGATTCAACAACATTTTAAAATAAATCACAAAAACCATTTGATTTTAATGAAAAGTAAGTAGATTGGTTTTTAAATTAATTTCTTTTAAATGGTATTTTCTGATATTTTAACTTACAAACTATTTGAAGTGAATGTATTGTATTGAAAATGATCTAGTTTAAAATAATATATTTAATTTTAAAACTAATTAAATAAAATTATATCAAATTATATAAAATTTTATATAATTTGAGCAAATTTGATGAATCCATTTTTTGCATCAAATTTTATCAAATTAGATCCGATGAGATATCATGGGATCAGCTTATGTATGCCATTTTTCGGATCAAGTAAAATGTTATGTGAACCATTTTCGTCGGGTAATTTAAAAATTTGTATTTGGTAAATATAGTCAACAAATCTCCCTTTTTTTCTTTTCTATGTATGTATATTGTTTGTTTCTGTCTTCTTGTTGCTCAACAAAACAAAACTAATATTCAACAATATTTTTGAAACATTTTCAGACTTATCTTTATTTCAGAATTCTTAGAACACATGGCTTATGGAAAAAACCATTCAAAACAAAATGTATGTGCAGATACTGAATATTAAATTATTTATAGAGTAGAGTACATATATAACGAATAGATGTAGAAACTATTTTATTAATTTTAGTTCATTTTTGTATCATATACAAGCTTTAATGCTACGAGGGCGGATAAATAAGGCCGTGACTCTTCGAACTTCGCTCGTAGTTATATGAAATGTATCAAGTACCACCTGTTAGTAGACTACTGTAAAATTTTGAGCAAGTTCCGTCATTTACTTTGCGTTTAACAGCTGCTCAAAACAAACAACCTCGTGGATTTTTTTTTAAATGGAAAAAAGTGAATTTAGAATGTTCATTAAAGAATATTTTTTGCAAAAAAACCGTCAATCAAACAAAGTAAAAGCTTGATAAATACAATGGGGACTCTGCACCATTAATTTCAATGGTAAAAAAGTGGTTTACTGTTTTTCGTTGTGGTCGCACAAGTACAAATGATGCTGAACGTTCTGGACGGCCAATTGATCCACGATATGGTGTTGGCCGATTGAAGAGTAAAAGTGCGTGAGATTGTTGATGTCATAGGCATTTCATATGGCAGTGTGGTTTCGATTTCAAATGATCAGTTGGATTTAAGAAAGCTGTCTGCAAGATGGTTGCCGCGTTTGCTTTCAATTGAACATAAACGTAATCGTCTGACAACTGCAAAGGATTGTCTAGAGTTGTTTAACCGCAATTCGAATGAGTTTTTGCAGCGTTTTGTAACTGTGGATGTAACATGGATCCATTACAACACTCTGGAGACCAAGAAGTAGTCTAAACAATGGGTTTTGCCGGGTGAACCGTCTCCGAACAAGGCCAAGGTAAGTTTGTTGGCCAATAAGGCAAGAATGTTTTGGGATGCACGCGGGATGATCCACATCGATTACCTTCAAAAGGGAAGACCAATAAACGGCGAATATTATGCCAACTTATTGGACCGATTTAACGAGAATTTAAAAAAAAAACGACCCGATATGGCCACGGGTGCACACGTGTGTAGTCTCAATGGCAAAATTCCATTAATTGGGCTACGAATTGGTACCTCATCCCCAATATTTTTCGGATTTAGCCCCCAGTGACTTTTTCCAAACCTAAAGAAATAGCTCGGTGGAAAGAGATTTAGCTCCAACGATGAAATAATTGATCAAACAAATGCCTATTTTATGGACCTGGAAAAATCCTATTTTTTTGGAAGGGATACAAAAATTGGAGAAACGTTGAGCTAAAATTATTTTTTTTTGTGTAAATAAATTCTGTTTCATTCAAAAAGTCACGGACTTTTTGATCCGTCCTCTACAAATTTATTTTTTTTATTATCGAACAACATATTTTTTATTTATTTATTTTTTTTTCAAAAAATATTTTACACAATATTTAAAAAAAAAAATCAAAGGCTTAAAAAGTAGTTAAAACATAAACGAATTTCTCATTTTGTTTTAATTTGTTAATTTTTGTTTTGAAAAATACTTTTAGTAAATTTTTTTGATTTTAAGGGCTGATTTTTAGAACTAAAAAAGTTTTTAGTGCTTTTTAAGTGGATGTCCTATTTTTGGACATGAGTCAGTTGTGAAAAGTATCTTCATTTCCGATCCCTTTTTTCAAACTATGTAGCATTTTAAGGCAATTCAAGTTTGTATGTATAAGTTTTAATTATTAGAAATAAAATTTCCTTCAATATCCACATTTTTAAAAGTAGTATTTTTTTTGCTAATTTTAGCAAATCGGGTTTCAAAGATTTCTGAAGTTAGCAACAAACATTTGTGAATATTCTGTAAAAGTTCTGTAATTTGTAAAATGTAAATCGCAATAAAAATTACTAAATAATATTTTTCTTTTACTAAAAATCAATACAAAAATAGTAAAGGGGGATTGAAAAACGTTTACCAATTTTTTTTACTATTTTTTGTCTGAGTGTATAAAAATTATTTATTTATTTATTTATTATATTTTTTATTTATTTTTTGATTTTAAGCTGTGTTCTACTTGATTATACAAAATATAGATTTTTAGTTTGCTGACACATACAACTACCCCCATAAGCATTGGCAGAGACCCTTAAATTGCTGTTGCACTGTGTAATCAAAGTTAAAATAATACTTTGTTTTTTTTTTTTTTGCTGTTTAATTAAATTTCTTTGATACCCATCATCACATCAAGGGGTTAATTTAACATTGAACTTGACATAAGTGTTCGCATGTAAGTCTTTATGTTTTTCTTTGACTGCTGGTTTTATGAAAACGACAGGTGTTTATATGAGTTTATTCATTTTTTTCTTTTGTTAAGTTTATGTTTTTTGTTTTGTTAGTAGTTTTCGTAAAGTTTTTATACGAGTTTTAAGTTTACTTAAGTTAACATTTGTCAAGTTTTCATTGTGGGCTTTTAAGTCTGACTTTTGTTAGTTGCATTGGTTTGTTTTGTATGTTCCTGTAGATTCGTTAAGTATTAAAGCTTATTTTTTCTTGCTTTAGTTAACTTAAACAAATGTCAATAAGTTTGTTGAAATAAAGTACAAAAAAGAAACATTATATAAACTATGTGGAATGTAAAGCTCTTTGTCTTTAAGCACATAGACAGATTCTTTGAAAAGTTTGGTATAATTTTTTAAAAAGTAGTTAATGGAAAAAGTTTTAAAACTTTGTTTAACCATATGAGGGATTCAAGTGAAGCAAATGTTAAAATATCGATTAATCGAAGATATCAAAATTTTTAATTTCTATTTATTTTCAGTATCTGGAATATTCAATCAACTAAACCTTAATAAAAACGATGTTTCTTTCTTATTTCTTAACACAAAAATATCTAAAACAGAAATTAAAAACCACATTCCTTTTGATACTTAATCTTAATTTTTATCTGATATCATTTTACAAAACAAATACATGTGTTTGTTCATAAATTAACAATCCCCTCCCCTAACACCCTCACAAAAAAAAAACAGAAATGAATATTACATTAAAAAAAAAATACTACCACTAATAAACCATTTGAAAACTCCATAAAATGAACTCCGAAAAGATGTACAAAGACAACTACACTAAATTAGCGTTAACAAATATTCCCCAGCAACGACCCTCAATTGTAAAATCAATGTTCGGTTCTAATTTATTTGTATTCGCTTAATAGATGAATGTATATTATTTGTATGCGTCGGCATTTGCTTTTATAATCGTTTAGTTCATAAATTGCTAAAGCGTATAATTCATTTTCTCATCCGTTTTCATTTTGACGCTATTGTCTAAAATAATCTATGACAAAAGAGCAAAGCTTAACTAGAAAAATAAAACAAAAGGATTTTATTTTACTCCCTACAACTACATAAAAATATATGTACACATACTTGTATACAGGAAGTAATATACACTACCATTACCCACACTAACCGTAGTCTATAGATTTTACTAGGAAATATAAAAGTGAACTACACCAAAACGATAAAAAGGACTTTTTATGTGCTTAACAACAACGGCAGAGTTCTAGTAAAAGAGCAAAAACTAAAAAAAAAACTCCAAAAATATTGTTAAATGCTATTGTTAAATCTAATGCTTGTTAAAACTTACCACCCTTCCTTACACAAATACAGCCATATTTAAAATTTGTATATGCAGTAGAGTTGATCGAATTCGAAAACTATTCATTTTATAAGATTTTCCACAACATCTCAATTCACTTTGTTTTCTAATAAGGTCACTTATTTTTCTATTCTGTTTATTCAAAAGTTTAAGGATTGCTGCTTAAATGTCATTAATAAATAAGTAATTTGCTCTTATTTGTTTACCGTTAGTTCTACTTATAAACTAAAATATCAATAAAGTGTGTTTTAGAATGCGTCAAAATGATAAGGTCAGTGCTAATAAATCAGCAATCATAATTGTATTGTATTCCTTATTACAATTTTATTTATGCAATATTCAATCTGAGAAAGGAATATCTTTATCTGAACTTAAAAAGGGTTATATTGACTCATTTTGGGTCCAGCAATAATGAATGCGAGAAATTTGGATCGTTCACTTTGTGTAGTGCAAAATTATTTAAAAGATCCTGATAATAATGGAAAAAATAAAAGCTCTGGTCGATCAAAAGCCCTTTTTGTTTGTGAAATTCGCCAAGTTTCTTGAATGGCTTTAAATACTATATGGAGGGCTTATATGATTAAAATCGGGATTGGGTTTGAATGTGACAAAAAGTACGCTGCCATTAAATCACAGTCCCATGTTGTCCGAGCTAAATGAAACAAATCTCAGGTACAAATTTCACAAATTTTTTAATGTGAAGATTATTTTTTCAGATGAAAAAAAAAAAATTAATCTTGATGGTTCAAATGGTTTGAAAAAATATTGGCGAGATTTGAGAAAGGAGTCCATGTAATTTTCAAAGACAAATTGTGATGCGTTTATCTCTAGTGGAACCTTTTCATTACATTTTTCATCAACTAGTATGGATAGTCTGGAGTACCAGCGAATGTTCTTAAATTATTTGATCTGTCCACGCATCGTGAAAAAATATGTATTTTCTAGCAAAACAATTTTGAAATCAACAAAAACTTAGTTTGAGGCCGGCACTTTCACCAGATTTTAATGTTATGGAGAATATGTAGCGACTGCTAGTGCGGGATGTTTATGCTGATAACCATTAATATAATTCGGTGTAAGAACTGAAATGCTTGGCGAGATATAGAATTAAAATAATTGTCAATGCATAAATTAAAAAAACATATTTGATATGCAGTTTTATTGGAATAATGTGTACTGACCTTATCATTTTAACGCATTGTAAAATGTATATTTTAGATATTTTGCTTTTTAAATAGAATTTACTGAAAACCAATGAGAGCAAATGATGTGTTTATGAAAAAAATTTGAGCAACAAAATATTCATAGACGAAAATAAACGAAATGAAAAACAATTGTTTTAATTAACGGTCCTATTCTAAACTCCTTGTACTTTTGCATAAACAGAACAAAAACTAAGTGACCTTATCAAAGATAACTACCATGTAGAGGAACAAATACCTGCATCGATAGGGATCTAGTGCTTGAAATTACTTGCATTAAGTAACGTTTGAGTAAAAAATTGTATTTACAAGGGTATCTACCAACACTTACACGTTGATTTGAAATTTTCAGCTTCATAAAAAATTTCAACTTCATGCGGTTTGGGCAGGCAGTTAAAAGAGCAACTTTTCGCCCTTTGAACTACCGTTTTCATCACGATCCTGAAAAACTACTAAAATATACCTTATCAATGAATTAACCCATACTACAGCGAGCACATATTTGAAATTTCAGGTCTTAGGCTCAAGCGGTTTTGTCAGGCTGTCAACGGAAAGAATTTCCCTTTTTTTTGTCCCAAACCGTAGGATTTTCCAAAAATTTCTATTTTACCTAGTCCCTAAATAAAATCAACTTGAAACCGGTACAAGGATTTTGTTATTGCAAATTATTGCAACTTGATGTTCACTAGAAATCGCATTTTCTTCATACATTCAGAACAATTTTCAAAATATATAATTAACCTTTTTCTTTTGTATTATTTAAATCGGTGCTTACAATATTTTATTGGTATACAAATTCAGGGACCATTGAAATATTTTCTTTAAGATTTCAGACTTTAAATAATATTTCCCTCAGCATTTTAGAGATATCCTTAATTCTTAAATCAAATGAAAAATTTGTTTGTATCGAAAAAAATTTATAAAAAAATGTAGGAAAAAAATAAAATTTTTATTGAAAATTAAACACAACATTAAATCTCTTGAACTGATTTTTAGAAATTTTTAGTTTTTCGAAGACAGCATACTAAAATGATCTGGAAACCGTATGTCGCAAACTTCTAAAATTATTGGAAATTTTATCTCTATTAGAGAAATATACCACAAGAACTCTCATATACATATAGTATTCCTGATTAAATTTCTTCGAACGCTTATTCTGGGACTTGAACGCACTTTTACCGAAAACCTTTTTGCTACTATGTCAACAACTTGGCAAGCCTGTGCTTGTAATATTTCTGTGTTGATTCTTTATCGAATTTCGAAAAATTTTGACATGCCACCGAACAAAAAATACAAAAAGAAATCTGTTCTCTATCCTCTAATAATTTAAGATGGCACAAGTAAAGTATGAGGTTAACCTTATGTTAGGATTATCTATCAAATATCCGATTGATGTGTAAGCAGTGGGGGTATTTCCTTGCTAATGCTAACTATAAAACTGGCCCCTTCGATAATTTTTGTTTTTTTTTCGCTTCACTCTTATATTTACAATGTGTATGTGTTAGTTTAAATAGTATTTATTGTTGAGTATCAGTGATATTTTTTAGAATTTGCGGTCAAACTACTGGAGCAAAATCGTTTGGGGATTAAGTACTTGCGTTTAACCACTTTGTTCGTATGAGAATATATGTTTTTTTTTTTATAATTTTTTAACTATAAAAAGCTGGCACACAATTTATATCTATATATTGCAGGTCACTAAAGGAATAAATAGAGCATATTTCAAAGATATGCACAGAGAAAACAGATTTATCGTTACAACTGAATTTCTTACTAACTCAATATTTTGGTTGCAGCAATAGAATTACTTAGTTGTCCCAAATATTTTCCTGATAATTGAAATATTTGGTTTCAATCGAAATTCTGTTATATTAACCAATTTCCGTTGTTATAACCGTATTACTGCTACCTAAAATACCCCATTCGGTTGGCAAAAAATTTAGTTGTCACAATGAATTTGTTACCAAAAAAAAAAAAAAAAAAACAAATTATAATAATTATGGTTCTTCTAATATACTAATTCAATTAGGAAAAAGTGTTAAAAAATATAGAAGTACATAAGCTTTCAGAAAATTATGTTTATACACCCAGAGAAAATATTGGTTGCAATTCGATCGAAACCGTTAACATTTATTTGTGGGGATTTAATTTTATTTGGAATAACCTAAAATTCATTAATAAAGCAAACATATTGTATTGGGAATTCAAAAAAAGGGGAAAGAAACCAAACATCAATCCTATTATTCAATTATTGGTATTTTCAATCATCTTTAAAAATAAAATTCGTTTAGTATTTGTGTGCGGTGGAAGCAACCATTTATTTAGTGAATATATTAGAAATTTGGTACAATCTATTAAATTTATAAAAAAAATTGTCGATATTTAAAAGTGATAACTATAAGTACGATTATTCTGATCAAATATATCATTTAATTAGGGTTTCAGTAGAAGCAACCGTATTGTGAATTGTATTGATAATAGACGTCACTAATGGTTGGTATTGATAAACAAATTTTATTTTATATTTATTTTCTTAACTAAATGTTTAAATTCAAAATTAGCCATAAAAATTCATAAGTGTTTGTGGTGTGGTGGGTAGAGAGGTAGCTTAGTACTCAGAATTTCCCGGAAAAGGCAAACATTAAAAAAATATTTTTTTTTTTAATTACTAAAATAAAACATTCAAATGTTTAAATTGAAAATATATCAAAGAAAATTAAAATTAGTTGTGGTGCAGTAAGCAAGGATGTGAACTATGAATCTGATTGCCCAGGTTCGATACCGGAAAAATTTAAAAATAAATTTTTTTTAATAAAATTTTGTGGAACGTAATAATATTTCTGTGGAATATAAATATTAAATTGTACAACTGAATATGGGCTTTCACAACTGAAAATATAATTTAATATGAAGACAGTTGTCGTAACCGCCAGAATTCGATTGGCAACAAATTCGGTAGACACAACTAATACTGTTTTCGAGCGTCTATAAAATCTTTTAGAGGGTATAACTTTTACAACTGTGAATTAATTTGTCATCTAGGTTACGAGATAAAGAAAAAAAAAAGGCGCAAATAAAAACAGTTAATACATTTTGAACTCTGTCTAATACATTATTCACACTAAATAGTAGTGGAATCAAAATATCTAATAGAATTGGAGTAACTTCTAAGTAAATAGAGTTATATAAAATACATTTGTATACGTTTTTTTTTTGTCAAAAAACTACGAAAGGAACTGCACGTTCATAGGGATTTTTTATGTTTTAGTGAAATTTATTTATGTGGTGGGGTAACATTATAAAAAAACAAATACACCAAAAATACATTACATACATCTATATATGATGTGTTACACACCAAGTGTGCCGTTAGTGATAATATATCATGAATCAGCGTTATAAATTTTCTGTATAATATCAAAACAACAAAAACTTTTGTCAAATAAATAAAAATTGTTTTTTTGTTATTTTGTTATTTTGACATTTTGTTTTTATTTTTATGCTTCGATTATTGTCAGCATAGAACTGGTGTAAAAAGGCCCAGACAACAAAGACATTAACTAAAATAGAAAAAATATATTTAAGTCATTTAGTCTGATGCCAGACGCCTAGAGGTGAAAATTATTTTTCACTTTAAAATATCCCAGTGTATATGCCATAATTTCCCCGGGGTAGAAAAAATCAATCTGCGGAATCAGAAATTAATTACTGACATTTCACTTGTTAGGAACGCTTTACCAGCGATTGCAAAAAGGTTTTTGCCAGTATTTGTTTTTCATTGTCATTAATTTATAAAAAAGCATTGGAAAGAAATGTCTTAGATCGCTATGCTAGGATCTGCAAATATCTTGTTTCAATACTACCTAGTCAGAAACTGTCAATACAAGAATAAATACATTAGTAGAAAAATGATTTTAAAAAATAATAACATTTTGTTAAAAAAAAAGTTTGTATCAGTGGATTTCGTGTTGGAGTCCAATTACAAGCATTTTTTATACTGATGCTGACCCGCTTAGGAGAATATGTAACACATTTAACCAATTATACACTCACCAAAAAGTCTGTAATGATAACTGAAAATTTTGCTATTATTACGGGAAATTTCGCTAATTTGAGCCCAGCGGTATTTTTTGCTTATCTTAGCAACACATGTC
The DNA here is from genome assembly GCA_949748255.1 of Eustalomyia histrio. Lineage (NCBI taxonomy): Eukaryota > Metazoa > Arthropoda > Insecta > Diptera > Anthomyiidae > Eustalomyia > Eustalomyia histrio. The sequence continues at coordinate 43,747,031 of OX456525.1, read as the reverse complement.
TGCTGACTGTACTACACGTACAATGAAATTAGTAGAGAAATTAGTAGCTGCTATTTAATTTTAATAAACTTTTTGTTGGAATTTGAAATCGGTGCGCTAAAATCAGCAAAAAAGTTACTAAATATTATTAATACAGGGTTTTTCAACAGGGACGCTACAAAAGTGACAGCAAATGACGCCATATTTCTTTCTTTAGTAAGGTTTGCCATTTCATCATGGAAAGATATACGAGCCAACAACGAGTCGAAATTATTAAAATTTACTACCGAAATTTGGAGTCAGTGGCCTCAACGTTAAGAGCGCAGATCAAAAATTGAGCGTCTAGTGGAAAAATTTGAATCCACAGGCACAATACAAAATGTTCCCGTGCCAGTGAGACAAAGAAGTGCCCGTAGTGTCGAGAATATTGCTGCCGCTAAGGCTTCAGTTGAAGAAAGCCCAAATGTGTCTCTCGTTCTTAAGCGTTGGGCATCTCTGTGACGTCGTTGTGGCGAATTTTGCGAAAAGATCTTGGCCTACATCCTTACAAAATCAAATTGACGCAATAACTGAAGCTGCTTGACCAGCAGAAGCGTCGTATGTTCGTGAATTGGGCTGAGCAACAACTTGAAAATGATTCGGATTTTCATCGAAAAATCATCTTCAGCGATGAGGCTCATTTCTGGCTGAATGGCTTCGTCAATAAACAAAATATGCGTTATTGGTCAGACAGGAATCCACACGTACTCCATGAGTTATCATTGCATCCCGAAAAAATTACGGTACTACTTTTGTGATGATCAAGACCAGCACGTTACTGTGGATGGAAATCGCTACCGTTCAATGATAACCGAATATTTTTGGTCCCAATTAGATGATATGGACTTGGAGGACATGTTGTTCCAACAGGACGGTGCCACAGGCCACACAGCAAATGTCACAATCAATTTATTGGAAACTAAGTTTGAAGAACGTGTTATCTCACGAAATGGTCCAGTCGATTGGCCGCCTCGGTCGTGCGATTTGACGCCGTTAGACTATTTCCTGTAAGGCTACGTCAAGTCTATGGTCTATGCCAACAAGCCAGCGACGATTGATGAACTTCGTACGAATATCGAACGTAAAATTGCAGCAGTATCGGCCGATTTATGCTTGAAAACCGTCGAAAATTGGGTTCAGCGTCTGGACTTCTGCAAGCGTGCCCGTGGTGGCCATGCAAAAGAAATCGAGTTCCATACATAATGGCATCGAAGGTACTTTTACAGGAATAAATAATTTCATTGATAACCAAAACCGTTTTTGTTTTATTTAAAAAAAAAACTTTTGTAGGGCTCTTATTGAAAACCCTTTATTATTACAATCAAATTGGTATAAGGAATTAGTAAGCGCTATTAAATTTTAGTAAATTGCTGTTAACTTAATGAATTGTAAAATATATGTAAAATGCACAAATTAGCTTAATTATTTTTAGATACACTTGTTACGAATATACAAATTTATATTTTTTTATCGAACATTTTTTTTATTTTTTTTTTTCAAAAAATATTTTACACACAATTAAAAAAAAAAAAAATTAAAGGCGTAAAAAATAGTTAAACCGTAAACGAATTTATCATTTTGATTTAATTTGCTGATTTTCGTTTTGAATTAAGGATTTAAAGATCAAATTTTAATTAATTTTTTTATTTTTAATTTTTAGATCTAAAAAAGTTTTTAGTGCTTTTTTAGGCTCTTTGTAACATTTAAGGCAATTTAAGTGTGTATGTATAAGTTTTAATTATTAGAAATAACATTTACTTCAATATTAAATTTTTTTAAAGTACTAAATTATTTGCTTATTTTAGCAAATTGTTTCTCTGTAATTTGTAAAATGTAAATAACAAAAAAATTTACTAAATAATATTTTTATTTTTACCAAAAATCAGTATAAAAATAGTAAAGTGGGATTAAAACCCGTTTACAAATTTTTCTACTAACTTTTTTCTCTGAGTGTACAGATTTATGATTTTTTTCACTTAATCCTAGTGTAATAAAAAATATAATTATTATATTTCTGAACTCATAGTAAAGTTATTGTTATAAAAATTATTAATAAAACTTATTTTGTATTACGTCTGTAAGGAATAAATTCCAAAGACAAATAAATAAATAAATAAATAAATAAATAAATAAATAAATAAATAAATAATAAACTACTTAGGATAAGGTTTTGTATGTAATAGTATATCAAGCAAATAGCTTCCTCGGATTTGCTGATACAGACGCATACCACTGCCGAATTTCAAATTACCATTTTAAATAAATGTGGCTAAGTTTTGTTGATAAAGCGTTGATTTTTCTCCGCAATGCACGGGTGTTTATGGACTTGGCACGACCAGGAAATGTCTCATGCATTAATTTAATTGTTGCACGGGTTGTATGGCATGTGACATCGTCTTGTCGAACCACATGTGGCGCATATCAATATAATACAATTTAGACAGAAATAACTCCCTTATAATGTCGTGATATCGATCATCAGTAACAGTCACTGCTTGACCAGCCTCATTTTCAAAGAAGTATGGTCCAATGATCCCTCCACCCCAAAATCAGCATCAAACAGTTGGACGTTGTGGATGTATTTTTTTTTTCAACAATCTGACGTGGGTTCTATGAACCACAAATTTGACGATTAGCAAAACCATCAAGGTAAAAAAATGCCCATCAACCATACAAACTGCACAAATGATGGAAAATAAAAATATTGCGTAAATTTTGCCATGTCTGTCTGCCTGTTGAAATGGCGATCACTGCGCGAAGACGAAAGCTCGATGCTAGTTTTAATTCAGATTATATGTTTTTACTCGGTAGGGGGAGCAGTTTGGTATTAAAAATGGGCGAAAACGGTCAAGCAGTAAAACAGTTAGGGTACCTCTAAATTTTTCATACAAATTTGTATAATTTAGTAGTGTCAAGTGTATAAAACAGTGGTTCCCATCAATTTTCACTTCACGGACCCCTTGAGACATTTTTACTAGCTGACGGACCCTCAAGTTTTAACATTTTTTTATATATAAATAAAAACATTTAAATTGGAAGATTTTCAGAAAAAATAGTAGAAGTAAAAAATACAACAGATGGAATTGTAGAATTTTCAGAGTTAAAGATATTTACTAGATAAAATTTTTGAAAGAATCTTTTAATAAAATTATCCAAGAAAAACTTAAAAACTATAGGATTTTGAGGTGATTTTTATAAAAAAAAGTTTCTAAGTATCTGTGATTTTTTAACGGGAAAAATTGATCTTAGAACGTGTACTATACAAGGTGGCGCAAAAGTAATCCTCCTATCAGAAAATGCTATAAATTTTGCGATTGGCCCCTAATGTCAGTTCTGTTTTGACATTTGTGTAGTAAACACATACGAAATGCACGTTAATAAACAATGTTACGCTACACTGCTCCAGAACGCGGAATATTGGTTACTATTTATTTGAGCAATAATGAAGATGATTTTTCATCAAAAATAATCATGAGTGATGAGGCCCATTTTCATCTTAGCGGGTACGTAAATAAGCAAAATTTACGCTTCTGGGGCACTGAAAATCCGCGTGTAACCCACGAAGAGCCATTACACCCGCTCAAAGTCACTGTATGGTGTGCTGTTTTCGCTGGAGGAGTCATCGGACCTTTTTTCTTCGAAGACGTCGCGGGCCAAACGGTTACTGTGAATGGTGAGCGCTACAGAGCAATGATCAACGAGTTCTTTTTGCCGCAACTTGATGAATTGGGATTGGAAAACATGTGGTTCCAACAGGACGGTGCAACGCCACACACTGCACGTGCCACAACCGATATGCTGAATGATGCATTTACCGGGCGCCTAATCTCCCGTTTCGGCGATTTGCACTGGCCAGCAAGATCGCCTGATTTGACCGCTCCAAACTTCTTTTTGTGGGGCTTTTTGAAGTCGCGGGTTTATGTCAACAAGCCTCAGACTCTTGCAGCTCTTAAAGACAATATCCGTCAAGAATGTGAGGACCTATCGCCGGAAGTTTTGGCCAAAGTGATGGAAAATGCCATAAAAAGAGCTCAAATGACAATCAACTGTGGCGGCGGCCATTTACATGACGTCATACTCTCGACTTGATGTAAAAAAATTAAAAAACCAAATAAAAATAATCCACAAGAAGAATCAAGGTTTTTCATTTTTTTTTAAATTACAGCCAAAAAACATCGGAAGGTTATTTTTGCGCCACCCTGTAGAATAAATACAAAAATAATGAGTATTCAACTAAACAAAAAAAAAAAAAAAATCTTAAGAATTGGAATACCACAACTTTTTATCAGTTTCCTTTTTTGATTTTTTAAACACAATTATGGCAACTGAAATGAAAGATTATTTATTATTACCTTCTTATTTTTAAAGAATTTTTTCCGAACTCTTCCCGGGCCTCTTTGGATGCAGCTACGGACCCCCAGGGGGTCGTGAATCCCCCCCCCCCCCCCATTTGGTAACCGTTGGTGTAAAACATTTTGTCACCAAGGGGTGAATATTATTTTATATGCATCTCAAATTTATCTTTTTCTGAAAAAATGTCCTCCACCACAAAAAGTTAAAAAATTGTATTAAAAAAAAAAAAAAACAATTTTCACCACAGTTGCTTTGGTAATGAGTGCGATACACTCATGCAATGCCTTGTAATGATAACTCATTACCTTTTGGATTTTTGCAAGCATAAAGTAATGAGTTACCGGTCATGAATAACCTAGTGCAGGAATTTATAAAAATTTAAATATTTTTTGAAAATCTATTTTTAGACTCATTATTTTCAAACATAACATATATTTCAAAACACATATATTTCTTCAAATACATTTTTATATCCTTCACCACAGGTGGAAGGGTATATATAAGTTTGTCATTCCGTTTGTAATTTCTACAATATTGATCTTAGACCCTATAAAGTATATATATTCTGGGTCCTTATGAAGAGCGAAGTTGATTTAACGATGTCCGTCTGTCCGTCTGTGTGTTGAAATGGGTTTTCCGAAGAACCCAGACATGATGAGGACTTGATTGTTTTTTATTTATGTTACATGTGATCCATTTCTGTTTGCTATTAAAAATCAGACAGATCGGTTAATAAATGACTGAGATATTTGCAAAAAACCAGGACTACCTCTAATTTTTTCCGTAAAATGCCTTTGTTTAATATGTATGTAGAATTTTACGCATAACAAACACATCCATGTGTTAAAATTCTTTTCTTTCATCTCCACCTTTTATACACAAACAACACACATACAAAGATTTGTCATTTAAATAAAAACTAAACAAATCTCTAATGAACGAAGAGTTTTATATATGTACCTCTATTGACGATGATTTTGTGTGAGCTTCAATAGCTCAGTTGTCTAGACGCTATGTCACAAATACTTTTTTTTGTCTAAGGCAGCGGGTTCGAATCCCGGTCAATTCACTTTTTTTTGTACATTTTTTTTTATTTTTTCTTTAAGACTTTTTTTTTATACCCTTCACCATAGGTGGAAGGGTATATATAAGTTTGTCATTCCGTTTGTAATTTCTACAATATTGATCTTAGACCCTATAAAGTATATATATTCTGGGTCCATATGAAGAGCGAAGTTGATTTAACGATGTCCGTCTGTCCGTCTGTCCGTCTGTCCGTCTGTCCGTCTGTCCGTCTGTCCGTCTGTCCGTCTGTCCGTCTGTGTGTTGAAATGGGTTTTCCGAAGAACCCAGACATGATGAGGACTTGATTCTTTTTTATTTCTGTTACATGTGATCCATTTCTGTTTGCTATTAAAAATCAGACAGATCGGTTAATAAATGGCTGAGATATTAGCAAAAAACCAGGACTACCTCTAATTTTTCCAGTAAAATCCCTTTGTTTAATAAGAGTGTGAAGATAAATACGTAGGTTAAATACGTTTCACAACTATTGTGAATGATATAAATAAAAAATAAATAGTAGTGTCGCCAACTTTTTTTTGCCTAGAAAATGCCAAATTTGACAAGAAAAGCGCTGAAACATATGGAAAAATATAAATTTGAGATTTTACATGACATATTATTTTGGATTAAAATTTTTGGACATTTAAGAAAAAATAAATGGGGATACCGCTTGTTTGTGGAGAGCTATGAGGTAGTAGATTCCAACGATGTATTCATCTCCTTCAGAATACCATGGTGAAGGGTATATAAGATTCGGCATAGCCGAATTTAGCCGCTCTTACTTGTTTTTGTTTATTTTTGTTTTTTTTAACATTTAATAATTTATTAATATGAAATTTTATATTAATAATTCAATAATCCATAAATAGGCTAAAAACATCAAAATTTTTATAAAAACCCTCTGATACAAACAAAATACAAAAGTTTTTATTTCTATTTTTTGCTCCGATTTAAAAGAATTTATAAACAGATTTTTAAACCATTTTATTTCTTATATATTAAGAAAATTTTATACATAATTTCCCTTTGAGTGCAACTATTTTAGGTCATAACTTATAATAATTTATAAAACAAAAAATTATAAACTATTTTCTTTAAAATTTTTAAAATTAAGCTAAAGAAATTAAAAATATTTTTAATAAAAAAGCGAAATAAAATCCGAAATGCAAATTTGTCAGCTAAATCAAACGTTTTTGTAGAAATAAAACACATGCAGTTCTAGTGATTTCTTTTAACGATTTGTTGAAATTCTCTTCTTTCACCTCTTATACACAAACAACAAACACTATTCTAGAGCTGTAATATGACGTCTTATATATATAGCAAAAGATCGAAAATCTTTAGTATAACATATTTGCTGAAAAAACTCGGAAATATCGGTTCAGATACAAAAAAGTTATGCCCAAAACATAATTTTTTTTAAATACCTATTTTCTGGAACCATAAATCTTCCCGAGTCCAAGTTTTATCACCAAACTGAATGGTTAATTTCCTCTTAAAGGCGTCCGTATATAAATCTGTCCATTCCATATATGTCCATTTATAAACTTCAGTTTTTTCCCAACCATGGTGAAGGGTATATAAGATTCGGCATAGCCGAATTTAGCCGCTCTTACTTGTTTTTATACAAGTTGTAATCCAAAAGTAAAAAATATTATTTATTAACTTTCATGTTTGTTATTAAAGACAATGCTTTTAAAAAATTAAACAACAATTGTTTTCTATAATTAAACAGTTCAACACAAAAAAAAAATATTACGGGGTTCCGACAATTGACTCTTGTTAAGGAGACAAAAAAAAAAGTATACGTGTGTCGGCGTTTTGATAGTTTACATCGGAATTTCATTTTAGAGGCGGTTTAAGTTTCCCAACTCTGGCCAGTTCTTTCAGCATATCCGAATATTAAAGTATGTTTTCTTTACATCTGAGGTGTAGGGTATGTTCAGGAACTTTTGGCAAACAAATAATTGTGGAATGATTCATATACATAAAATAGAATAGTAGTTGTTAAATTATACTTGTCGTCTAACATATATTGGTGGAAAAGCTGTACAACATTTTGTAGTATCAATGTTATATTTTACTAGAGGGTCAAAAATATAAAAAAATACCTAAAACAATAAACAAAAGGAATATAAAGGATATTGTGTTTTTTTTGTGGAGTAAATAGCTTTCAGCAAAACAATACTATTTAATAATGATGATATTACAGAGTTTATAAATCAATCTAAATTAAGTAGTGGTTCCTTAAATACGATACTTAATATATTTAACCCACATTCTAAAAAAAATTATTAAAAATAATTTGTTAGTTTTAAGAAAAGGGTAGAATGTATTTTAAATTATGTAAAATTGCTAAATCTCGGGCTATGAGCAATAAAGATATTTTTAAATTTAAGCAATAAAAATCGTACTAATTTAAAATATTTTTCTCCACAAATTGTATATATTTTTTTTTTTAATTCGTATTCAATTTGATTGAGTTGTTGTCACTTTGCTAGTTAATATTAACATTAAATTATGCAGCAGTTTTTGCATACTTCCTAGCAATGTAAATAAAATGTAAATTAATCCAAATGCGAAAAAGTATTCATTATAATTAAAGTAGTAGCAGCAACATAAAGTAGAATTGAAAAATATCTACTAATAAGTTGTTTTGCTTTACTTAGATTTTTTTTCATAATGATTGATTATAAATGCTTTTCACGATCTTAAACAAAGACTTGAATAAAAAATCCCGCATCCCGCATATGATTTTAATAAGTAGCAAGCGAGCAGACAATAACCACACTTTGAACATACATAATGCTAAATTTAACTGTATTTAAAAATGGTCAGAATAGTTTGCGATCACATGTTTTAAATATTAAAAACAAAAATAAAACGGCAAAAATTTTTTAAATTCCAGTCAAATAAAAAAGGTATGCAAAAAATATGTATATTACATTTGCAATCAAACCAAGAATAACAAAATAGTTTATTTATATGTACAAATAAATTTAAAAATCCAGCTTAAAAGTAGTATATTATACCCTACAAAAGGTAAAATTTGGCAGGTGTCCAAATTCCGGGAAGGATCCCGCTTCTTTCTTTATGAACAGGTTGGAACGAAATTTCATATAAAGTGGGTTTATATGGGGACTAGGTGCAAATATGGTAGGACTTTCTTTAAATTTTGGTATATCATTTATGGACCGATATACACATAGAAAACAGATTCATTATGATAGCCGATTTACTTTGCAACCACATAGTTCGATTGTGGTCATCGATATATTTGTTTGTTGCGACAAAAGAATTTCGGTTGGAACATATTTTTTTAATTGACCCATTAATACATTTAGTTGCGGCAAACAAATAATTCAGTTGCTGCATTCAAACCATTCGGCTGTCGCAATGAATCTGTTTCCTCTGTGTTGCATTTGCAACCCAAATTAAGCCTCTATGTATAGTTAGTCCTTGGCCAATGGAAACTTATGACACATAAGGACAATAAAAATTTCATTCCCTGTTCCTTTCCATTTCGTTGCCTGATGTAGTCTTCTTATTTCACTCGTTCCCCGATTCATTTATATACTGTTCCGATTTGGATATGAAAGATCCCCAGCAAAATAAAATGGATGTTATTCTTTACGAATCTCTTTTTCAGAACATCCAAAGAAGTTAATAGTGCAAATTTTTCGATTTGTAAGAAGTCATTTTAAACAACTTCCAAAATGTTGATATTAACCCCTACTAGTATAAAAAAAAACAATTGTTTAGTTAGTCCATAAATGGTTAATTCCTGCAGTCATTAAATGCATTATTGAAAACATATTTTGCATACCAGTGATATTCATTTTGTCCTGGTCGGAATAATAGTTCTTGGCGTGTTTAAAATCACATTTTTAACTTAAAAAAAGCCACTCCCTATATTTATTTTGTAGTCCCTATATTTAACAACTTCCGTAAACTAATGAAAAAGTCCATCTGCTCATCGATTTTTCATAAAACCGAAACAAACTACTTCCTCCCAATGACACGCCAATGTAAAAATCATTAATGATTCCCCGAAATTTTCACAACTTCATGCTCAGTAGATGTATTGTTTAACTACTTCTTGCTCAGATCTTATTTTGCTGGGTCTATATATATTTCTTTATCTATCTATATAAATTCGGGCTCGTAAATTTTTAATATTAAGCATAAGTCAGAGCGAGCAATTTCCACTCCTAATTTCATCGATTTTCTCTACTTCTAGGATTGACTTTGATAGACCTTTTCGGATCACCTTTCCTTCTAGAGACGAAGGGGTATATACAGACGGCTCAAAGATGACTTGACTCTGTAGTCCTCTTCGGTAATTGCGACATACAAGGCTCCTTCAGGTTACCTGGTCATGCTAATGCCTTTCAAGCAAATATTCTGACTATCAGAGAAGCCTGTATACTCTTGTGAGTGGTTGGAGCTCGGGGCACCTTGGATATATTAGTCGTTATCTAGGTGACTCCTATGTTCCTGAACTCGTATATTACATCTCCTATCTTTGTCAGCCAGTGTAGGGGGAAGAACTATCTAGGCTAAGCGGCCTGTCGCAGATTACCTTGGTATTAGTCGCTGGGCATAGGAACTTCTACGTTAATGAACAGACACGAGTTAGCAAGAGCAGGGTCTACCTTAAAATTTTACACAGCGATATCAGTCGCTACACCGAGGGAACCATTAAGGGTAGTAACTTTGAGCACTTCTCCCGGAAGGCGAGGGTCAGATGGTGTGGACTTGACACTTGTAGGACCTCGAAGCTAACGTAGCTCGACTACGTTCTAGGCATACTAAATCTCTCCTCAGAAGGAGTTGTAGAGATGCATCGAAATTGGCCGTGCTAAATGGTCACTGGCTGATTGGCAGACACTGTGACAGATTCGGGCGGTTGCGTGATGGACAATGCCGTAATTGTCCCATACTGGGTGAGGAGAAGATTATAGGTTATCTTCTTTGTAATTGTCCCACACTGCAGGGGATTCGACATAGAACTCTGGCCAATCATATACTGAACGACTTGTTAGTGTTATCAGGCATTTGACAGAGTGATCTTTTTTATTATCTCAATCTTTCGGGTTGGTTCTAGTTCTCTGGAAAGTGTGGTCTTTCAAAACGGAGTCGCTTTTTGACATGAGCTGCTACATGAACCAATCAAATAATCAGTTGCAAATATGATTCATTTTTTTCAAACTCGAAGGCATGATTTATGGTCCCATATAACATTCACGACCCAAAATATCAGTCAGATATTTACGGTTTTATGTGCCTTTATAGCATTTAGACCAGTTCAGAAAGGTCCTTTCTATGGAGGGAGGTTTGACTATGGAAGGAATTTGGCTGGAAATTTAATATGGTTCCTTGCTAATCAAAACTTATGTAAAAAATTTCATCCAAATATTTTTATATTTGCGACCTGTAGTTTGATTACAAAGTTTTCAAGGGCACACGGACGGACCTTGTTAAATCGAATTAGGAAGTGATTGTAATGCGGTTTAGTTTTCCAGCCGGAGAAAACTAAGTGAGAGGGGGGGGGGGGGGGGGTTGTTGTAGGTCTGCTTCCATTAATTAGTGGTATGACCGTCTCTGTAGATTATGAGAACGGAGACGATTGAACACATAATTTCACCTAACGCTTTGGGACACCTCTAATTAGGGTCATCTTGGGTATGGAAGTCTTCGGGTAACGATATGTTCTCGTAGATGTGTCGAAGCAACCTGACTGACTCGGGTGAAATTGTGAATTGGGGATAAGGTTATAGATACAATTTGTAACTATTTCTAAGTAACTCTCGAGACTAATCGGCAGGTGAGTCATGTTAAATGGTGAAACTTGGAAAAGGTTATAAGTACGATTATTAACTATTTCTAAGTATTTCACGAGAATAATCGGCAGGTGAGTCGTGTTAATTGGTGAAACTGGTTCAAAATACGATTAGTAACTATTTCTAGGAAGTAGTTAACTAACTACTTTCTAACAATGACACGTGTCGGGCTCGGGAATTTGGCCGATTTATTGTATACACTTCGGCTGCGGGCCAAAGTATACACAACTGAATTCTCGTTCTCTTTTGGTTACCAAACTTTGCCACTTTATGTGATAAATTTTCCTAACTAAATGTGAATTATTAGAATTCCATAACACAGCCACTATATACAATAACAATAAATAAAATGTTGGTTATGGGCAACAGTAACTGTATTAGGTATATTATATTACGTTATTTGTAACGTCACGTTACATGATTATGAATCGATTGGTAATCTCTAAGGTGGGTCTAAGACCAATATTTTTGGTAGTTAAAAAAATAAGTACAAACTCATTATAACCTGACCACGCCCGGTAAAAACATTGTATCAGTTACTTACCAGGCTACTGCATAATTACTTTTGTTCGCGATGAGCAAAAGGTAATGGGTACCCATTATTTTTTGGCTGATCGTAAGCGAGAGGGTAATGACCACCCATTACTTTATGTTTTTTGTAAGTGAGAAGATAATGACCACTCATTAGTTTTTGGACATAGCGAACAAAAGTAATTAAGCGAGTAAACAGGCAGGTATGTAGTTGAAACCCTGTTTTTGCTGGGCGTTGTCGCTTAGGGTATAAAAAGATACAAATTTACACCAACTAATGGGTCATAATCTTAAAAAAAAAATTATTTGATTGGACTAGTGTTGGTCATTCCCTTTGTTAATAATAATTATAAGAACTAAAAGTTTATTTTCATTTCTGAAATTATTTTCAATGTATAACCCAATATTGATATTAAAACATATTGACCATAAATTAAACGGTAATATAAATCAAGTCTTATGCTCTTTTTATCTTGGGGTTTTCTTTTAAATCCTTCCCAAAAATAAAAGAAAGCCTAAAATTTGACATAAGTTAATACTAATGAATTACAAACGATTTGATTTTAATACATTTTGTTATTGCTATTTAAGTTAAAGTACATACATACATACATAATATATACACACCAACCCACATACACTTCTGTTAACTTTTACCAAAGTTCACGCACTAAATGGCAAGCAAAAGTCAACTGTAATGCGGCTAAAATACATAAATCTTTATAGAAATGCCACATTTTGTTCATATCATATGAATGTTTATGTACATGTGTAATGTATGTACACATGCATGTGTAAAATATTCTTTCCTTTTTTTTTATATTTAAGGGGTTTCCTTTGTGTGTAGTACCAGCAGTAAAACTTTATGGTGGGGGAGGGCAGCCAACAAAGCATGACCATAACTTTAAGGTAAAACTAATATAAAACATTCAATTTAACTATCTTTTTGTGGTTGCTGTTAGAAAAAAATAAAACAAATAAGTTCATAAAAATAAATTAGTTATATTTTAGTTGAAATCAAAACTGTTGAGGCAGAAAAAGAATTAACTTAGGTGACTTAAACTAGGTATCGGTATGAAACGTAAATTCATATTTTTTTTTATAATAAATAATTTGTGTTTTATACCAAAAGATAGCTTTAATCACTTAAGCCAATTGTAGTTGGGTCTTTAAATGACACAGATATGTACAATCTATTCTGCATACTCTAGAAGTTGAAAAGATTAAATCGCAATCGTGTATACCCAGTGCGGATCATAGTGCAGCAACCATTTTAGGGCCTCAACCAAACATGTTCAAGTACATACTTGAATATGGTAACAAAATCCGCGCTTAATTTGGCGCTACCTAATCAGAAATCCTAAATAAATTGCGAATTGCCACCGCCGCAATTTTTGGTCTGCTTGCATTTCTCCTAGAGACCTATAATTTTAAATGTGTGTTCCTTATGGCTTGGGCTAAATTTCTGATAAGGTACTTTTGGAATTTTTATCAGGAACGTGGTAAAAAGGGGATTCAAATGTAAAAGGTCTTCTGATCAATGGCGTGATTGCTCAATCAAATTTTACGAGTAGGGGCAAAAATTCTTCCCCTTAAAGTCCTGCTAATAAACCACCGCGTTGAAATTGGAATTTTAACATATGTGTTCAAGTAGGAATATAAAAAAATGGCGTTAAAAAGGAAAAGTGCCTCATTAGTAACCCAGCCCGAACTGCTGAATCTAGGAGCCAAACATTTAAAATTTGATATGTAGTTTCATTTTTCAATTTAAACATCCACTAATGCTTAAAATTGCATTATCAATCTCGGAATTTTTGAAAAATAACGACTATTTAAAAAGGGTAAAACTAATGAAAATAGAAAAAACACCGAAACAGTTGTATTTAATAATACCAGAGATGGAAAATTTGATAAGAATGTACGATTATTAAGTGAAATGGCTTTTAACTTTTCTAATAAATATTTTTTTTTTTACATTTTCTTAAATAATTCAAAATATAAAAAAAAAAATTGTAAAAAACAAAAAGGTTAAACAAATTATTCCCGATTTACTGAGACCTTGAACTAATAACGAGCGCATCACACAAGATACCGACTCACTTAAAATAGTTTATAAGTTAAAATAACTGAAAATATCATTTAAAAACCGGTATACTTAACTTTCATTTAAATTAAATGCCATTTGTTATTTATTTTTAAATGTTGATTAATCATCTGAAACATCCGTAAGAAACAAATGATAAAATCAGTTAACATAAATGTCAAAATTTTACCTACCAATCCTTAAAAAATAAATGTTTTTTTAATTTATTTGAAATTGTTTCCCTTTTTGTATTTTTTGTTGTTTTTCAATATACTCGTACAATATAAAATTTATGTATGCATATGTAGCTATAGACACTTTTTGTATGAATGTGTTTGTGTATGTATGTGTGTTTATGAAGTTCTTGTAATCTGTATTGAAAAATTTTGTATATACCTATATACAACCAATTTAAATAAAAAAACAAATTCAAAATTTTTTGAATATTTTTTTTTGAAACAAAATTTAAATTTGTAACAACTGTTACGAACACAAATAAACCACAAGTTTCCGTTTTGTGGGTAAATTTTTATTAAATTCCAAACAAATGAAAAAAATAAATGAAACTGAAAAAAATGGTCAATGATAGTAAATTATTTCAAATAAATGTATAAAAAAGTTAATATAGATATTTCTTTGAAAAAAAATGTATGTTCCTTTATTTTTAAATGGAACGGAAAACTTTTTATTAAACTACAGACAGTCAACTACATAATAATCTGAGTGCACTAGAATATGAACAAAACTTCTAGTTCCCAATTACTTGCCTCTGAAACACAAAAACTAAAACTAAGGTGCTGTTTCCAGAGGTCGTTTTGATACAGACGATCGAATATACAATAAAAAATGCATGCAATACAAAAACAAAATACACCTAGTCACTCATTTAACTCGCGACGAACGTTTTAAGGAAACACCACGTAAATATTGCCTCGAATATGTCGAATTTTGTAACAGATAAAGTGTTCTTGCGGGGAGTTCTTCTATATTACTTTAATATGAGGAAAAGTGCAGCCGAGTGTCATTAAATCTTAGTGGAAATTCACGGAGTGCATCCTCTATCTGAACAATCGTGTCGAAGGTGTTTTGGTCGCATTAAACGAATTAATTTTGCGATCGAAGACAAGGAATGGCCGTGTCAACCCAAAAAGTTTGAGTACGAAGAATTGTAATCATTGCTCTATGTGGACGAGTTATCAGAATCATTCGGAGTGGATGGGTGGACAGTTAGTAAACGCCTGAAAGGCATGGAATTGATATAAAATCAAGGAAACTAGGTGTCATGCGAGTTGAAGCCGCGCCACTTCGAAAGGCGATTTTTCGCTTGTAATCAGCTCCTCAAACGCCAAAACAGAAAGAGGAGTTTTCATCCCATTGGCGAAAAATAAATCCATTACGACAAACCCAAGCGTAAAAAGCCATGGATTTTGTCCGGGCAGCCATCAGTATCCTCCGCAAAGCCGAATATTCATGGCATGAAGCTTATACTCTGCATTTGGTGGCAGCGGCGCTGTGTGATCTACTACCATCTGCTCAAATCGAATGAAACGATAACGGGGAACGCTGTCTTACTCAATTCATACATTTAAGCCGTACACTGAAGCAAAAATGGCCCGAATACGAAGAAAGCCACGGCGAAGTGATCTTGCAGCACGACAATGCTCGACCACATGGTCAGAACCCCCATACCACCCGCCGTATTCTGCAGTCATCGATCCTTCCGAATACTACTTATTCCGCCTGATGACGAATGACCTGTCTCAGTAGAAGTTCACTTCATATGAATAATACACAAAATGGGTCAAGGATTGGATTGCCTCAAAAGACGGGTCGTTCTCTCTTATTCCCTAGAAAATTACAAAAAACATTGGCCTTATAGCGGTTTGCCTTCCAAATTTTTGCCACTTCAGCCATGGATCTCTGAATTCCGATTGTATTATTTTTAGCTGTTTTTTATTTTGCGAATAGGGTAATCTACATTTTTTGCTTGGTATACATTTATATATACTCTTCCCTTTGCGGTTGCCCAAAAAGTTTCTGTTGGTCTAAGTTGGTGGATTGTTGTCTCGGCACAAATTTGATTTTTCTGCAATTTAAATTGTCTGTGGTTACTTTGGCTTAGTGGAGCGATGCTATGAAAACTATTTTTTTCATTTTCATGATATTTTTTGATTTATCTTTCAAATTCTGGAATACGATTTTCATTATTTAAATCTGCATTTACAACTAAACCGCCCTTGAAAAATACTGGTTCACTGACACCACGCCAACCACAATAAAACCTGTCCTGGAAATTCGGTTTTATACTCATACTTGGATGTTTTTGGTGCTTCATGCCTTCCAATTTGAAGTACGACCCATCATCCATCACACATTTGCAATGAGAGGTTGCAAAGAAGTAATTTTGGTAAGCGAGACGTAGTCGGTTGTTTCTGTTGCCGATTTTTTCATTTTCTTATAAACTTCCATAAAATTGATATAAATATGGGAAAAAAATTGTGGCCAGCGATGGAAAATATTTTTAATAATATATTTGTAACTATTTTTGCATAATAATTATTCATTATTATTCTAGTATATAATAAAGACATTTCATTGTAAATAATGTATTTCATGTTATTGTAAAGTTTTGTTACATGATGTTGATTTAAATGTTTAAAGAATTAATTATTGCTGCAGTAAATATTTGCAGGGTATTTATGTAATACTATACCAAAAGCTTTTTTTTTTGCATCCTTCTTAATCAGTTATTGGGGACATTCCCTGAGTGTTGGTTTAATAAGAAAAACAACGTATAACAGTATTTAAATTTGTTTCCTGAATATTTTGGGTAATGCCAAACCAAATATAGTTATATCAAAATCTACAATTCTAATGTTCTACTTTAGATTTCAAAGTAAAGTAAAAGATAAAGAATACCCTTTACCTGGTAATACCTGAAGTAGGTCCAACCCTTTACCAATATTTTGCTGGGTTTGTTTGACAACAAAAAATTCACCAAAAAACCGTTTATAGAACTTTTCAGATATTTTTACTGGCTTTCACATTTCATTGAGAAAAAAGATTAACTTCAAACTTTTCTTTTGTGAGTTTTTTAAATTTGTATAATTTGTCATACATTTGGTCCACTTTAACCAAATGGTGTCCCACCGACAGAAATGCTTTTCAACTACTGGTACTACATATAGTAATATTTACCTACAAACTAGTGTAATAGCAGTCGGCATTTGTGTTTTTTATGTGTTTTCGCACTCAAACGCACGCTTGATTACAACCACTAGATTAAAGACCTTTTAATAAAAATATATAGATACAGTCCTTAGCCACCAAAATAGGATCCAATATTGTCCAAACACTTAACGTATATACAATAGACTCCCCGCAGAGGTCTTCCCTGAGAATTTCAATGTAGATATAATCCAGTCTTATGACCACAAACACTACTCCCTCTTTCATCCTACGCATAACATATTTTCATCACATCAGTACACTGTACTGCATTTATAGGGGGCATCCCCCGAATGTTGGTTCAACGAATGTTGTTTCCTGAATATATTGGGTATTGCAAATAGTTGTAAAATTAAGTTTTTCTACCCATATATAGATATATCAAAATTTAAAATAGTTTTCTGTGGATTTACACAAAATGGAGAAAAAATATATATTTAATAACATATTTTTAAAACAATTTCTAAATAACGGCCATATCTTTTCGGTCAAGTACTATTCTTCTTTATATACCTTGTATATATTGGTCTGCCAGAGTATGAGTGCTAAAATATCCTTTCAATATAAATATAAAAAAAAAATTGCTAAAGAGCCTGCCATAAAAATCACAGTTACGCATCAGTGTATTTGCAATAAGCCCACGTTTAACGTGTTTGTACCGTCATATATAAAGAGTATAAATAAATGCGTGTAAGTGTGAATGTGTTTAAAGAACCTTAACATTGCTAACGTAAATCAAACGGTAGACTTTGATAGTCTACTAACAAAATATGTAACAAATAATACACACTAGCCTTGGCAGGATTTCCTACAGTACATTTATAATAACATACGTATAATATGAATTTATTGAGTTTTAATTTTCACAAAAACTGTAAAAGTTTATTTAATGGGAGTTGTTCTCCTCCCATTTCAAAATGTTTTATTTATACTTTTATCATAACTATGTACAGTGTAGTTTCCAAGAATAAAATTTGGAATTCACTTTAAAATTAAAGACTCGTTCACAATTACGGCACATATTAAACTGTTAACTTTGACTATTCAAAATGCTTATTTGAGAAAATAGAAATTAAATAATATAAAAATGTCAGTTAAACCATACATGGGACTAATAAATTGATGATTTTATTAGTATTACATTGATTCTATTAAAATTAATTTATTATAAACAAATAATTTAAAAAATATAATTTTATATTCATGCTCTACCAGAGTAAAATTTTGTCCTGTCGCGCTTAGTTTTCGAGATACCGGCCATTTTACAAGATAGCGAATTACTTAAAAAATAATCCAGATAGCACAAAAGGGGCAAAATTTTTGCTCTTTTAGAGTATGAATATATTCTGATAATAAAAATAGTCCAGGTCCGTGAAAGATCCCGAGGGATCTATTTAAAAAAACAATGGACGTAAAGCAATTTAAACATCCCCCTTTTTTTTAACAAATGCTTTTTTTGACGAATTGTAAATAGTTTTTGGGGCATTAGTACGATTAAACCCTTTTCAAGGCGCATCAAAAAAATCACCCAATTAAGCGCACGGCGTATTGAGTGACCCCAATAAAAAATTTGGTAAATGAGTGTCAAAAATAAATAAAACTTAATGTATTTTATAGTGATTAATAAAGTTCTTTAATATAATTAACTTTACGAAACAAAAATATAACTGGAACATCCAACTTCATAAAAAAATGTAACCTCTCCTAAACAATTTTTTTTTTGGCATGGCCGAGATCAACTTAAAAAAAAATTAATCAGTCTCATCAGCGGATTCTTCTGTTCTGCATCCTACGCAGTAAACCCTCGAGTGTTGCTGACAAATAAATTTACGACACTTGAAGCATTTTGTTGGCACTTTTTTGTCGTCCTTTCTAGGACATGATGAACAGCGCCCGCGCCTAGCTGTCGATTGCTAGACCGTCTCGTCCACATCATGAACTTCACGGAGACGTTTCTTTGTTGTTGTTGGTACAACACGAAGTTGTATGCGACGTTTTTGGTGATTTTCCGCAAGTGCTGCTGCTAATGTCTTCAAAAAATCCGTCTTGTATGTGTGATACTCTTATCAGTATTCGCTTTGTGTGTGGCAATTGCGTTGATGCCAGATATGTTTATAAGATGAAAAAATACAGCCAGTAGCCATCTTTTTGTTCTTCTGCCAACATTATAATTACTGCAAAGTTGGTCATTACAATCTACACCACATTTGGTACTATTGTAATTATTTCTGGTTTCTGAGCTGCGGCTGTTTCGTCGACGGCGTTATCATTGTGCATGGTGGAAAGTAAAACTACAGCTTTTTTTGGCTTAGGGACATATGAGACTATAGTCATTTGACTATGAAATCCGAAAACTCAACTATGTGTAGGTCTATTTTTATTAGGTAAAAATTCTGTTGGATGGTCAGGCTTCCTTTTATTCAATGTACCAACAAGAGTCAATTTATATTAAGGCGCTAGCAACTCCTTAGCCAGTTTTGTACATGTGTACCAATTGTCGACCGCTGCGTTTTATTGGTTCAACTAGACGTTTTACAATCTCATCTGGAGAATTAGATAATTGATATTCTCCATCTGGTTGTTTTAAAACTAAAAGAAAGCCCAAAAGTAAAAACCTAATTTCGCCAAAAAAAGTAACGTAACTGGTCGCATGGGGTCAGCGCTCTAGACAGCAGCATTACGTGCGCACGCGTTGATGTTCTGGACGCGACTAATTTGGGTACCTCGCGAGGAGTGAGGAAGCTAGTAAGAGCGTGAGCGCGCTCTAAACACTGTAAAACATTTTTTTCAATTTCAAGTTGCCCTGACCCCATGCGCCTAATTAAGGGGTAATTAACATTAGAAAATTTCATTACCATTAAATGGTAATGCTATTTTTGCATTATTCAACTAATGCTAATGAAATTTCAATGTCAATGAAAAAATCTCAAGTATGATTTAAACAAATATCGGAAAGGTGGTTATATGGGGACTAGGTATAAATGGTCTGATTTTCTTTGAATTTGGAGTCCTACTTTGCAGCCCCACATACATAACATTCACATTGAAAAAGATTACTGCTTTTAATCTTCTGGGCATCGATTTCCCTAGGTTTCTGGTTACTCCGGGACAACTGAGGAGCCCGTCTGCCCTTCATCGATCCTGATGATAAAGTTGTGGAGAGAGTCGGAACTTTCTGAATATTCGAGAAATTCCCGTGGCCAACACCAGGCCAAATGATTAATTTCTCTATCCAGTGGGGGAAATTTATAGGAAGGACTTAGAGACCTTGACGGGATACTTTACTTTTGGTACCTTTCTTTTTTGCCAGTCCAGATGGTCTCACAAATGTTTTGTTTGTAGTGATCTTTATGAAAACCTAGTTTCCTAAACCATACATACCCACACGATGACCAAATTATCACACTTGGCTGTGGATAATACATTTGGCTAGGAAAATTTAGAATTTTCGCTCTCTCAATTTTAAGAGATTTTTTCTTACCAAAAATTTTAAATTTGCTCACATTGCTAATGACCACATTGTTCCATAATGTATTAGGTTTAGTCCGGTACTTATTATCAAAATTCTGAGGTTGCTATTGATTGGTTTTTGATATACATATTTAGTTTGTCTTATCGTCCATTTGCCTCTAGTACTTACTCTACGTATTGTGGTGCCACTAACATTGATACCTGAACATTTTGAAATGTTCTCGGATATTTTAACAGCACTTTCAGTTGGATTTTGTACAATTTGAACTGATCATGATGACATTAAGTCAATTAATAACTGTTGTAATTAGATAATTTTATTTAGAATGTGATAATAAAACAAATCATTCAGTAATTTGATACTGTTAAAATTCAAATTGATGCACAAGTTGATGCCAAGAACATAAAGATTTTTTTTTGGATTTTATTGTTTGATTTAAGTTACTGTAATATTATTGTTGTTTTTAATTTAACTAAAAGAGGACAACATATAAAATTAAAAATTATAAAATATTAGCCCTAGTCAAACGGAAGAATTTTACAACGTTAAGCGACGGTACAATTGTACCTACACATTCCTACAATTATCATAATAAATTAGACCTTTCTTGGTTAATAAATTAAATTATTGTTCCCAAAAATTCTGAAATAGCTGATAATTAGCTTAAAAGAAGTCATTAATTAGTTTTTAATCTTACATTTTATCAGTACCTGTAAGTTTCAATCTGGTAACCTATCTACTGCATAAAATATAAGACGGGAAATACCTATACTTAATTTATGACACACAGACCGTTGTTGATAGTTTCGAAGATGAAGAAGAACCCTTTGTTGCTTCTGATGAAAATTCCTATTCCAGAAATATGTAACATTATATTTAGGCAAACAAATCTTTCAAGTTAAAAGAGTTTGTGAAGATTTTACCAAATAAGTCAGCACAAACGTTTTCTAATTCTTTTGAAACAGTAGCGGATGAAAACAGATAAATCTCTACCAATTCGGTACATATGGACCATGATGAATAAAAATTTAGAGAAATCACATAAATGCAACTGTTTCCATTTAGATGCATATTGGCATACAAATTTTCTAGGCTTGTGATGCATTCAATTCTTACCCATCTGTAGGTCAGAAGCCAAAAGTCAGTCCTCGACAAAAGAATATTGGTGAAAGAACTTTACTTGACCTAGTTGAATTTTATAAAGTGTCTGGAAGAAACGTGGTATCACATAATTTTTTTACGTCCTTACAATTATCCAAAAAATTAAATTCTTGGAATATGACATTTGTTTGCTACGGTAAAAAATATTAAAAAGTTCCTGCCAAGCAGTACGTAGCCTACAAAGGACTGGGCTATATACTCGACCAACTTTCTCTATAACAGTGACGCTACAATATGTTTATATGTTCAAAAAAAGAACAAAACAGTCGTTCTACCCTCAACTATGCATACTATGGGAGAAGTTGAAAAACACAATTGTCAAAGCCAGAAATAATCAAATACTATAACAAAATTAATGGCGGAGTTGATGTAATGGACAACATGTTGAGTTAGTATACTGTGAAGTGACGAACATTGCGCTGGCCCCTGCAATGTTCTATAACATGTTAGACGTCGCTGGTTTAGCCTCTTACGTAATACATACAGGTTGGTTGAAAAGTTCCTGCGCTCAAAATGAAAGAATACTGTTTTTTTTACGAAATATATTTTTTTATTCAATATAATCTCCTAGAAGCTCAATACACTTGTTTCAATGATCTTCCAATAATTTTATCCCATCCTTATAATGGGTTTCCGGAAGCTCTGCAAAATAACCGTCTACGGCTGCTATGGCCTCTTCATTCGACGAAAAATGCTTTCCACGAAGGAATTGTTTGAGATTTCTGAAGAGATAGTAGTCACTGGGAGCCAAATCTGGTGAATACGGTGGATGTTCAAACAATTCGTACTTTAATTCTTTGAATTTAGCCATCGTCAAAACACTTTTGTGAGCAGGTGCATTGTCTTGATGAAAATTGATTTTTTTCTTCTTTAAACCAGGTCTTTTCTCACGAATTTTTTCATCCAGCTGATCCAAAAGGCTGCAATAATATTCAGAGTTGATTTTTTACCTTTCTAAAGATAATCAATCAACAAAATTCCTTTTGCATCCCAAATAACTGATGCCATAACCTTCTTTGCTAATTGTTGTGACTTCACCTGCTTTGGAGCTGAACAACCAGCTTCAGTCCACTGTAAACGTTCTTGTTTTAATTTAGGATTATGGTTGTAGAACCAAATCTCATCTATAGTTATAAAACGACGAAAGAAGTCGGTTTTATTCGGCTTAAAACGCTCCAAATTACGCTGAGAAATTTGTTTTTGATCCAGGTTTTGTTGAAATGTTAATGTGTGCGGCACTAACTTTCCAAACAGTTTTTCATACGTAATTCTTCATGTAAAATATGGAGTACTCATTCGTCTGAGATGCCTATGGCATTAGCAATTTCACGCTTAGTCAAACTTGGATCTTAACTAACCTGCTCAATGATTTCTGCTGTGGTTGCAGTTTTTGGTCGTCCTTCACGTGGATCGTCTTCAAGGCTGGTACGACCACGTTTAAATTCACCAGCCGTTCAACGGTGCGTTTTGAAGGTGAGGACTCCTTATACACTTCTAACAATTGTTCATAAATTTCCTTTGCTTTTAAACCCTTCAAAACAAAGAATCTAATGACTGCACGATATTCAATTTTTTCCATATTAAAAAAAATCAATGACACGTCAACTTGCAATGGCTTGTAAACAAAGAAAGAATTGACAGAATGACTTGCAACTTTGCATGTGTTCTCAGGAGAAAAAAAGTTTGGAGCTAGCAGTGCTATCTCTTGGTGAGCGGAGGAACTTTTCAACCAACCTGTATGTATATAAAGAACATCATCCAATGTGCAAAACAAAGGATCAGCAAAGAAAGTTTTTGAAAGATCTTTCGAAGCAGCTTTCCAGCATTCGAAGAATGTAGTAGCAACCAATTAACTATAAGTAAATATTTTATTCGAAGTGCTATAGAAATGGTATTTGGATGAAATATTGTGCCGACGCCAAATCTTGAAGCTGGTTCTAAATTACCTCAAACCAGACGTTTAGTCGTTCCTGTAGTCGGAAGCTGTTATGTTTGCCAACGTAAGAAACGAAAACAACGTAAGACCAGAAAGTCATGTATGATCTACGTGAAACCTTTTTGTGATGAACACTCAATACAAAGAACAACATGTATTTTATGCAAATAAATTCAAAATATTTTTTAATGTATCATGTTAATTCATATATATGTATATTGAAGCGTTTTTATATGTAAATAGTTAAAGTAAAATTGATTTTATTTTATTATTATTTCATACAAAATATATAAAGGTACAATTGTACCTTTTCAGCCTTTTAAGGGTGTCAAAACAACTAGGTCTTATTAAACAGGTAGGAAATCGACATATTTTTCTGAAAGTTAAAGAATTGAATTTTAATTAAAAGTTTGGAGATGTCACAGAACTTCAGATATCTATTACTTATGGAAAAAAAAGTTATTGTAAAATTGTACCTGTTCCGTTCGGCTAGGGTTAAATAAAGTAAAGGGTGTCCCAAGAAGAACGCAATTTTTAAATTTTAAATAAAACACAGATATTTAAAAAAAAATCGTGAAACTTTATAATATCGTAGACAGAATGAGGTTATGTATGGAACAATATATCATGCAGATGGCCGCCGCGGCTTTGCTGGCATGCACGCGATCTTTTAATGAAATTTTTAATGACCGTTTTGCATGAATGCAGCGTCCAATTTCCTCTTTTAAGGCTTGAGTAGTCGTCGGCTTATTCGCGTAAACCATCGACTTCAAAAAACCCCAAAGAAAAAAATCTAATGGTGTTAAATCGCACGATCTAGGCGGCCAATTCTGATCTCCAAAACGCGAAATAACACGACCGGGAAACGACTGATGCAGCAATTGAATTGTTTCTCTGGCTGTATGACATGTGGCGCCGTCTTGTTGGAACCACATGCCCTCCACATTCATTTCTTCAATTCTAGGCAAGAAAAAATTGGTTATCATTTCACGATACCGAACACCATTGACTGTTTGCGCTTGACCTGCCTCATTTTCATAAAAAAAAGGTCCAATGATTCCTCCAGCCCAAAAACCACACCACACAGTGACACGTTGAGGATGCATTTGCTTCTCGTGAATCACTCGAGGATTTTCCTCACCCCAAATGCGACAATTCTGCCTATTGACGAAGCCATCAAGATGAAAACGGGCCTCGTCACTGAAGATGATTTTATCGGCAAAATCAGCATTTTCATGTTGTCTCTCCAATACCCAATTAACGAACTCCCTTCGCTGTCCATGGTCAGCTGGCTTCAGTTCCTGAGTCAATTGAACTTTGTATGCATGAAGATGCAAATCTTTCGTCAAAATTCGCTGCAAAGTGGATTTGGAGACACCAATTTGCTGAGCTCGGTGTCGAATTGAGGTGGATGGAGTTTGAGCGACATCATCACATACAGCTGCGACATTTTCGGTCGATCGACCTGGTCGATGGCGCGTTGTTGTCTTTACATCACTAACAGACCCTGTTTCGGTAAATTTATCCATTAATCTCTTTACAGTTGACTCTTTTGGAGCATTATTGTGACCCCAAATTGATCGCAATTTGCGAACTGTAGCCGCAAAACTTTCACCATTTTGGTAAAACAATTTCACAATGAGAATGCGTTGTTCATTCGTGTAGCGCTCCATTTTTACTAACCTCGTACCTTCTACTAGCAAACAATAACAATTGTTCAAATGTCAAACAATGACACTTCGAATGTTGCCAGATTTAAAAATTGCGTTCTTCTTGGGACACCCTTTATAATTGCAAAAGAGTAAAATGAAACTGT
The DNA here is from genome assembly GCA_949748255.1 of Eustalomyia histrio. NCBI lineage: Eukaryota > Metazoa > Arthropoda > Insecta > Diptera > Anthomyiidae > Eustalomyia > Eustalomyia histrio. The sequence goes on along the minus strand of OX456525.1, from coordinate 43,721,525 downwards.
AATTTTGCGCTCACAGTAGATGGCGCTCACAGTAAATAGTGAAACATATTTTATAATATATTTACAAAACTGCTAGATTGGGCAAAATGGACTCTATGTCCAAAAATCCAGATTAAACTAAAAATGTGTATGGCTTAGCTAAATTTAGCAGACCATGATTCTCAATTTCGTGGAAAATTTTACACGAATAGAAATGTTATTATATTCTTGGGTTTCAAAAATAAATAGTAAATCGCCTGGGGAATTTGTACTAAATCGGATATTTTCCTATTTTTTATATATTTTTCTTTGGAAAATAATTATGCATGATTATATAATTTTGTGTTATAAAAAAATATTTTTAATAAGAAAACTAAAAAAATTACTGCTTCGCCCTTTAAACACTAATCATATTTTCCGACAATTTCCGCGGCGACTTGTCTTTGTTCAATAGCCATAAAATTTTATATCAGTAATAAAATAGCCTTATTGAATCTTCTTTAATTCCGTTTTATTTTTTTTTACACCTGTAATAAGTGGTAAATTTATGCTCCTCAAATGGCCAATTATGTATTTTGTCACATAGAGATAATTAACTTCCATTGTGGCAACGAATTCAGTTGTCACCATTGATCGGTTTTCTCTGTGTATATTTATTATATACTGATTAAGCTTGTTCTTTTAAAGAATACATACGAAAAATTTGTTATTTTTTTTTCACAAGGTTTTAAAATGAAACGTAACAAACAAGATTTATGCATCAAGCTAAGCTCAAATCTAGAAATTTAATGAGTCCAAAAATAATTGAAATTAGTTGCGCGATATATGAATTTTTGTTTTTTCCCCTAAAGAGACCGTAAGTGGTTGTAAACACTATATTTTAATCGTTTCTTTTTTTAATTTAAATCTAATTTATTTTGTCGCCGCCAATAAACTTGAATGAGGCAACAGAAATTTTGTTATTACAACATTACATTTTGTAATGTCACTTTAACACAGGCTCACTTTATTCCATTTCGTGTTCTAATTCCACTTGTTCCATATTCCATGCTATTTCGTTCCCCTGTTATAGTGTTTCAATTCCATGTTTTATTCCATTTCGTTCAACATACTTAGTGTTTCAATTACACTTATTTCCCGTTCCATTTTATATTGTTTAGATTTGGAAAAATATTCTATTCCATTTATTCTGCTATAAAAAAACTACTGAATATTTTCTCAAATTTCTTTTTTTATTTGAAAGTACAATCCTTCCGGTTAATAATGGAATAATTTCATTCAAATGGCTACCTCGGCTGGCCATGCAGTAGCCTACACGATCGGTACAATTTTTAAGCACATTATCGATTGTGTGCAGCTGTATTTCACCAATGGCTTCACGAATATTGTCCTTTAAAGCGTCAATTGTCTCTGACTTGTCGGCGTAACACTTATCTTTGACGGCACCCCGCAAATAATAGTCCAACGGTGTCAAATCGCAGCTCCGAGGTGGCCAAACGACATCAGCTCTGCGGCTGATAATGCGATCTTTAAAAACAGGGCACAAAACATCGAGTGTGGCTTCGGCCGTGTAGCACGTAGCGCCGTCCTGTTGAAACCAAATGTTGCCAATATTCTCCTCTTCAATTTTTGTGAACGAAAATTCGTTCCAAAACGATCGCCATTGACTGTAACGGCCACTCCTTGCTTATTTTTGAAGAAAAATGGCCCAATTATGCCTCTGGACCAAAATCCGCACCAAACATTGACTCGTTTTGGGTGCATCGGCTTTTCAATGTATGCGTGCGGGTTTTCTGTGCCCCAAATGCGACAATTTTGTTTGTTTACATACCCGTCAAGATCAAAATGAGTTTCATCTGAAAAGATGACATTGAAAAGATGACATTCTGCAACATTACCATGATTTTCAAAGTAATTTCGCAATATTTCCCAGCGTTGTTCAAGCGTATACACAACCATATTCGTTCAGTGGAAGGATAAAACTAATTATCTGTCAAATCAGACGTAAGCTAAGTGTTACCATTCACGATAAGCACTCCTTGCTTATTTTTGAAGAAAAATGGCCCAATTATGCCTCTGGACCAAAATCCGCACCAAACATTGACTCGTTTTGGGTGCATCGTCTTTTCAATGTATGCGTGCGGGTTTTCTGTTCCCCAAATCCGACAATTTTGCTTGTTTACATACCCGCCAAGATCAAAATGAGCTTCATCTGAAAAGATGACATTGAAAAGATGACATTCTGCAACATTACCATGATTTTCAAAGTAATTTCGCAATATTTCCCAGCGTTGTTCAAGCGTATACACAACCATATTCGTTCAGCGGAAGGATAAAACTAATTATCTGTCAAATCAGACGTAAGCTAAGTGTTACCATTCACGAAATAAGCTCTTGTTGAAAAAAAAAAAGTTAGATGGCGGACCCTATATAACAACCACCATTTCTCTGGTACTGTTTTACTGAATGTGAAATGTCAGAATTAATTTCCCACTTGTTTCAAAGAACAAGCTACATGAACCTAAGTCTTGTTGTAAATTTTGTTCATTTTAAGTTTTAAGCGACATTTTAATATAAAATAAATTGTATTTAGAAAATTGAAGCAAAATACTTACGGCCGTATTTATAATGAAAAATTAGTTAGCGTCTATCATGAGTTCTATTTATAATAAATTTCTTATCCACCTTTTAAACTCTAGTTAACGAACTATCAAACACTTACTAAATGTTTGAAAATCAGCTGTTTTGTGTCAAAATAAGTTTGTAAACAAAATTGAAAAATACAATAAAAAAAATTTGTGTGCAAATTTGCGAAAATATACAAAAAAATTTAATAATAATGGAAATTCTTGACCAATTAAATGATTTGGACCTTTTAAGAAGTGAAGTTCGCGGTCGTTCTCCTAAAATTTATAAAAAGAGAACAAATCCATTTTTTAAATATTCCGACGCTGAGTTTCGTAAAAAATATAGATTCACGAAACAAAATGCAAAAAAATTAATAAATATGGTGAAGGACGAACTGAAAGGAAAGGGAAATGTAAACCACAAAGTTGATTTTCTTTAAAACAGGTGGCATTATTACCAAAAAATATGATGGCATCAAAATTTTCAGAGTTGTTTTTTTAATATTTATTTGACAGAAGAAAAGGGATTATAAATAAACTCTGTACCAACTAGCTTCTAAGGCTAGTCGGTATACTAGTTTGTACATCGTTGTGTGCGATGTATTAGCAGCAACTAACTTTTCATTATAAATACGGCCATTAAAATATACCGAAAATTTACCATAAAATGGACTAGAAGTGGAATTTCATATTTTAGGCATAAAATATACAATTTCAATTATCTAATTTTCTGTCGATGATTTATAACCTATCGGCTGATTTTTAACTCTTTCGGTTTTGAAAATTAAAAAGACACAGAAAATTTGCAAAATTGAATAAAATATGTATTTGAAACGAAAAATGAAAGCCTACTATTTACCTTTTAAAGATTATTTCATGTAATTGGTGCCCGCTGCTACACCGTAGGTGGTACATACGTAAGCTTCAATTTCGGCGTACCTTTTCCAGCAAAAAATATTCTAGTGGGGTTTAATCCCATGGTCTTGGCGACCAATGGACTGTTGCAAAACGTGAAATTAATTGCTCACAAAATTCGCGTCTTAATAGTAGGTTCATTGTATCGCGTATTGCATGTGGCACCGTCTTGTTGAAACCACATGTCAACCAAGTTCTATTCTTCGATTTTGGGTAAAAAAAAGTCAGTAATCGTGGAACGGTACCTTGATCCATTGACTGTAACGTTCTTGAAGAAGAACGGACCAATGATGGCCGCGGCCAACAAACCGCACTAAACAGTGCACCTTTTATGGTGCATTGGCAGCTCTTGAACTGCTTTTGGCTGCTCTTCACACAAAATTCGGTAATTCTGTTTGTTGACGTTCCCATTGAGCCAAAAATAATCTTCGTCGCTGAAGACAATTTTTCGATAGAAACATAATTCTCACGAATTTTGATTATAAAGTTCAATGATTTGTAAGCGTTGTCGTCATGCCAGGAATCTTTTTTTTTTTTACATTGAAAAACCAAATAGCAAAAAAATCACCCTTTAAAATCGTTCTTTTTGTATGGAGTTTGACCCATTAGCAATAGGTTCGCTTCATTCAAACTAGAATAGGCTGTTGGTACTGGGAAAATGAAGCCCTAAAGTTTGTCTCCCGAGAATCAGTTCTACACTCAACAAAAAAAGTCCGTAATGGCATCTGAAAATTTTGCTGTTATTACGGGAAATTATGCTTATTTGAGCCCAGCGGTATTTTTTGCTAATCTTAGCAACACATGTCTGCTGACGTGTAGTACAATGAAATTTGTAGAAAAAAATAGCTGCCGCTTCTAAATTTTAGTAAACTTTTTGTAAAGTGGAATTAAAAATCTGTTTGCTCAAATCAGCAAAAAAAATTACTAAATATTATTAATATTAGTACAAAATTTCAAATTTATTTCTTTTATCCAGCATCAAAATTATTTTATTTTTTCAAAAAATATTTTAGACAAAATTAAAAAAAAAAAAGTCAAAGTTTTAAAAATTGGAAAAATATTAACGAATTTATCATTTTGTTATAATTTCTTTTAGAAAAATATTTTAGTCAATCTTTTTACTTTTAAGGTCAAATTTTAATTGTTTTTTTAGGGGCTGATTTTTAGAACTAAAAATAATTTTTTAGTGCTCTTTTAAGTGGATGTCCTATTTTTAAACATGAGTCGGTATCTTCAATTCCGATCTTTTTTTTTTAATTAATGTAACATTTTAAGTTAATTTCAGTTTATAGGTGTAAGTTCATATTAGAAATAACATTTTCTTCAATATCCACTTTTTTAAAATTTTTTTTGCTAATTTTGGCAAATCGGTTTTCAAAAATTTGTAAAATGATTTCTCAAATTAGCAACAAAAATTTGTACAGGGTGGCGCAAAAATAACCTTCCGATGTTTTTTGGCTGTAATTTAAAAAAAAAATTAAAAACTTTGATTCTTCTTGTGGATTATTTTTATTTGGTCTTTTAATTTTTTTTACATCAAGTCGAGAATATGATGTCATGTAAATGGCCGCCGCCACAGTTGATTGTGATTCGAGCCCTTTTTATGGCATTTTCCATCACTTTGGCCAAAACTTCCGGCGATAGGTCCTCACATTCTTGACGGATATTGTCTTTAAGAGCTGCAAGAGTCTGAGGCTTGTTGACATAAACCTGCGACTTCAAAAAGCCCCACAAAAAGAAGTCTGGAGCGGTCAAATCAGGCGATCTTGCTGGCCAGTGCAAATCGCCAAAACGGGAGATTAGGCGCCCGGGAAATGCATCCTTCAGCATATCGGTTGTGGCACGTGCAGTGTGTGGCGTTGCACCGTCCTGTTGGAACCACATGTTTTCCAATCCCAATTCATCAAGTTGCGGCAAAAAGAACTCGTTGATCATTGCTCTGTAGCGCTCACCCTTCACAGTAACCGTTTGGCCCGCGACGTCTTCGAAGAAAAAAGGTCCGATGACTCCTCTAGCGAAAACAGCACACCATACAGTGACTTTGAGCGGGTGTAATGGCTCTTCGTGGGTTATTTACGTTTGCTTATTTACGTACCCGCTAAGATGGAAATGGGCCTCATCACTCATGATTATTTTTGATGAAAAATCATCTTCATTATTGCTCAAATAAATAGTCACCAATATTCCGCGTTCTGGAGCAGTGTAGCGTAACATTGTTTATCAACGTGTATTTCGCATGTGTTTACTACACAAATGTCAAAACAGAACTGACATTAGGGGCCAATCGCAAAATTTATAGCATTTTCTGATAGGAGGATTACTTTTGCGCCACCTTGTATATATTCTGTATGAATTCTGTAATTTGTAAATTGTAAATAGCAAAAAGATTTGCTAAATAATAATTTTTATACTAAAAATACGTACAAAAATAGTAAAGTGAGATTGAAAACCGTTTGCAAATTTGTCTACAAAACTTTTTTTTCTGAGTGTAATATAGATTTAAAGCTAACCATTTCTAAAAAAAACCGAACCCACAGACCTGGTTCTGCCTCCTCCTGGCCAGATCTGTCCATATAAAGCCGGTCGTGCATAGGGCATTTGTGTGTTCTTGTCCCTTCAGATTCAAAAAGTTACAAAAATATATTAAAAGGTAAAAACTAAATTTAGGAAGAAAATAATAGTATGGCGATGAAAGAAGAAGAAGAGACGATGATCGATAAGACAAGATGGTACTCGTACACCTTTCCAATCCTGGTCTATATTCGCCCTACCTTGCCGACTGTATGGTAGATTCTAGTCGCCCCTATATTATACTCCGTTTCAAGCTTGGAATAACTAACATCTCGATGTGTGTAGTTTAGCTTTCAAATGTTATGCCTAAATCTATCGAAACCACGACCTGTTGATGTTGGCCGTGAGCTGTTTTGCCTTTATCACTTAATTTGATCATTTTCACATCATTTTGAGAAAGAATTTCAGTAGCAAATTTACTACCTATACAATTTATTGTTGTTGCACTATCCAACAGAGATAAACAGTGCACTACCCAGCGAAACCCCACATTACTAAATAATGGGTAAAGTAATGCATAGCCATAGGGGCCGATGGATTACTTTATACCTTACTTCATTGATGAATTTTATAGGCGATGAGCCTCAAAGTAATGTATATACCCATTACTTTAGAGGTAATAATGTAAGGGGTTACTTATATGGTTACGAGAATGGAAAAAGTAATGTGTCTAAAAATAGATTTTTAAAAAAGAGGAATTTTTATTAAAAAAAGTTATTACAAATATTTAAACATTATTAAAGCAATGTGGTCATGATGGGAATCGAACTAGGGAAATCTGGTTGCAAGCCAAGAACTCTACCCACTGAGCTATCCACACATATAGTATTTGATTGCTTTAAACTTAAATGAATTGTTGCGCTTCGTTATTTCGCTAGTGTTATCAAAACAAACATACATTACCCTTTTGCTTACAAAAAAACACAAAGCAATGTGTCTAAAAATAAATTTTCAAAAATATTTCAATTATTAATTTACATTTATAAATCATATATTACGTAATACATAATGAGTAACTTATTACTTTATGCTTGCAAATAATGAAAATGGTAACGAGCTATCAATACAAGGTAACACATGAGAATATCGCACCCATTAACAAAGTTTTGCTGGGTATCCAACAGTGATAATAATGTATTTCTTTTTTAAAACTTTAAATTGATGAAAATAAAATGTAAACACTTTTTCGAAAGCATTCTTTATCTTACACCTCACAGGTATTATTTAAATTCTAAACAATCAAGCGTTTCTTAGCTTCACAACTTAATGATGATTTTTAAATTTAAAAATTAATACTGAAATAAAAAAACAACTTAGTAATACCGGTTAACCTTCTAAAGTTCTTTATTAACTAATTATTTAACATCAATATTTAAGTTATATCTAAACTATATAAATACAATCATTTAAATCAACAGAATCTAATGCTTTAAAGATGACAATTATGAAGAATAGAAGACTTTTTAGTTACTTGACTACTTATTCAACTAAAAAAAGTAGCGGCTAGACGACATGATCATCATGCTACTCTGACAGCTAACATGTCATACATAACAATTATTGTTGTGACTGTGTGTGACTTGTTAAAATTTTTAATTTGAATTTTAATGTAAATTAACCATAATACTATGTAAGGTGCTCATTGATGTGTGTATCGTATTGAAGTGATCGAGACGCGTGCGCATAATTTTCAATTGGCTTTAATCGCCATATAGAAGAGTATGGATTTTTATGTGATGAGCAGCTGATATGTATTAATAATGTGTGTGTGTTTTTTTGTAATTTTTTTTTTGCTTCCACAGAGACATATACAGAACATAAAGAATTAAAAATAGTTATGGAAGATTATTTTCTTCTTTATGTGTAGAACAAAATGTTAATTTAATAAATTATAAAAAGCTTTTAAATGCTTTAAACTACGTTTGAATTGAAAATTATTCGAAGTATAAAAAAGACTATCAAACGAAACAGAGGTGTGTGTGCCTTGTGGAACTAAAAGGATTTAAGTGGATTATTAAAAAATAAAAATAAAAAAAAAAAACTAAAACAAATATATTAAACTGAAAACTATTTCAAATATTTAAAAAGAAAAATATTTAACAAAATGATGAAATTTCTAATAGTTTTATGTGTAGCAGTAGCTTTAATCATGCCTATGCATGAAACACAAGCTTTTAAAGTGATTACTATACAAAAAGGTGCGTGTTTAATATGAAGAACTGTTTAAAAATATAAAGTGAATGTTAAAAAATATATATATATATTTATTACTTTAAGGTGTTTCTACTGCTCCTGCCTTTGATCCTTCACCTTTAATACAAGGTGTACAATCTTCAATTGCGAGTAAAATACAACAAGTTTCATCTTTGGTAGGTTCTTTAGTTCAACAAAAAATCGCTTTTAAACAAAATGCTTTGAATTCAATACAAGGTTTAGCTGGTAGTGTAAAACCTTCTTTTGTTATCCGTAAAAGTATTTATGTTGGTAATGCTCCAGAAGCTACAACTGCCACTGATGTTGGTGCGACAACAACAACAAAGAATTAATCGAGTTGCTTTAGTATCTAAATTTATAAAACGTAATCGAATTTTAATTAGTTTTTTAAGTTATGCTCACAAAATAAATATACGTGCTATTAAATTTGTATAGAAAAAATACTTAAAATTAAATACAAATCTGATCTATTTCGAGTTTTAAATAATTTTGTTTTTTTTTTTGGAGATTTTTTGTAAAATATGTGTCATGTACAACAATATTGGGTGTATTGTATGGTTATTTTTAATCAAAAAGTAATTGTATTTACAAACAAATTAATTGCTTATATACCCAGAGAAAGGATTGGTTGCAATTCAATCAAAACTATTAACATTTATTTGTGAGGATTTAATTTTATTGGGAATAACCTAAAATTCATTAATAAAGCAAAAATGTTGTATTGGGAATTAAAAAAAAGGAAAATAAACTAAAAATCAATCCTATTATTCAACTATTGGTATTTTCAATCATCTTTAAAAATAAAATTCGTTTAGTATTTGCGTGCGGTGGAAGCAACCATTTATTTAGTGAATTTATTAGAAATTTGGTACAATCTATTAAATTTATTAAAAAATTGTCGATATTCAAAAGTGATAACTATAAGTACGATTATTCTGATCAAATATATCATTTAATTAGGGTTTCAGTAGAAGCAACCGAATTGTGGATTGTATTGATAATAGACGTCACTAATGATTGGTATTTGTAAATGAATTTTATACTAACATTTGTTTTCCTAACAAATTGTTTAAATTCAAAATTAGCCATAAAAATTCATAAGTGTTTGTGGTGTAGTAGGTAGAGAGGTAGCTCAGTACTCCGAATATCCGAGTAAAAATCCCGGAAAAGGCAAATATTTAAAAAAATATTTTTTAAATTAAATTTAAAATGGTTGTGGTGCAGTAAGCAAGAGTGTGAACTACGAATCTAATTGCTCAGGTTCGATACCGGAAAAATCTAAAAATAAATTTTTTTTAAATAAAATTTTGTGGAACGAATAAAAATTCTGTGGAATATAAATATTAAATTGTACAACAGAATATTGGCTTTCACAACTAAAAATATAATTTAATTGAATACAGTTGTCGTAATCGCCAGAATTCGATTGGCAACAAATTCGGTGGCCACAACTGATACTCTTTTCTGTGGGTGTACAAATGTTAATACACTTAATAAATATAATTAATTTGTGTGTTAATACAATTACATTTTAATAAAGAATAAACCTACAATATAAATTATTATTAATGGATTTGTTTTTATTTTTTTATGAAAATTTTCTTAAATATTAAAAAACTAAAAATTGATAAGATGAATTTGGGATCCATTACAAACCTCATCTGTTTACATAATGTAAGCATTGTACTTAAAATTCCCATTTGGCTGTTTCTCAAATCAGAATATTTGAAGTTCTTGGCATTTTGTAAATAAGGTAAATTTTCTTGAAATTTGTTATATTATGACAGGGGTATCAAATTGATCCTCTATTTCTCAGTAGTCGACATGGTTGGTAATCGGTAAGGGTAACGCTATTTTAGATTATTTCGGTAATTGAATTTATTTCATGATCGGTACGTTGTTAGCGTAGCAGCTATATTGGCAGGGGCTAAAGCCCGGGATTGCCGGAGTTCCCAGCTGAATATGGTACACAAAGTACCTTATTAGAGAATTAGCATTATTTTTAATTTCAGAGTACATTGAAAGTTACACAGCAAAACCACACATTACCAAATAATAGGTAATGTAATGTATAGCCATACTTTACACCTTACTTCGTTGATGAATTTTATAGGCGATGCGCCTCAAAGTAATGTACATATATATCCATTACTTTTGAGGTGATAATGTAAGGGGTTAATTATATTGTTACGAGAATGGAAAAAGTAATGTGTCTAAAAATAGATTTTAAAAAAAGAGGAATTTTTATTAAAAAAAATTATTACAAATATTTTATTAAAAATATTTGTAATTAAAAATAATGTGGTGAAGATGGGAATCGAACCAGGGATCTCTGGTTGACAGCCAAAAACTCTACTCACTGAGCTATCGACGCATATAGTATTTGATTGCTTTTAACTTAAATGAATTGTTGCGCTTCGTTTTTTCACTAGTGTTGTCAAAAGAAACATACATTACCCTTTTGCTTACAAAAAACACAAAGTAATGTATCTTAAAATAGATTTTCAAAAATATTTCAATTATTACTTATCAATAATGAGTAACTTATTACTTTATGCTTGCAAATAACGCATGAGAATATCGCACCCATTACCAAAGTTTTGCTGGGTACTCGCCAAAAGGGATTTGCGAAAAACCTCCAGGGGAGACTTTCTGGTAAAAATTTTCAGAAATCAGTAGTTACTCAAACTCTAAGAAACAGCTATATCGAATTTGAAAACGGATGTCCAAAAATTTCGTCTTACTATTTAGAGTATTTTTAGCCAAAAAGCTCTCCCCTCTTCTTTTCCCTTCCCCTTTTTGCGCCTCGCCGTATGAATTTTTAAAACTCCTACATGCAAAATTTCAAATTCTGAATCCCAGCGGTTTTCACATCCGCCTCTGATGAGGAGGAAGAGAAACCCATATACCGAAGGAGAAACCCTTGTACCAAATTTCAACATCGTAGCTCGAGCTGGTTTGGCAGGCCGTCGAGTGGAAAAATTTCCACTCCTCGTAGAATTTTTCAAAATCCCGTCTTAGCTGATTTTTACCTCAGAAAAGGAACTTACATACCAAATTTTAGCTTCTTAGCTCCATCGGGTTGTGTAGGCAAAACCCATAAACAAAATTCAAAAAATATACCTCATCGGCCAGTTAGCCCATACTCCAGAGAACGCATATATAAAATTTCAGATTTCTACCCAAAGGGCTTTAGGTAGGCTATCAAGGAGAAGACTTCTCCCCTTTTTGCCCCTTCCCATAGGAAGTTCCAAAAACCACGTCTTAGTGGATGTCTACGCTAAAGAAGGAACTTTCAGCTTTTTAGCTCTAGCAGTTTAGGGAGACTTTTCGTATATTTACACCCAATCTTACCATGTCCCGGATAAATATTCGAAAATAAAACTTTTTTCTTAATTAGCCAATACTCAAGCGAATAAATATTTCAAATTTCAGGTTTCTATTTAATATAATAATTATATAGAAATAACGACATTTCGGTTTTTTGGTTTTTGGTAAAATTGCCAAAAAAAAAATGTCCCAAAAATAAAAATGAAGATTTCCCATAATAAGAAATTCCCCCTATCCCAAAAGAAATTTGTTTGATCAATAATTTCATCGTTGGAGCTAAATCTCTTTCCACCGAGCCATTTCTTTAGGTTTGGAAATAGGAAATAGTCACTGGGGGGCTAAATCCGGAGAATAAGGCGAATGAGGGGGCACTTCGTAGTCTGCTTTATGGATTTTTGCCATGAAAACTAAGCTGTCACATGATTCCGTTGGTGGTAGATTGTGAGCAAACGCGACAGCCATCTTGCGGAAAGTTTACTCATAGCCAAGTGATCGTTTAAAATTGAGTCCACTGAGTCATATGAGATGCCTATGTCTTCCACAATCTATCGTACATTCAATCTCCGATCGGCAAACACCATAGCGAGAATTTTTTCAATTGTTTTGGGTGTAGAATCCTCAACTGGGCGTCCAGAACGTTCGGCATCTTCCGTGCTTGAAAGGCCACAACGAAAGTCAGTAAACCACTTTTTTACCATTGAAATCGATGGTGCAGAGTCCCCATAGTATTTATCAAGCTTTTCTTTGGTTTGATTGACGGTTTTTTTTTTAGCAAAAATAATGTTTAATGAGCACTCGAAATTCACTTCTTTCCATTTTTAAAAAAAATCTATGGGGTTGTATGTTTGAACAGCTGTTTAACGCAAAGAAAATGATGGAACTTGCTGAAAATTTGACAGGAGTCTATTAACAGGTGGTACTTGATGGGAGCAGTGTTGCATATAACTACGAGGGAAGTTCGAAAAGTCACGAATTAGCGATATTTGCAATTTAAAATTTCAACACTACAGTACCATAAAACGATATATTTCATACTTTTGGGATCATTTTTGAATTCAAATCAATCCAATTCTGTTAAAACAATTTTTCGATATTTTTTCCGCGTAATTTTTTTTTTCGACTGCAATTATATCAAATATACGATCACCAGCTGAGTCCGACGAGCATGGTTTGATTGTCTGTTAGTTGGCCTTTGCTGAACTTTAAGAGAAGAAATTATTAAAGAAAATGATACTTAAGAACAAAATTTGTGTTTTCTATCGTTTTCTACACATTTTGATAAAATTTACATTAATAAAAAATATTAATTAAAAAATTTCTAAAAAAAATTTTTTTCTGCAAATAAAACCTACAATATTATGTTATTTTCTGTGTATTCAATAGGTTTTAGAAAAATATTTAATAGGGTTAAGAAAAAAAATTTCTATCTAAAAAAATATCGCAAAAAAAAAATTGCGAAAAATTGTATTTAATAAACTTTTCATTAAAACAAATAGAAACCGTTTTTGAATTGAAATACATTTTCGCCTGCAATGCAATCATCTGAATTTCTCAAAGAAAATCTAACATCTGGAGCAAAAACATGAAAACGCCTGTCTTATTATTTAAAAATTTTAAAAAATTGGGCAATTTTTTGTAGTTTTTTTTTTGGGTTATTTTTCATAAAGAAAAATAACACAATTTGTATATACGTAATTAAAACCAAAAACTACGAATTATCGTCCAAAAATTGGGCAATAGTTTATATGGAATTATGCCCAAATTTGTATGAACAAAATTTTTTCTAGGTGATTTTTCATTTCTATTTTGGCACATTTTTCTTTTAGCGATTTCGTCTACAGCCATTTTTGTTACAGATTAAATAACAGCAAATTAATTTGAATCGCTTCTGATGCTCAAGTTGAATCAATTCTAAAACTTGATTTTAGCAAGCACTATGGCACTTTTAGGATGCACAGAGTTAAAAACACCGAACCAAAAGCATTAACTAAAGACTTTAGCCTAGTCCTTGCTCAAATCAACGTACATATTAGTGATTGAAGTGATTGAACTCGAGCCTCAACTGTGATTTAACTGGAGCATCCGAATTTGGCTTTTTGACTTTACTGGTTGGTTTTTAATTTTTCACTTATAACATCCTATTGTTAGATAGTCCTTGCTTAACTATTGCAACAATAGAATCAACCAGCCAGTGTATCAAATCTATTAAAATTGTACTAACAATAAAAATACCATTTCTTATATGTACTTGAACAATAATTGTATGATTATATAGTTCTTGTTGCAATTGTAGAAAATTTAAAAGATAATCAACATACAGTTAAAATTGCAAATACATTAGAATGTATGTATTGGGTACATGCAATTGGAAGTAAGCTTAATATTTGGCGATAATAATCGTTAAAATGGTGACTATGAAATGGACATACATGCATACACTGAGAGCAAAAATTTGACTAAAGAAAATGTTATTTCAGTTCATGAAAACTGATTAAAAATATAAACAATTTTTAAAACAGGCAAAGTTTTTTTTGGAAAAAATTTAAAGAGGTTTACTTTAAATAAAAATTTGCTGTGTTAAGAGTTTGCTGTAATGTATAATATTCTTGTCCTTAATTTTACTATTTGTTAACAATTTTTTCTTTAAGTGTTAAACATTTCCACTTGCAATAGAAAAATAATCATGTGCAATATACTGACACTCATGAATATATTTATAACAATGATAGAATTGTCAGTTACGGTTACATTATCAACACAACATGTGATGGTCAATAATGACAGTGATTTTTACTGTTGCATATTTTTCCATTGTCCAACTTTTGTAGTTATAGAATCTGATGCCTGAGTTGCTTCTGCTACTTCTAATAATGATAATGTTGATGATGAAAAATTTTAGAAAACATTTTTGTTATTATCTCAACTGTATACTATTATCTCAGCAGGATACTACATGTAGTATGTAGTGTATTTTTATATGCTAGTAGTTGTTGGTGCTGATAATGTCCCTATTGACCCCTTAATTTAATACGAAATGTTAGACTTGTCATACGAAAAATTTAGAAAAAAAAAAATTAAGTTGTTTTACCAGCCGGAGCCAAAGACACATACATAAAATCGTATATTTCAGTTTATACTCGTTGAACAATACTAATGCTGTGGAGAACAACTTGTTTTTTGCTGTGTGATGGATAATATTTGTCATATTGTTAGGGAAACTCTATTTTACTTTTGTCCATTTGAAATTACAAAGAAATAAATATAATTTTTCTGTTAAATTTTCTCAAAATTTTCAAATAAAAAATTAATTTAATTGGTAAGTTATAGAAAATAGAAAACAGTATTGAATACTTGTTTCCGGGTTCCGCTACGATACCCGTTCTCAGTATAAATGTCCTATTTATGAAACATGTTATCATGGATTGTATGAAATTTTTATTAAGTAAAATTAATTTATATATAATATATATTTAATTTCATTGGCAGACCTTTAGCGTAGCTTCATATATTTCAACGGTTCCCAAATTTGGGGTAGCGACCTCTTGGGGCTCCGTAGCTGCATCCAAATGGGTTGGGGAAGAGTTCGGAAAAAATTCTTTAAAAATAAGAAGGTAATAATAAATAATGTTCCATGTCAGTTGCCATAATTTTATTTAATAATCAAAAAAAGAAATCTGATAAAAAGTTGTGAAATTCCAATTCTTAAGACTTTTCAGACTCCGTAATTTTTTTGTTTAATTGAATACACATTATTTTTGTATTTATTCAATAGAACACGTTCTTAGATGCTAAAAAAAATCATCAGAATGTGCTTAAGAATTAATTTTTTCTATTATAAAATCACAGATACTTAAAATCTTTTTTTTTATAGAAATCACCTCAAAATCCTAGAGTTTTTAAGTTTTTCTTCGGTAATTTAATTGAAAGATTCTTCCAAAAATTTTATCTAGTAAATCTCTCAAATTCTGAAAATTCTACAATTCCATCTGTCGTATTTTTTACTACTACTATTTTTTCTGAAAATCTACAGATTTAAATGTTTTTATTTATATATAAAAAAATTTTAAAACTCGGGGGTCCGTCAGCCAGTAAAAATGTCTAAAGGGGTCCGTGAAGTCAAAGTTAGTGGGAACCATTGACATATTTAATGAAAACCAATTTAAACCTGTTTGTTTTGAGACTTGCTGGATACTTAGGTGTACCAGGAGTTCTCTTAAGAAATATTGTGCTGAAGGATGTCAGCCCCAGAAATATTCATACCTACATAAGAGCACGCAACAAACTCACATTAAGGCTTAAGTATATGTCCTATTTGTACACATGAGCAGATTTATTTTTTAAAATATTTTTACAGCAACTGACTAGTATATTTAAAATGTTATCAGTACATTTGTTTTTAAATGATTAAATAGTAAAAATAAAAAATAAATATATATTTATATTTTTTTTTATCAGGCTCAAGATCATAATTTTTAATGTTACTAACGAATAGTAAACACTAATTTATTTTATTAAATGGAAAAAATTTGTAAGGATCAGCGCTAGAGGGAGTGCACACTTGACGTGAAAAATATTAGTATGCCAGATTCCCAATTCGTTCCCAGAAATGGAAACATTAACAATTGGAATGGCAACCCTGTCAATTTGTACTTGGCCAGATTACATCGAAATTTTTTTTTATGGACACCCTAAGTTTTTGCACCCAAACATGATTTTTTTAAAAAAGGAAAATTTTTATGGAATCCATATATCATAAACCGTTCGGAATTTTGTTTTTATGTCTTTGGCAAAGTTGTAGATCCAAACCAAAGCAAAAAAATTCTCACATGGACTGACCCAAAAAAATTGCATCCACTGTATCAAAATTGCAAAAAATTGGGAAAAAATGCTATTTTTTATGATTTTTTCATGATTTTGTCCTGAAATGGCTTAAATACTGGGAATTTAAGAAATCTTTCTTCAGCTAAATTATATCTAACAACAATATAAACAACTCTCTAGTACATGCCATCTTAATACGAACATTCCTTAACCCTAGAAAGCATTTGTATAAATAAACAAAAAAACTTAAACAAAAAATAAAAAAAAAATTATGAAATTGTTAATGGCCTTAATAAATAAATTCCTTTTATTAATAAAATAAATATATTCATTTTTTCAAAAACATATCAGCATTACAACAATAAAATGTTTAAATAGTAAATTTGAAAACAAGTAACAACAAAAACGGCATTAACCTATATAGTTTTTCTTTGTCGAAACGACAAACATTGGCTATGCAAAATAAGTGTGAGCAAAAAGATGTGCTTTCTAGGGTTAAGGAATGTTCGTATTAAGATGGCATGTACTAGAGAGTTGTTTATATTGTTGTTAGATATAATTTAGCTGAAGAAAGATTTCTTAAATTCCCAGTATTTAAGACATTTCAGGACAAAATCATGAAAAAATCATAAAAAAATAGCATTTTTTCCCAATTTTTTGCAATTTTGATGCAGTGGATGCAATTTTTTTGGGTCGGTCCATATGAGAATTTTTTTGCTTTGGTTTGGATCTACAACTTTGCCAAAGACATAAAAACAAAATTCCGAACGGTTTATGATATATGGATTCCATAAAAATTTTCCTTTTTTTAAAAAAATCATGTTTGGGTGCAAAAACTTAGGGTGTCCATAAAAAAAAATTTCGATGTAATCTGGCCAAGTCCGTTGCGGATTTTTTTTTTTGTTTCGATATACACTTCAAAAAAACCGGGTACGAAAGAGGAACCAATTTATGTGTTGCACTGTGTAATATACAGAATTTAAATAAACTAAGAAATTAATATATTTTTCTATAATTGTTTACAGCGGATTTTTAATTTCAGTTAATATTTTCATTTGAAATTATTTGTAAAAAATGTTTTTTATTTTTTATTCTTAAATTTCTGATAGTT
The DNA here is from genome assembly GCA_949748255.1 of Eustalomyia histrio. NCBI lineage: Eukaryota > Metazoa > Arthropoda > Insecta > Diptera > Anthomyiidae > Eustalomyia > Eustalomyia histrio. The sequence goes on along the minus strand of OX456525.1, from coordinate 43,703,957 downwards.
ACAATATATGTCTTTTATTTTTAAAAACTTTAAAGTCAAGGAAAAAATCATTATTTTTACGGATTTTGTACTAAATTAGTTTACAATTAAGAGAAATAAATAAAGGAAATGTCATTTGCTTTTACGGATTTGTGGTAAATTTGTTAACAGTTAAGGAAAATCAAAAATAATTTATTATTTACGGATATTGTAAGTTAATTTGTTAATATTTAAATATAAATGAAAAGTTCTTTTGATTTAAATGAAAAATTAATAGACCAAGTTTTAAGCGATTTTTCATTTATTTCAAATTAAATTTTCAGTTAATTTAAACTAAAAACTATTTTGATAAGTACAAAAATATTTTAATAAAAATCAAATGTTGGTAAAATAAACCACTTTCGATTATTTTACGAATGTTTTAATTATTTACCCCCTCAGTCAGAAAAATACAAATTAGAAATATATTTTTTTAACTTATTGATTCAGTCATTCAAAAATCAAACCATAAAACATACGGACCTTCAGAAGAAGTTGACATTTTCAGTTAAATGTAAAATTCATTTTTTTAAACGAATCTGGTACTATTGCATAAGCGAGAAGCCTTTAGATTTCTTAATTTTCATCGTGTGAAGTGAAATGTGGAGTTTGTCATGGATTTGAATATTGATTGCATCGATATCTACATTTTTGGCGGCAAATATTGCTCCTTCGATTAGCCAGCCATGATTGTTGTAATTTTCGTATATATTTGGGAAAATATTGGCCAAAAAATCGTCTCTCGATGTATTCTGGATTTTGAAATCATCCGGAAACTGCAGAGTTTGACTTAATGGATTTGCATTTTTAGTGGCGAATATTGTGCTACAGATGGATCGTTCATAGCTTGGACTCTCATATTTATTGTCAATTTTTATTTATGAGATGATTTCAATCAAGCATTTACTTCAGCGTCGCCTGACAACAAAACCATTGCAGCGCCGAATAGTCTGTCATTTTCTGTAAGATATTTTAATGAACGATTGCATGTTGTTTACTGTTTGTAGTTGAATAAAATAGTTTTCCGTTCCATTTAAAAATTTTCCTTTATTTAAAAACATATTTATTTTTACTTTTTTATATTTTAGTTCAAAATAATTTACTGTCATTTACCGATTTTTTTTCAGGTTCATTTATTTTTTTCACTTGCCTGAAATTTAATTAAGGTTTACCACACAAAATGGAAATTTGTGGTTTATTTGTTTCCGTAAAAGTTACTACAAATTTAAATTTTGTTTGCAAAAAAAAAAAAAAAAAATACAAAAAAAATAATTAAAAAATTCCAATTTGGTTTTTCTTTTAATTGTTTGCTTTTATACAAAAATATTTCAATTCTAATTACAAGAATTTTATAAAAACCATATACAATCACACAAAATGTGTCTGTAGATAAACATATATACATTTTGTATATTAAAAAACTAACAAAAATACAAAAATGGAAATAATTTCAAGTAAATGAATAAATCAGTTATTTTTTACGAATTTGGTAGGTAAAATTTTAACATTAATTTAACTTAATCATTTATTTATTAACTTGAGTGCCAGTTATTTAAACAATATTTGAAAATAAATAACAAAAACCATTTGATTTAAATGAAAAGTAAGTAGACCGATTTTTAAATGAAATATAATGTCTTTTAAATGGTATTTTTTGTTATTTAACCTTACAAGCTATTTGAAGTGTAAGAGATTTTTAAGAATATTTATGCGTCATGGTGCATACATCATTTTATGATTATAAATAATAATATAAATATATTTATGTAATAAATCAACTTTTTGGCACACTTTCTTTCAGTTTTATTTTCTGTCCTATTCATAAAAAAGGATTAGGGGCCTTTCTGGAATTTCGACCACTTCCCGGAATTGGTTTGATCTAACTTTTTTTGTCTTCTCTAATAATATAATTAGTTAGAAATGGGTTGCGTATGAGTGTTATTTAATTAATCCAAATATTACTTATACGCCACCAAAAACAACAAACTTTCGAATTTACATTAGAACTTCTTTTATAAGTAGACTTTAATTTGAAATGTATATCGTTTACCTTATATTTTGCAGCATTTGGATTTGACATTACAAAAACTAGTTGATTAAGTCTGCAAAAAATATTAATATACAAATATTTATTTAAAATGAGCTTAAGATATATTTTTTTATACAAAATTGATCATAATTATTTATTTTTTTTGCCACCAAATTCGGTGACTTCTTCTGGGGATATTTTTGGTACAAATATTAATAAATAAATATAAATTAATAAATAATTATGATAATTTTTTTTTTATACAAACAATTTTAAGCTCATTTTATATTAATATATAATTAATATAAAATATTAAACGGCGTAGTTTTTCGTTAATATCTCGGCTCCGCCACTTTTAACAAGGTATAAATTTTATCATTTAAACTATTTTTATTTTAGAAATTTATTTTGTGAGTTGGAGCAAAATCATGTAATAAATATAAAGTATTTAAATATCACGACTACAGAGTCTAATATAATATACAGGGCTTAATATAAACCTTCTTACATATTGTCTAAGTTTGGTGTCAATCGGTTATGCGCATCTCGAGTTTTAGAATTTTTAGAATCACGAACACGCACCCAGAAAACAGTATAAATTGTGTTCACCGAATTTGCTGCCAATCGAATTCTGGCGGTTACGACAACTGTCTTCATATTAAATTATATTTTTAGTTGTAAAAGCCAATATTCAGTTGTACAATTTTATATTTATATTCCACAAAAAATATTATTATGTTCTACAAAATTTTATTTAAAAAAAAAAATTATTTTTAATTTTTTCCGCTATCGAAACTGGGGAATCAGATTCATAGTTCGCATCCTTGCTTACTACACAGCAGCTTATTTAAATTTTCTTTGATATATTTGCCATTTAAACATTTTATTTTAATTAAAAAAAAATTTTTTTTAAATATTTGCCTTTTCCGGGACTTGTACTGGGAAATTCTAAGCTACTTCTCTACCTACTACACCCCAAACACTTATAAATTTTTATGTCCAATTTTTAATTTAAACAATTTGTTAGGAAAAAAATGTTAGTTTAAAATTGTCTTATCAATACCAATCATTAGTGATGTCTATTAGCAATACAATCCACAATTCGGTTGCTTCTACTGAATCCCTAATTAAATGATTTTTTTTATCAGAATAACCGTATTTGTAGTTACCAATTTTGAATATCGACAATTTTTTAATAAATTTGAAAGCTTGTACCAAATTATAAATATATTCACTAAACAAATGGTTGCTTCCACGACCAAAATTAAATCCTCACAAATAAATGTTTACGGTTTTTATCGAATTGCAACCAATATTTTAATATATTAGATGTTAGTAAAACGGTTTTTGCAATCGCTGGCACAGCGTTCCAAATAAGTGTTCAGCTAGTTATTAATTCTGATTGAGTAATTAAAAAAAAATTTAATAGACTGAATACAAAACAAACTAAAGAGGCAACCCTGTTAATTTTGGATATAATTGGTACATAGATAATTCTCGAATAGTATCAGTAGGGAAGACTATGCTACATTCGCCATAGTTTTGTTTACAGTGCAGTCGTTTTTTTAAGGAAAAGTTGTTTGAATCTTGATGCACAAGATTATAGTGAAGACTTGATTTTTTTTGTCAATTTATAAAATTTTTTATGCTTAGGCCGAGTTTTTGGGATGTGAGTCAGTAATTTCCATGTTTATTAAGATAAATTTTTCGGAACAACTTTTCGTTACATAAAATTTTGGTCTTCATTGAAATAAAATATATTAAAGCAAATTTCAAAATCAGTATTCAAGTTACAATCTGCGATACACTGAGTTTAAACATAACCTACATCCTAAAAACTCGGAGACCATTAATCTCCTTGAAAATCATAAAATGTTAAAAAAAATTCATCGAAGTATTAGATTTAACTTAAGTGTTACTTTTTATTTTAATGTTCAAAATTCAAATTATTGCAATGGTTTTTTACTATATTATTAATATTTGTTTTTAACCCAAAACTTCATAGGATAAGCATGGGCCTAATTCGACAGTAGACAGCCAAAATTTTCCCCCGCTACTCTACTACAACAAGCATTTTTTAGCCAAACTCAGCGGATAGGGAATATTTCAACGAGATGAAAATTTCCCGTATTTGTTTTGTAAAAAAAGGTAGTAGTTTCAAGTATTAAAATGTTGCCCACCCTTGCTTTAGACAATTCTCTATTATATATTCGTTGAAAAAATCTAAGAGAAGTAGTAAATATATTAACATACAAGCATACACATGTAGATATAACAAGAGGTCATAATAGAGTCTATCTATCGACATTAAACTATGTATTTGTTTATACTCATATACACATACATACATATGATATGATGTGTATAAATATGTGTAAATAAAAATCTTTAAATATGCCTTATATATGAGAATGATGATATTTTTTTTTTGTATTGTACATTTTTCTACAATATAAAAGAAGACAAGAAGATTGAGTATGTGAGTTGCATGCTTGACTTGGCCTATTTATATGCTAATTGAGTGGTTGTTCGATTGTACAGAGGATGACAACAAATATTTACAAACCGACATATTTACTAACACTTCTACACACACACACACTGAAATAGAATTAAAAAAATTTTATATTTAAATAATCTGTGTAAGAGATAATTGCCTTTTGTGAAAAACATTTCATAAAAAAAAAAATCTTAAACTAAACAATTTTAGAATTTAAAAGGACATTTTTGTTGTTGTATATAAAACACCTTTTTTTAAATCCATAACCCCTTAAAGCAAACCTTTATACATATTTATATGTTTAATTCGAAATGTACTTCTGTATAAAACTTTTATGTTAAAATTATAAAATTTGGATAATCTGTTTAGGGGATTTGCATGTTTATATTTTTAAGCCCTATTGAAATCCTTTAAAAAACATATGATGACAACAATCATTTGATTATAATTACACTAGTTAACAGGAAATACACTTCAAATTCTAAAAATTGTTCAAGACTTTCGTCGGAAGCTGTTTGACTATTTCGTTTATATCACGATCCAAATTTAACCAATGTTTTTTATAGATCAGTGATGGAAAAGTTGATAGAATTGTACTTTTTTTAATACTATTTGATTTAAGAAAGTACCGTAATACTCCCGAGACACATTTAGTACTCTCACACACTTTTCCCAAATAAACCTTTGATATTCACTTATCTTAAGAATGCAGAATCGAACTTTATGCATCGATATAGAAATACTATTTATTAAAACAAATAACTCATCATTAATGAAAAACCTTTTTTGAATATATATATAATATGTTTCAAAAATTTTAATGAATTTTTGAACAAATTTAATTTTTTTTTTTGTAATTAAAAAACTGATTATACAATTTTGAAGCATTTTTAGACAATTTTAAAATATTTTTGAATAATTTAAAATAATTTTTAAAAAATTTTAAACCTTTTTGGATAATTTGAAATAGTTTGTACACAATTTTAAAATTATTTTTGATAATTTTTAAATATTTTTACACAATTTTAAAATTATTTTCGATAATTTTAAAATATTTTTACACAATTTTAAAATTATTTTGAAAAATTCTGAATAAAAGCAGGAAATGGTGTAGTGTTAAATAAAATACAAAGTGCAAAAATGCACAGATTGTGTCGCCATAACTAATAAAAGCTGAGAAAATGCATTAAACAAAAATATAAAAATGATTTAATACAAAAATTATAAAAGGCCTTCAGAACTATTTTCACATTGAAATTTTTGACTTGAATAATCAGAAAACAATATTTTCAATAAATGCTTAGATTCAGAAAATATGCGACTTACTATAGCTTTAGAAGTAATGAAGAGTGATTTTTTTAAGATATGCATCGGCTTTATATTCAAATCACTACATTTGAAATATTTATTTATTTATTTTATTTTATTTTATTTATATTAATCATATAATTACAAATTATATGTTAATACCCTAACCGAGCACTAGCAACAAAGGCCATCGGCGCGTTGTAGCGAAAACAGAACAGAGCCTCTGGTGGGAATCGAACCCACGACCCCCGCACTGATAAGCTAGCACGCTACCAACTAGCCTACCAGGGCGCTCCATGTGAAATATGAACATATAAATTCTTTCAAAAGTTCCTTAGAATAACTCCAAAAAAAATCATAAAAGAATTTTAACTGAACTTCAGGAAGCAATATTTTTTGCTGGGTATATACAATTAGATTCAACAAAATGTGATTAGATTAAATTTTTTTTTTGTTAGGGTAACTAAAGTTTATATTAACTGGCTCTCTAATTTAATGTGTTACTCTTTTTTGTTTAATACATAAAAAAAATGTTTTTAACGTATTGTTGCAAGAAATTTCTAATTATAGAAATTTCTTCACACGAACTTTGACAGCTGGAAAAGTCTAGTGTCGTAATAAACTAGAAATAACTAGAATACCTGACTACTCATATAAATACTGGTACTCGGTGACGCAGTAGTTCAGTTCATAAGTAAAACGCAGAGTGTGAAGAACTAAAGTGTGGCTAACGTTTTGTCTATCTAAATTGTGTAAATAAAGTGTGCTATTAAAGTGTATTTCTGTAATTTTTAGTGACGGTTATAAATAAATAGAGCTATAAATAATTTCAAATTTCGATTTGTTTAAAAGGTAAATAAGTCAACGATTTTATAAAGGGTAAAATCGTAACAGTATGTTAATTTTATGTAAAAACGAATTTATATTTTAAGCTATTTTTAACTAAAAAAAAAAATTTTGTACTCTGAGGGTCAAAAAAGTACTATTGAATTTTTATTTTGATACCGAAAAAAAATTTAATTTTCCATCCCTGTTATAGATAGCATAAAAGAAAATTTTTGAGATTTTTATATGACTACTAGGCCTAAATATGGTCCGCTCTTTAACCAAATCAATAGGCTTCGTCCTTGGGACTTAATAGTTTGTGATAATGTTTGTAGCAACAAACGCATATTGAAGTCAACTTTTACCCATCGACTGAGAATCACACCGTGAGTCGATGAAGCGATGTGCGTATTGTGTTGTCTGTCCCTCTATTTGTCGTTGTATACTTGTTCGCACGCTGCAGATCGCTAATATTAAGATATTTTGATAAAATTTGGTATACTGACTTACAGGTCTTACCAAAATCAAAGCCTATTGATTTTAATAAAAATCAGTGCTAGTGCTCATATAAAGGCTTCCCAAAAATTGCCTCTTATGTTTGAGCTCACGCTACAGCTGGATAAAATAAAATCAGCGAACTTAAATGAAAAGAAGCTTACTTTGTGGTTTTATTAAGTCCTTCATACGGAACAAAAATTACAAATATTATACCTACGAGGGTGGTTCCAAAATTTTGTGACCTGACCTATGGTAACATTATAAGACATTTTTAAAATGTTGTTTTGTATTTTTTTTGGATCCGTCAAAAATAAATGATCTCATTAAATTTGTAAACATGCAAAAAAATGGCAACATAAAAAAATTGTGGAACATCAATGAATTAAAGTTTGAATAGCTTCATCAAGCCCCTTCCCAGCAAAAACAGATATTACTAAATAATTATGCGAGTAATTTGCACTCTAAGGGTTTCACTACCCTGTGAACCAATCCCGCGACACGTTTCGGAGGGTGTCAATTTTCCTTTGTGACATGCCACAGGATTGATCTTAAAGAACATGTCACACAACTAACTCTAAAGAGCATATCACAGGTCGCGTACTTTAACACTCATCACGTGATAGTCTTTTAATCCACCTAACACAAGACTAGTACTTTCAGACCCAATATGTTATAGAGACTTTTTATAACAATCACGTGATAGGTACATTAGAAACCGATTCTAATTTCAGCTACCACAGGACTGGTACTTTCGGAACCATCACTTGGTAGGTACTTTAGGAAGCGGTCCTATATTCACCTATTTCGTGATATATATTTTCGGAACCTGTCCTGTTTTCACCTATCACGGGACAGGTCCCAATTCACAACTGACCCCTTTTTCCCGCAGTGTAGTTACCAGGCTATTTACTCTCTTAATTACTTTTGTTCGCAATGTCCTTAAATATATGGGTGGTCATTATCTTCTCGCTTACAAAAAAAAGTACACATAATGGGTTACAAGCATGGTTAAATATAGTGAAAAAATAAGTGCTTACTTACAATAGTAAAGTAAGTAGTTACTCTTAGTAAAATAATAGGTAATTATACGCGTTGGTAGATAGATTGATTAATTTATTATTAATATAAAAAGAGTAAGCCATTATGTTGCAGATACATATAAGTACTTTTACAACCAATTATCGGAAGTCATTATTTTATGTCTTAAAGTAATGTAAAAGGTAATGGCCTATCATTACATGGTAATGATCATTCATTACCATGTTTTTGCTGTGTAATTTATATTTCATTATATAATTATATATTTTGTTATAAACAGCGTCGATACGCTATGGAATATCGCTGGGAAAATTGTATCGAACTAATTTTATTATATATTGAGAAATAATGAAAATTTGTGCCAAAATTCATTGTGTCTTCTTTGTTAAGTTGGCTAATTTTGGGACAGCTCTCATATCCTTTTTTAATTTGGCAATGATGGCTATTAAGTTTTAACTCTAATTTGTTTCACAGGGTAAAATTTGTTTAGTTTTTCGAGATAAGAATTCATAAATTAATTATACAGATAATTTTTTACAACTGTGTAACTTAACGTTTTAAAAGAGTGGCAACTAATACTAGTTTCTATTTGAAATTATCACCCTCGGAGTATGTAATTTTTCCCTCAGAAGTAGTTTTAGAACTAATAATTATAGAACGGGTTCCAAAAATTTTCCGAAGTATACTTTGTCTTTTTTAATGTTAACATTGAAAAATTATTTTTAATACATGCAAATGTATTTTTAGTCTGGTTCGAGACCATATTAACAATGGAGAATATTCAAATGATGATGATGATTCAAATTATGGACCACCAACAAAAACTCAAGTGCATTAACTTCACAGGCTTCAACTTCAATGGATATTGATTAATTCATGTTTTTTGCCTTTTGATGTATTTTTTTTACATTTCTTGAATACAACTGGAAAATGAATAATTTTTATTTATTTTGATGGAAATAAAGTAAAAAATATATCTTTGCGGATGGTTTACAAGATATGAGTTAAAAATTTTAGTTTTCCTGTAAAAAACTGATGAACATAAGTGCTCGAAAATATGAGAAAAAATCATTTTTCAGTATTATAATGTTCTGCAGAATTATGAATTGTACACACAGAAACATTATCAGTTGTGGCCACCGAATTTGTTGCCAATCGAATTCTGGCGGTTACTACAACTGTCTTCGTATTAAAATATATTTTGAGTTGCCAATATTGAGTTATACACTTTTATATTTTACATAAATATTATTACCTTCCACAAAATTTTATTTTAAAAAAGTTTTATTTTTAGATTTTTCCTGTATCGCACCTGGGAAATCAGATTCATAGTTCACACTCTTGCTTACTACACCACTACTAATTTTTATTTTCTTTGATATATTTGCCATTTACACTTTTGAATATTTTATTTTTATTACAAAAATAAAAAAAAATTAAATGTTTGCCTTTTCTGGGATTTTAACTCGGAAACTCGGAGTACTAAGCTGTCTCTCAAACCACCACACCACAAACACTTATAAATTTTGATGCCTAATTTAAAATTTAAACAATTTGTTAGGAAAAGAAACATAGTGACGTCTTTTATCAATACAATCCACAATTCGGTTGCTTCTACTGAAACCCTAATTAAATGATATATTTGATCAGAATAACCATACACTCACAATATTGTTTCGTTAAAAACAACTTAAAATACATATTAAATTAATCGAAAATACAATCAAAAAGAGGACTACTGATTTTTCATTATATCAACCTATTTTGTTGTTTATTTTTAATCATTGTTTAATAACCAACAAAAGTAGTAAAAATAATAGGAAGTCGTTTAAAATAACTATCAAATTTTTACTGACAAAAAGTTAGAAAAAACTACTTCTGTGGTTTGTTTTTCAAATTGAAAGTTGTATATATTTTTATTGGCTTTGTGTGTATGTATATTTGAATAATTTCTTGTAATTTTTATTGAAATAATTTTGTATTTGTAAAAACTATTTTGGTGAAAAAACAAAAAGGAATTATATGAATTTCTATTTTTTGAAGTAGAAAACATAAAATTTTACATTTGACTGAAAATATCAACTGCTACTGAAAGTCTGTAAATTTTTATAGTTTGTTTTTGGAATGACTGATGCAAATAGTTAAAAAAATATATTTCTATGAATTTCAATTGATTCTTCATTTAAAAACAAACTTTATGTATTACTTTTTAAATAAACCACAGTCCGTAACGGAAAATATATTGTGAGTGTACTTGTAGTTATCACTTTTGAATGTCTACAATTTTTTAATAAATTTGAAAAATTTTACCAAATTTCTAATAAATTCACTAAATAAATGGTTGCTTCCACCACACACAAATACTGAACGAATTTTATTTTAAAAGATAATTGGAAATACCAATAATTGATTTTTGGTTTCTTTTTCTTCTTTTAATCGCCACTATAACATTTTTGCTTTATTAATGGATTTTAGATTTTTTCAAATAAAATAAAATCCCCACAAATAAATGTTAATGTTTTAGACCGAATTGCAACTAATCTTTTCTTTGGGTATATTATGGGGAATATATTTTCTGAAGATTCCTTTACTGAATTTTCTACAGTTTGGCAGCTATGGGCCAAAAATTGTGAAAAAAGAGAGAAACAATTTTTTTTTCGATATTTTAGCAATTTTGAGGCACTTGATGCAGTTTTTTCGGGTAAGTTTGTTTTACACTTTTTTCTCCTAGTCTATATCTACAATTGCGCTAAAGACAGGAAAACAAAATTACAATTGGTTTCTGAACTATAGTCGTGAGAATAATTGCATGTTCTTCAGAAAAATCTAGTATTAGCCAAAATTTACATGAGACCGTAAAATCCGAACGGCAGCTAAACTAGCAAAATCGAAATAGGGTTTTGATAGTTTTGATAAGTACTTCGAGAAATTCCACACGAGAGGGAGTTTGCAGTCGATGACTTGAAAAATGTTGCACAGTGTAATTAGTCACATTTTGTTTATTGAAAATATTTACATTGCCTGTGACAATAATAATTTGTTACATTTTGCATAAAGAATTGTATGAATTGCAATACTTTTTATACACCTGAACGTATACGTGATATTAATTTATTTGCAATACATTTGTGCATCGTAACGTATGAGTGTTATTAATGCTAATGTTAGGTATAAACATGTATTTTGACCGATTTTTAAAGCTAACACTTGCCGATTTCCCAGAAATTTGAGATAATTAATCAATTTCTTGGGTGTGAGGAAAAACTTTTTTTGTTAGAATAAAAATTAAACAAAAAAATACTTGCTGTACTGTGTTAAGTTTTCAATAGAATAGGGTAGCTAACCCTTTTTTTAAGTAAATATTAGAAATATAAAAAAAATCCAGGCAGCCTTAAATATTAAAAGGTTAATATTTACTTTCCAATTATTAAAACAAAAAGAATCCTTGAATTCTTAGAACTACTTTAGAACAAAAACAAAAAAAGATAAAACATATTTTAAAAATATTCTTTATATGAATAAATTCATATACGTATATATTAAGTTATAAAAGGTGAAACTTTTTTTTATGCCATAAACATTTATATCATAAAGAAATACACTTAACCCAAATTTCATTTTATAAGTTTAAATATTCCTTCTTTTATTTTCTTTCAAAACACGTATGCTGTAAGATACCACAAAAAAAAAAAAAAAAAAAAAAACAAAAAAAGTGAAGCTGAATGTCTTGATGATTTCTATAGAAATTCGAACAGTAATTTTTACGGTTTTTATCAGTTTTTCATAGTAAGAATTTATTTTCTTTTTTTTTCATGTAAGGGTTTATTCAGAAATTTTGGTTTTATTAAAATTTAGTGGAGTGCAAATTGACAATGTGACAATGTTATGAGTGAAGTAGAGTCTAGTAAAATGGAAACATTTATTGAATGCAAATTAAGGTTATATTGGTAAAAAAAAAAGTTTTTTTTTTTTTTTGCTTTTTTTCTTTTTGGTAACAAATCGAAAAATAAAATTGTGTGTTAAACTGACCTCATAATCAAACATTGTCACGCATTGTTTGCATAGGTTGTTATTTTTTTTGTGTGTGCCATAATTTTCCAATTTAAATTTTCAGTAAATGAAGGTAAATTGCTTTTGGGGTGTTTTTTTTATGCTTGGTGAAGCATATATTGTTCTAGTAGAATTAATTTTTTTTTGGTTCAGCATTTCATCACTTTATGTGCATATTCATATTTTTTTTTAGTGGGAAATTTATGTGGACTTACTTACTGTAGAGAGGTAGTGATAATGGATAATGCGATCAACTTAATAGAGAAAGCTATTGTTGACTTGTAGAGGTCAAATAAAAATGAAAAAATAATACATTTTTTACTAAAGTTTTACGAAATGTTTTACATAAAATATCGTATTATTATATTAAATCGATTTATCAATTTCCTTTTACCCGTAGAAACAGAAATCTCCACATGCCAGCCCTAAAGTGTAAATCAATACAGGCTGGCAACTTTTCACTAGCAACTTCGACAATAGCAAAGACCTGAACTTTTCATCATACACTCAGAAAAAAAATTTATTAGTAAAATTTGTAAACGGTTTTCAATCCCACTTTACTATTTTTGTACTGATTTATAGTAAAAAAAAAATATTATTTAGCAAATCTTTACTAAATCTTTGCTAAATAATAATTTTTGAAAACCGATTTGCTAAAATTACTAATTTTAAAAAAGTGGATATTGAAGGAAATGTTATATCTACAGGTTGGTTGAAAAGTTTCTGCGCTCGAAATGAAAGAATACTGTTTTTGTTATGAAATATATTTTTTTATTCAATATAATCTCCTAGAAGCTCAATACACTTGTTCCAATGATCTTCCAATAATTTTATCCCATCCTTATAATGGTTTTCCGGAAGCTCTGCAAAATAACCGTCTACGGCTGCTGTGGCCTCTTCATTCGACGAAAAATGCTTTCCACGAAGGAATTATTTGAGATTTCTGAAGAGATAGTAGTCACTGGGAGCCAAATCTGGTGAATACGGTGGATGTTCAAGCAATTCGTACTTTAATTCTTCGAATTTAGCCATCGTCAAAACACTTTTGTGAGCAGGTGCATTGTCTTGATGAAAAATGATTTTTTTCTTCTTTAAACCAGGTCTTTTCTCACAAATTTTTTCATCCAGCTGATCCAAAAGGCTGCAATAATATTCAGAGTTGATTTTTTACCTTTCTGAAGATAATCAATCAACAAAATTCCTTTTGCATCCCAAAAAACTGATGCCATTACCTTCTTTGCTGATCGTTGTGACTTCACCTGCTTTGGAACTGAACAACCAGCTTCAGTCCACTGTAAACGTTCTTGTTTCAATTTAGGATCATGGTGGTAGATCCAAGTCTCATCCATTGTTATAAAACGAAGCAAGAAGTCGGTTTTATTCAGCTTAAAACGCTTCAAATTACGCTGAGAAATTTGTTTTTGATCCGGTTTTTGTTGAATTGTTAATGTGTGCGTAATTCTTCATGTACTCGTTCATCTGAGATGCCTATGGCATTAGCAATTTCACGCTTAGTCAAACTTGGATCTTCACTAACCATATTATGTACCTGCTCAATGATTTCTGCTGTGGTTGCAGTTTTTGGTCGTCCTTCGCGTGGATCGTCTTCAAGGCTGGTACGACCACGCTTAAGTTATACCAACTTGGGAAAAAAAAGTTTGGAGCTAGCAGTGCCATCTCTTGGTGAGCGCAGGAACTTTTCAACCAACCTGTAATTAAAACTTACACCTAGAAATTTAAATTGCCTCAAAATGTTACATAGGTAAAAAAAAGGATCGGAAGTGAATATACCGACATCCATTTAAAAAAGCACTAAAACCTTTTTTTAGTTCTACAAATCAGCCCTAAAAACAATTAAAATTTAATCTTAAAAGTAAAAAAAAAAAATAACTAAAATGTTTTTCAAAACAGAAATTACCAAATTAAAACAAAATAATAAATTTGTTTGTTTTAATATTTTTAAAGCCCTTAATTTTTTTTTTTTAATTTTGCCTAAAATATTTTTTGAAAAAAAAAATAAAATAAAAAATTTTTATGCTTGAAAAAAAAATTAATTTAAAATTTTGTACTAATATTAATAATATTTAGTAATTTTTTTTTGCTGATTTTAGCAAACAGATTTTAAATTCCACTTTGCAAAAAGTTTACTAAAATTTAGTAGCGGCTTCTAATTTGTCTACTAATTTCATTGTACTACAGGTTACCAGACATGTTTTGCTGAGATTAGCAAAAATACCGCTGGGCTCATATTAGCAGAATTTCCCGTATTAACAGCAAAATTTTCAGTTGCCATTACAGACTTTTTTTGGTGAGTGTATTTGCATTTGGTGACGATATCATATTTATGTTCGACATCAGCAGACCTTTCAAACAACTCTGAATAATACTGGCTAAATAATACTGTATATTTCAAATGGTAACTTGTTTTTTGGTACTTTTTTTTATTTTTGGATTCGCTATTGTAAATATTTTGGGTACTTTAAAAAGTCATATTCACGTAATTTGTTCGTTAAAAAATTTCAGCCGACTCGTTAGATTTTTTTTGATATTCGTGCTATTTTGAAGTTAAAAAAAATTTTCGTAAAGCCCTTTTTTACTTTCTGAAACAACTTGACAATCTTATTTTAATTATAGTGTATATCAAATGCCCTCATTTGATTAACATATAAAATTCATGCCGTTCTTATAGAAGTTCGAACGTTTCCGACATCCCGCCGAATAAAAAATTTACCCAAAAATGTTCAAGATTCTTTCTTCTATTTCGGGAGTCCTAAAATGACCGAAAAGTGAGAATTATTATTTAATAATATTTTTCTTTGAACACATTTAAAAAAGGTGCATTTCTTTTATTTTTAAGATTTTTTTTACTAAAGTATTTTAAAGAATATAGAGAAAATAATGCTCCATCGAAATATGATATAAAAGATTGTTGAAATTTTCTTTTTGGCTTGAGTATATAACCTCTTTATTTTTTTTAATTTATCTCTTTTTCATTTTTAAAAATATTTCTTATACAGCTTCAATGTTCGCTTATGAATTTTTTACTATTTTCCTTTTTTTTATGCTAATTGTTAGCTTCAGTTAATTTCCTTTGTTTAAAATATTTGCTTCTGTTTTATCTTCACTTAGAGTTTATTATAAAGAACATATTTTATTTTTTTTAAATACAAAATGTATCCCCCAAGAATTTTCAATAAATGCGCTAAAAACAAAGTTTTCATACACTTTAGAATTATTATGTACATATTAAAATTCATGTTCATATTTAAAATTGTATTAAATAAATTAAAATTTTCAACAAAATTTAATTTTAAAATTATTTATGTAATCAGTACAAACATCAATACATAAAAAGTGCTCGTACTAGTTCCGAAATGTACTACTAATTTGTGGACTTGTGAATGAAAATGTAGCTCTCAAAACAACAATTTTAAGTTAGCTATGAATCAGTCTAATAGAAATTATTTAGGGACTGTTTTTGAAGAATCCCAGCAAAATCATGGTATCAACTACTTACCAGAATATTTTTTCGCTATGTCCAAAAAGTTATTGGTACTTATTTTTTTTTTTGGCTATTTGTAAGTGAGGAGATAATAACTACCCATTACTTTTTGGACATCACGCACAAAAGTAATTAAGCGAATAAATAGCCCAGTAAGATATTGAAATGTTGTTTTTGTTGGGATTTTATGCCAAATTCTGAAAGAAGAGTTTTATGGGTGGTAAATAAAGTTGTTGGATATTTTTGGTTAGGGAGGACAGTGTTCCCGCCCGAGGGGGGGTAAAGACAGAAAGGTTAGTTAAACATTGTTTGAGACCTGTCTCCACAATTTATGCTCACAACTGGGTAAAAATATTATCACATGTGTTCATAGCACACGGGCGAACTTTACATATCACCGACTCTGAGTTAAAGTCTTGCACAAACAGGTTGACGTAGAAATCTGAAATTTAAATTATGAGTTCCTGATAAGATAATTTTCGACAGGGAAGTGGTAAGAATGTTGGTTCAAAAGGGAAAAGGTGCCGCAAATTGCTAAAGTTAGGAACTTTAATTTTAAATCCTTGATTGCTACTTAAGCTTAAATATTCGCTTTGACAGAATTTTTGAAAATTCTAATGGGAAGAGTAAAAAAAGAAAGAATACCCCTCTTAACTACCTGCCAGATCTCTTTGACTAAAATATTAAATTCAAACAAGTTAGCGGCTAAATTCGGCTATGCCGAATCTTATATACCCTTCACCATGGTTGGGAAAAAACTGAAGTTTATATATGGACATATATGGAATGGACAGATTTATATACGGACGCCTTTAAGAGGAAATTAACCATCTTGCTTGGTGATAAAACTTGGTCTCGGAAAGATTTATGGTTCCAGAAAATAGGCAGTTAAAAAAAATTTATGTTTTGGGCATAACTTTTTTGTATCTGAACCGATATTTCCGAGTTTTTTCAGCAAATATGTTATACTAAAGATTTTCGATCTTTTGCTATATAAGTCGTATCCATAGGTCATATTACAGCTCTAGAATAGTGTTTGTTGTTTGTGTATAAAAGGTGAAGGGGTGAAAGAAAAGAATTTCAACAAATCGTTAAAAGAATTATTTCTACAAAAACGTTTGATTTAGCTGGCAAATTTGCATTTGGGATTTTATTTCGCTTTTTTATTAAAAAATATTTTTAATTTCTTTAGCTTAATTTTAAAAATTTGAAGGAAAATAGTTTATATTTTTTTTTTATTAATTATTATAAGTTATGACCTAAAATAGTTGCACTCAAAGGGGAATCCTGTATAAAATTTTTCTAATATGTGAGAAATAAAATGGTTTAAAAATCTGTTTATAAATTCTTTTAAATCGGAGCAAAAAATAGAAATAAAAACGTTTGTATTTTGTTTGTATCAGAGGGTTTTTATAAAAATTTTGATGTTTTTAGCATATGTATGGATTATTTAATTATTAATATAAAATTTTATATATATTAATTATTAAATGTTAAAAAAAAACAAAAAATAAATAAACAAAAAAAAAAAAGTCTTAAGAAAATAAAAAAAAAATGTACAAAAAAAGTGAATTGACCGGGATTCGAACCCGCGGCCTTAGAGAAAAAAAAGTATGTGTGACATAGCGTCTAGACAACTGAGCTATTGAAGCTCACACAAAATCATCGTTAATAGAGGTACATATATAAAAAGTCTTCGTTCATTAGAGATTTGTTTGATTTTTATTTAAATGACAAATCTTTGTATGTGTTTGTTGTTTGTGTATAAAAGGTGGAGATGAAAGAAAAGAATTTCAACAAATAGATGTGTTTGTTATGCGTAAAATTCTACATACATATTAAACAAAGGGATTTTACGGAAAAAATTAGAGATAGTCCTGGTTTTTTGCTAATACCTCAGCCATATATTACGCAGATGCGTCCTCTAAAATCCCAATTTATTAACCGATCTGTCTGATTTTCAATAGCAAACAGAAATGGATCACATGTAGAAGAACTCAGCATGTCTGGGTTCTTCGGAAAACCCATTTCAACAAACAGACGGACAGACGGACATCGTTAAATCAACTTCGCTCTTCATAAGGACCCAGAATATATATACTTTATAGGGTCTAAGATCAATATTGTAGAAATTACAAACGGAATGACAAACTTATATATACCCTTCCACCTGTGGTGAAGGGTATATATATGTGTTTTCTGGAGTATCGACTAATTTGGAGATTTAGGCAAGAACGTTGTGAAAATGAAAAAAGGCGTGCAAAATCGGAAAGTCTCCCCTTGACGGCCTGCCCAAATCGCTTTGAATAGTAATGGCGAGCATTTGACCAATATTTTGTTTCACACATAATTGTCATAGATCCTTCTATCGTAATAAAAAATATTAAAATAGTTCTCTGAAAACTTGTATTATTTACAATTAACATTGTGCATTATGGTTGGACCACCCTTTATAAGCTCAACCTATCAATAAAGTTATCACTGCTGCAATTTACATTCCCAATGACCTTTCCATGACTTTAAAATGTATACAAAAACTGAGTTGTAGTTCCCAAGCGTATAGCAGACATCAGCGCGGCTCCTTCTGTCGACAGATTAATCGGTTGTATATTTAAAATTACATCCAGTGCCGCAGTGATACATAGTTCAGCAAGTCTCTGAGCGCTCTCCAGGCGCCTGCAGTAGACTCTACTATAATGTTGTATAATGCTGATAATTTTTTGCGAAGTGGTCTTAATTTCGTGAAGAGTCCTGATCTTTTTTCATGAAGCGTACAGAAAATATCAAGATAATCTCAAAAAATTGTGAAAAAAGTTCATTTAAGTAAGGTGCCATTCTTTGGGGAATAAATACAAATGTTGTCCAATTTTCTTTACTTTTTCTTTGTGGACCCACAAAACATTCGAAATATTATATAAATCCAATTCAAATAGAACATTTCAACGGTAGGTAGGTCGGAATATGGATCGATTCTAACAAAATTCAATGGGTTCGTTACTGGGGCTAAGATTTGTAAAGGGTAATATGAATACATGGATTAAAAACACGAACGGACAGATTCTCAGCCATTAGCACACTGATAATAATTTATGTATTAAAGTATGAAAAAAATGTCAAAATAACAAAAACTTTCGTTAAATGAACGATAATTTGTTTATTGAACGAAAGTTTTTGTTTTTTTTGTTAATTACGTACACTCAGAAAAAAAGTTAGTAGAAAAATTTGTAAATGATTTTCAATCCCACTTTTCTATTTTTGTACTAATTTTTAGTAAAAAAAATTATTATTTAGCAAATCTTTTTGATATGTACATTTTATAAATTACAGAATTTTTACAAATTTTTGTTGCTAACTCGTGAAATCATTTTACAATTTTTTGAAAAGTGATTTGCTAAAATTAGCAAAATAATTTACTAATTTTTCAAAAGTGGATATTGAAGGTAATGTGTAACAGGGTTTTCTCGTCGGCTGAGGTAATTCAGTCGTGTCCAGGACCCGAAAACCTTAAGTAACACAATAGATTTTACCCTTTTTGGGGCTTATAAATCTCTCTCTTTATGCAAACAATTAATTTCATCTACAATAAATAAATATATTTCACGAATGTCAACACCCTTATGCTCCACACGGGTACACTCAGTGTAAAATATCTCTCGGCAACGTAGTCGTCTACTGACTCGGTTACAGGTTCGGCAGGTAGTCGTCTACTGACTCGGTTACGGCTTGGGCAGGTAGTCGTCTACTGACTCGGTTACGGCCTCGGCAGCTAGTTGTCTACTGACTCGGATACAGGTTCGGGTTGGCGACCTCCTCGGCGTCGCATATAATCCCACTGAAAAGAAATTAGAACAGTCCGCGAAGGCTGTAAAATTAGAACAGTCCGCGAAGTCTGTAAAATTAGAACAGTCCGCGAAGGCTGTAAAATTAGAACAGTCAGTGAAGTCTGCAAAATTAGAACAGTCCGCGAAGGCTGTAAAATTAGAACAGTCCGCGAAGGCTGTAAAATTAGAACAGTCCGCGAAGGCTATAAAATTAGAACAGTCCGCGAAGGCTGTGAAATTAGAACAGACCGCGAAGGCTGTTAAGTTAGACCAGTTCGCGAAGTCTGTAAAATTAGAACAGACCGCGAAGGCTGTAAAGTTAGAACAGTCTGCGAAGTCTGTAAAATTAGAACAGTCCGCAAAGGCTGTAAAATTAGAACAGTCCGCGAAGGCTCTAAAATTAGAACAGTCCGCAAAAGCTATAAAATTAGAACAGTTCGCGAAGGCTGTGAAATTAAAACAGTCCGCGAAGGCTGTAAAATTAGAACAGTCCGCGAAGGCTGTAAAATGAAATTTATTAAAAGGCAACCAACCGAAGTCTATCGCCCAGGATTACTCGTTACTGGTCTCGTGTAAATACTACAATAAGGCAATCGACCGAAGTTTTTTGTCATTAAAATGCCTGAATACCGACCAGTGATGAGTTATGGCAGCTCAGGTTAACCACCCCGAATGACTACAAACATTGTCTACTTATTAAAAAATTTCATCAACTAAACGTGAATTGCATGCGGCTAAAAAGTAAAACAAATAAATTAGGTTTTAATAACTAGTAGTGTGTGATGTCAAACACACTTAAACTAGTTTGTATAAAGTACAAGCACAACATACACACGAACCTATGTTGTATTTACATTGCGTAAAACTTCAGTGCGTCTACACCGCATGCAATTTAACTTTATAATAAACTCTATGATTATGTAAGTAGCCAAATCGGAGTAGTAATTTACAACGTTACAAATGTTACAAAAGTTACAAAAATGGATCGGAAGTGAATATACCGACTCATATCCCAAAATAGGACATCCACTGTAAATAGCACTAAAAAGTTTTTTTATTTCTAAAAATCAGCCCTAAAAACAATTAAAATTTGACCTTAAAAGTAAAAAAAAAATTGACTAAAATATTTTTCAAAACAAAATTTACCAATTTAAAAAAAAAATTAAATTCGTTTGTTTTTTACAATTTTTAAGCCTTTGACTTTTTTTATAATTGTGTCTAAAATATTTTTTGAAAAAAAAAAAATAAAATAAAAAATTTTGCTGCTCGATAAAAAAAATAAATTTAAACTTTTGTACTAATATTAATAATATTTAGTAATTTTTTTTTTGCTGATTTTATCAGAGATTTTAAATTTCACTTTACAAAAAGTTTACTAAATTTAGTAGCGGCTGCTAAATTTTTCTACAAATTTCATTGTACTACACGTCAGCAGACATGTGTTGCTAAAATTAGCAAAAAATAGCGCTGGGCTCAAATTAGCAAAACTTCCCGTTATAACAGCAAAATTACAGACTTTTTTTGGAAAGTGTACTACGTATTGTCAATTAAAGAAATTTATTATACCCTGGTCACGAAGTGGTGAACAATTAAAAATTCGGTTACCACAACTGAACTAATCGACTGGCTGCAAATTCAGTTGTCAGCTTGAATCTCTTTTCTCTGTGTTGGACTTTATTGACAAAATACATTCGGCCAACATTTATAAATAACAATTTTCCAAAATTTAAATGGAACTACCCAGCAAAAATATTTTATTACCAAATAAGTAATTATGTAATGCAAATAAATTTTTATTGATTATAATTAATATACCAGTTATTCCAGTTAGACAGAAACTTATTTAATAATGTATGGACGAAGACTTACTTAATAATGTTATATTGGTAATTACTTATTTTATAATTACTAATGTGTAGGGTAGAGAAGTCCATGAAAATGCATATTTTTTTTCAATGGTATTGATCAGCCATCTTTGAAATTTAGCTGGGTGCAGGCTATCAACAAACAGTATAATAGTACTTTCAATTTTAATTTAAATATATATCATCCTTTGGATATATGTTCTCTTCACATCGTTACTTGTGATGTTAATAAAGTGCAATAACAACTGACCAAGTTGTTAAAATATGAAATGACATAAAATAAGAAACTATAAGTTGATAATAACTTGCCATTGGCATATAACTACATATAAACTACTCCTATAAGTCTTGAAAACCGTACTGACATTTTCCACTAGAGGTTTAGGTTTTCTTTCACACAACAACCACAATCCCATCAGTAACTGCAACTTTAGTAAAATGAACACCATAACTCCAACTAATAGTTAATAAGTAGGCCAAAAGGAGAGAAAAATAATAATTTTTGTGAATATGTGTGTACGACATATTTCCGTTTCTTCCATTGCAAACACAGGTTGTAGTTCTTAAAAAAAAAAAGAAAACATTAAAATTTATTTTTACGACAACACAATGTTTTATAACAAGGAATGAAATGATATTTCAAAATTATGTCAATATTATACACTTTTCTCATCTTCCTCAATCAACATTTTGTTTTTTTTTTTTATAAAATGTGTTGATAATGGAGTAAATGATGAAATTTAAAATAAGTATATTTAAAATGAATAAAAGAAGAAACGTGTTAAAACATATATTTTTAATTAGTTTGTTTAAATTGTATTTTTTTAAGGTTTTCTTTTAAATAATTATGTAGAGTAAGTGCGGCTAATGTGGAAGATCTATTGGGTAACAAGTTAATAATGTCGATTTTTTTGCTTGAAAAATGCATTTATTGTAATAACAAAATGAATTGATAAATTATTCAAAGTATTGTCCATCCCCTGCGGGAAAAGGACCTATCCCAGGACACGTCACATGACCGGTTCATTGTGATAGGGACCGGTCACGGGACCGATCACTTTAACATGCGCTTGTCCTAGGAGGGGGTCAATTGCCCTCTGTGACATGTCACAGGACTGGTCTAAAAGGACAAGTCGTGAATTTTAAACCGGTCACGTGATAGGTACTTTAGGAACCAGTGCTCAGTTTTCACCTATCCCGGGACAGGTTCCAATTCCCAACTGACCCCATTTTTCCCGCAGGGTCGTTAGCCACTCCTTTTCCCCAAGTTTCTGGTAGCATTGGGACTCCGCGCCAAAAGAACTGCTCCGGTTTTGAGGTAAAGAATGAATCAAGCCAATTTCTGATACCCTGTTCCAGTAAGGGCGTCCAGCATCGGTCGAAACAAGGGCAAAGTTTGCGCTAAAACTTCCTATCTACTGTTTTCCAAATAGTTTTTGACCGGTCTTGTAACATGTGGCCGAGCGTTGTCATAATGGTAGATAATGGCCTCGTGTCTGGTCGAATATTGTCATCGGTTTTTGTTGATTGCTCTCTTCAAACGAATCAATTGTGTTCGGTAGAGGTCCCCTGTGATAATACAAAGCACCCGTCTGATCCCACCAAATACAGAGCATAACCTTGGCGCCATGGATATTAGGTGTTGATTTAGCTGGTTGCACAGGCTTTACATATGACTGTTTGCACTTGTGGTTAACGTAATGTATCCATTTTTCATCACCAGTAACAATACGATGCAAAAGTGACTTCTTTTTGTAGCGTTAAAGCAGCATTTCCGTCTCTCGGCTTCAATTCATATGGGACCCAATTTACTTGATTTTAAATGAATGTAAATGCTTTTAAACCAGGGGTGCCCAAAAGTTCCTTATGAAAGAGTAAACACAAATACATTTAAAGAATAACTAATTTTTATTCAATATTTTTTATTGTAAAAACCAATACATACAAAGAAAAAAATATTTCATATCATACGTTAAATAAAAACAAAATCTACATTGATGATCGCTGTCGTCAATGCTTACCAGCAAAGCATACGAAAGTGTTGTTGCTTTGCACTTGCGTGTATACAGTGAAGAACGACAAAAAACTAATAAGGCAGAGTGTATTAAAACACACAGCCTATAGCTAAGCGGTTTTACAAAAACAAATGAGTATCAAGCGGATAGGGCTCGGGCACCCTTGTTTTAAACGTAGGGAAATGTCTTGTTGCGTCACTCCAAATGATAATGCAAGTTCTTCTTGCGTTTGACAACAATCTTCGTCGAGTAATGCTTCCAATTCCTCATCTTCAAACTTTTTCGGCAGAACAGGCTTCTCTTTGTCTTCTGTGTCGAAGTCAACACTTTTAAATCGCGCTTGCGCGATTGGTGCATGTTGACCGTAAGCTTCTTCCTACATCCGATAACTTCCAGCAGCCGTTTTCTTCAAATGAAAGAAGAAGGTTATCAGACTTCCCCGCAAAACATATTTTTTAGGCACAAAACTTGAATGATAATGCCAGATGTTTATTGCAGGGTAAACATCTGGCATTATAATTCATATTTGTTATTATTGACACAAACCATATCTGATAGTTATGCCATCTGTTGTTCAATCGATATTATTTACATGTATACCCAATTTTTTTATGGGAACTATTTAGTGTTTGGTAAATATATTTTGAAATTATGCATGGAAGAAAGCACTGTTTGTTCCATATAAATACTTATACCAAGGCCATGATATTTATAAAAAAAAGGAACTGTTATGACTCAATGATTTAATACCAGCTATGTTTGTTTAATATTTCCCCTAACTTCGAAAATGTTTTTGATATGACTCTAAAGTATTTATTACTCCTGATATTTTTAGTAAAAACGAACTCAACTTCAATTAATATCAAAGTTTTTAGTACAAAAAAAGTTTTGATGCATCTGCAAGTGCAAGAGTGCATCAAAAAAAAAAAAAAAAAATGTCATAAACAGTAATTTGTAATATAAGATTTCTGTGCTTAATATGATAATAATCTACCTGAAAACACAACACAAAAGTCTCATCTGGAACCGACTGACTACATACACAAACTTGTTAACAACTATAAAAATCTTAATTTATATTAAGTGCTTGTTCCTTTTTGAGATGAACATTAAAGTTGTTCAATTTTGTATGGCCATTTTTAAAAATGAGTGAATGGTCATTTAAAAAATGTTAAGTAATTTTCCTTTCAAGCACATTAAGGAGTAAAACGGAATTTTTTCTATTTATAATTAAACAATTTTAATTTTGTTTTGCAGACATTTGAATGAAATGGAGCTTTTTAATGTTAAAAACGTATTGGGTAATTTTTCCACAAAAAAGGTTAATTTTGAATTAGAGGGCGGATCAATAAGTCCGTGACTTTTCGAACTTCTCTAGTAGTTATATGAAATGCAACACTGCTCCTATCAAGTACCACCTGCTAATAGACTACTGTCAAATTTTGAACAAGTTCCCTCATTTACTTCGCGTTTAACAGCAGTATTTTTCGAGGTCCATAAAATAGGCATTTGTTTGATCAATAATTTCAACGTTAGAGTTAAATCTATTTTCACCGAGCCATTTATTTAGGTTCGGAAATAGGAAATAGTCACTGGGGGCTAAACCCGGAGAATAAGGCGAATGTGGGGGTAATTCGTAGTCTACTTAATGGATTTTTGCCATGGAAACTAAGCTGTCACACGATTCCGTTGGAGGTCGATTGTGAGCAAACGCGCCAGTCATCTTGCGGAAAGCTTTCTCATACCCAAGTGATCGTTCAAAATTAAAACCGTTTAGCCATGTGAGATGCCTATGTCTTCCATAATCTATCCCACTTTCAATCTCCGACTGGCCAGTACCATATCGTGAATTTTTTCAATTATTTTGGGTTTGGAGATTTCTACTGTGTGTCCAGAAAGTTCGGAATCTTCCGTGCTTGTAGGGCCACAACGAAACCAGTAAACCACTTTCTTACCATTGAAATCGATGGTACAGAGTCCCCATAGTATTTATCAAGCTTTTCCTTGGTTTGAATGACGGTTTTTTCGCAAAAAATAATGTTAAATGAGCACTCGAAATTCCATTTTAAAAAAAATCTACGAGGTTGTGTGTTTTGAATAGCTGTTAAACGCAAAGTAAATGACGGAACTTGCTGAAAATTTGACAGTAGTCTACTAACTGGTGGTACTTGGAGGGAGCAGTGTTGCATTTTATATAACTAAGAGGAAAGTTCGAAAAGTCACGGACTTATTGATCCGCCTCGTATTAATTACCATCTACAAAAAATAGTTTAGTCAACTTGCATCAAAATATAAAAATACCCCATGATATTTCGTTATCAATTTTATGAAATATTCAAAATTTAAGCAAAAATTTATCTCTGGCCTTGTCATTTGACTTTTGGCCTGGTTCGATGTTGACGAAATTTTCAGACTATACACTTAAAAAAGTTTGTAAGTTAAAATAACTGAAAATATCCTTTAAAAGAAATGATATTTCATTTAAAAACCGGTCTACTTAATTTTCATTTAAATTAAATGCCATTTGTTATTTATTTTTAAATGTTGATTAATCAACTGACACATCCGTAAGAAACAAATGATATAATCAGTAAAAATAAATGTCAGAATTTTACCTACCAATCCTTAAAAAATAACTGTTTTTTTCATTTATTTGAAATTATTTCCGTTTTTGTATTTTATGTTTTTTTTTTAATATACTCGTACAATACAAAATGTATGTATGCATATAAAGCTATAAACACTTTTTGTGTGAATGTGTTTGTGTATGTATTTGTGTTTATGAAGTTCTTGTAATTTGTATTGAAAAATTTTATATTTATATACAACCAATTTAAATTAAAAAACAAATTGAAATTTTTTGAATATTTTTTTTTTTGAAACAGACAGCAAACAAAATTTAAATTTGTAATAACTGTTACGGACACAAATAAACCACAAGTTTCCGTTTTGTGGGTAAATTTTTATTAAATTTCAAACAAATGAAAAAAGTAAATGAAACTGAAAAAAATGGTAAATGATAGTAAATTATTTCGAATAAATGTATAAAAAGGTTAATATAGATATTTCTTTGAAAAATAAATGCATGTTCCTTTATTTTTAAAATAAAAAAAGAAAAAAAGTTAGTAGAAAAATTTACTATTTTTGTACTGATTTTTAGTGAAAAAATTATTATTTAGCAAATATTTTTGCTACTATACATTTTAAAAATTACAGAATTTTTACAAATTTTTGTTGCTAATTTCAGAAATCATTTTACAAATTTTTGAAATCCGATTTACTAAAATTAGCCAAAAAATTTACTAAGTTTAAAAAAGTGGATATTGAAGGAAATGTTATTTCTTAATAAAACCTACACCAACAAACTTAAATTGCCTTAAGATCTTAAATAGACTAAAAAAAGGGATTGGAATTGTTTAAAAATAGGACATCCACTTAAAATAGCAAAAGTTTTTTTTTGGTTCTAAAAATCAGCCCTTAAAACAATTAAAATTTGATCTTAAAAGTAAAAAAAAATTACTAAAATATTTTCCAAACAGAAATTAAAAAAAAATTATAATTTCGTTTACGTTTTAACTATTTTTAAGCCTTTAATTTTTTTTTCAATTTTATCTAAAATATTTTTTGACAAAATAAATAAAATAAAAAATTTTGATGCTCGATAAAAACAGATAAATTTTAAATTTTGTACTAATAAAGGGTGTCCCAAGAAGAACGCAATTTTTAAATCTGGCAACATTCGAAGTGTCATTGTTTGACATTTGAACAATTGTTATTGTTTGCTAGTAGAAGGTACGAGGTTAGTAAAAATGGAGCGCTACACGAATGAACAACGCATTCTCATTGTGAAATTGTTTTACCAAAATGGTGAAAGTTTTGCGGCTACAGTTCGCAAATTGCGATCAATTTGGGGTCACAATAATGCTCCAAAAGAGTCAACTGTAAAGAGATTATTGGATAAATTTGCCGAAACTGGGTCTGTTAGTGATGTAAAGACAACAACGCGCCATCGACCAGGTCGATCGACCGAAAATGTCGCAGCTGTACGTGATGATGTCGCTCAAACTCCATCCACCTCAATTCGACACCGAGCTCAGCAAATTGGTGTCTCCAAATCCACTTTGCAGCGAATTTTGACGAAAGATTTGCATCTTCATGCATACAAAGTTCAATTGACTCAGGAACTGAAGCCAGCTGAAGGGAGTTCGTTAATTGGGTATTGGAGAGACAACATGAAAATGCTGATTTTGCCGATAAAATCATCTTCAGTGACGAGGCCCATTTTAGTCTTGATGGCTTCGTCAATAGGCAGAATTGTCACGAGAAGCAAATGCATCCTCAACGTGTCACTGTGTGGTGTGGTTTTTGGGCTGGAGGAATCATTGGACCTTTTTTTTATGAAAATGAGGCAGGTCAAGCGCAAACAGTCAATGGTGTTCGGTATCGTGAATAACCAGTTTTTTCTTGCCTAGAATTGAAGAAATGAATGTGGAGGGCATGTGGTTCCAATAAGACGGCGCCACATGTCATACAGCCAGAGAAACAATTCAATTGCTGCATCAGTCATTTCCCGGTAGTGTTATTTCGCGTTTTGGAGATCGGAATTGGCCGCCTAGATCGTGCGATTTAACACCATTAGATTTTTTTCTTTGGGGTTTTTTGAAGTCGATGGTTTACGCGAATAAGCCGACGACGACTTAAGCCTTAAAAGAGGAAATTGGACGCTGCATTAATGAAATACCGCAGCATTCATGCAAAACGGTCATTGAAAATTTCATTAAAAGATCGCGTGCATGCCAGCAAAGCCGCGGCGGCCATCTGCACGATATATTGTTCCATACATAACCTCATTCTGTCTACTTTACGATATAATAAAGTTTCACGATTTTTTTTTTAAATATCTGTGTTTTATTTAAATTTTAAAAATTGCGTTCTTCTTGGGACACCCTTTATTAATATTTAGTCATTTTTTTGCTGATTTTGGCAAACAGATTTTAAATTCCACTTTACAAAAAGTTTAGTAAAATTTAGTAGCGGCTGCTAATTTTTCTACAAATTTCATTGTACTACACGTCAGCAGACATGTGTTGCTAAGGTTAGCAAAAAATAACGCTGGGCTCAAATTAGCAAAATTTCCCGTAATAACAGCAAAATTTTCCGTTGCCATTACAGAATTTTTTTTTGGTGAGTCTATGTAATTTTTGGTATTTTTATTTCTTATGATATACATACTTAATGAAATCCCAGTGTATAAAATTTAATACTTTAAATTTACTTAAACAAAATTTTAAAAAATTTTAAATTGGAGTTTTTGAAATGCTTTAAAAAAAAATTACTCAAAAATTTGTTAACGCTATCTCGGAGGAACAAAGCTCCATATTTCAGTTTTCATGGATTGAAAAAATATATAAAAAATGTAGCATTAAAAAAATTGTACAAAAATTACAACTAAGTGGTGTTTGACACATTATTGGCCTGGGGCATTTTTAATAACTTGGATGTTTTTTATGCGTTTTCCACTTGTTATACATTTTAATAAATATATTCAATAATATATTTGGATTATTTTATCATTTGGTGTAAAAAGGTATCTTAAGTAACAAATTTTTAAAAAATTCTTAACAAAGTGATTTTTCCCCTTGTATTTACTATCCAAATTTTCTATTACTCCTCGACTTTTCTTTATCCAATCGGCACAAAGAAACCAAATTAGCTTATTCCTGGACTTTAGAATTTACTTTAAATTTTTTTTTGAACATCTCTAATGATCATATGTATAAACAGGGACGAATCAATGGCGAGGAAATGGAATAGTTTTTCTCCAAACGAAAATTTCCTGTACAAATGTTGGCAAGGACAGCAAAATATAGAAAAAATTTATATTTTGTTCCCCACATCAAATGTTTAAAAACTTAATTTTGAATCCGCATCTGGGTGTAAATCAATGTGCTAGTGAATGTGTGTACCAGGTAATTTAGGTTAATATTGTTTTTGTAATTACGCAAGACTCCTTATTTTGTTGTAACTGTACGTATTGTTAAGCTTTCAAGTAGAGGTGGCTACCCAGGCAGAAATATACGATTGACATAGTGCGGGCATAGCATCGGCAATAATCGGTTATGCGTTGGCATACCGTGGGATTAACAATCTATACACCGTTTTGACATCCGATGGATAACAGCGCTCAACAGTTAGTTCGAGCGAATTTGCCAACGTTGGCATAACTTCGGTAATATAAAGAATTTTGTCTATTTCATAACTACTAAAAACTTTGGAATTTATGATTCGAGCAAAACAAAATTGATCCTCCATTGGAGTATTAACACACCCCGATAATTAAAATAGACCAGGTTGGGAAGAGATACATTTTTATAAAACTGTCTCATTGCGACTAATTTTTTTTTTTTGATTAACTTGATAGAACAAATAAATATCCTTTGATAATAAGGAACAGCTTTAAATATATTTGAAAATATCAAATTATTCGAGACGTTCGGCCGACTTCAAAAATAACATGGAATTGCTTTTTCAGAAACCATTTAAAAAAAAAAAACAATTGATCGAAAATTTCAGAAAAATGAAAAAAGTTTTTCTTAAAAAAATGGTAAAAATTTTTGAGGGAAAATGTTCTTAAATTATTACAACCCCTTACTCAAACCTTACCCTTAAAATACTTTTAGAAATATTTAAAATACAGTTGTTCCTAAAAAAATTTAAGTGAAATTATTAAAAAAACCGTTAGACCTTCCAAAATTATTAAAACAATAATTCCAATATATTTATCGTTTTGCTAGCCAACCATACATTTTACAGATGGTAAGTTTTAATTCCACTCGTTCGCGTTCTATTCCATTTCGTGTTTTAATTTTATTCGCTCCAGTACCATTCCATAATGTTCTCCTTGTGTAGTATTTAAATATCACTAGTTCTCCATTTCATTATCATGCCAAACCATTGTCATAGGCATTATCATACCTCTAGTCAAAGCGGAATAGACAATCTATTAAGGGCGATGCATTTCCCACTTTTAGCATATATCTTTTCCACGTTCCTGGCGAAAATTAAAAAAAACAATATATTTTAAAATTCATGTCAATTTGGGCAGGGCGAGACTTTTGACATTTTTGTTCCTCCACGTAGAAATTTCCAAAAATGCAAGAGCAGATATTTTTAACTTCGGGTTTCGATCCAAAGAGGTTTGAGCAGGTAATCAGGTCTATTTTGAGCCCGCCGTAGAAATTCCCAAAAATCCCGTCTTGTCGGTGGATGGACTATACTCCAAAAAACAGGTATATGAAATTTCAGATTTCTAGATCGTCCAGACCGTCAAAAGAGAGATTCCGCCTTTGTGCCCGCAAAATTCCGCCTTATCAGTTAGTTGGTTAATACCCACCGCACCCGTATGTCAAATTTCACGTTTGTAACCCAAGAGGTTTAGGCCAGACATCAGGGGGGAGACTCTCCCCCTTTTTGCCCCTTTTCTTAAGAAGTTAAAAATTCCATCTGAGCAGAAGTCCATACCAGAGGATGAACCTACATATCAAATTTCAACTTCCAAATTACAGCGGTCGAAAATTTTCCTCTTTTGTGGCCGTTCTCGTAATATTTTCTAAATATATTGTATTAGTTGATGATTACACTAACGAAAAAATTCCCAGAGCATATTTCAACTTCCTAGAGACTTTTCGCTCCTTTAACTCTCATTTTGACCACGCGCCTGGAGAAATTTACAAAATATACTTTATCAGTGAGTTTGCCCCTACTCCAGGGAACGTATGTTTTACTTTCCAGGATTGTAGACAAATGGCAGACTTTTCTTTATTTTCCCCTCCCCGTAGGTATTTTTATTTTGTAAGGAGAAGCAACACTCAGGAAATTCTTTCTACTGGATGGAGAATAGATGAAAGGTGGTGAAAAATAAAGGGCTTGAAATATTCCAATACTTTAATTGCGCGAGATAATAATTCTTAGAACAGTTGCTACCCGCCATCTGATGAAGAGTTGACGAAATTGTTTAAACTTTTTAAGTTCATAGTCATGTTTTGTTTTTTACTTCGGTGTGGATTGCTATGGAAACACCAAAGGAGGACGTTGCGGTATGTATGAGAGGATCGAACCCGCAAAATTCTGTGTAACAGTCCAATGCGTCAAACATTACACCACAAAGCAAAAACCTCGTCGTAGCTGATGTCATAAGAAACCCTCATACCAAATTTCAACTTCTTAGCACTAGTGATTTGGACAGGGCGTTAAGGAGGAGTCTTTACTACCTTTGAACATCCATTTTTACTACGATCCTGGAAAAAATTCCAAAATATACCTTATCACCGACTAATATTTTATATTTCTAGTTTCTTGCCAAAGGAGTTTGGACAGGCCGTCAATGGAAGACTGTTTCTCTTTTTGCCACTCCTCGTATAAATTTTCAATTGATTCAGTTACGTAATTCCCTATAAGAAAAACCGTTTTTTATTCTTTGGCACCTGATGTTTTCACCTTTATACTTTATTCTTCTTTAAAGAATGGAAAGATCTCTAAAAATAAGTCCATGATTTTTTGAATGAAACACATTTTTTCTTTGCAAAAAAAAAATAATTTTTCAACATAATCTCCTTTTAGCTCAATACACTTAGTCCAACGTTTCTCCAATTTTTGTATCTCTTCCAAAAAAATAGGCTTTTTCGAGGTCGACAAAATAGGCATTTTTTTGATCAATCGTTGGAGCTAAATCTCTTTCCACCGAGCCATTTCTTTAGGTTCGGAAATAGGAAATAGTCACTGGGGGCTAAATCTGGAGAATAAGGCGAATGGATTTTTTCCATGTAAACATGCTGTTATACGATTCCGTTGGTAGTCAATTGTGAGCAAACGCCGGAGCCATCTTGCGGAAAGCTTTCTCATACCCAAGTGATCGTTAAAAATTAAAACCACTGAGCCATGTGAGATGCCTATGTCTTCCACACTCTATCGCACATTCAATCTCCGATCGTCCAGTACCATATCGTGAATTTTTTTAATTTTTTTGGATGTAGAGACCTCAACTGGGCGTCCAGTACGTTCGGTATCTTCCGTGCTTGTAAGGCCATAACGAAAATCAGTAAACGACTTTTTTACCATTGAAGTCGATGGTTCCTTGGTTTGAATGACGGTTTTTTTCGCAAAAAATAATGTTTATTGAGCAATCGAAATTCACTTTTTTCCATTTTCAAAAAAATCTACGAGGTTGTATGTTTTGAACAGCTGTTAAACGCAAAGTAAATTACGGAACAGGTGTTACTTGATGGGAGCAGTGTTGCATTTTATGTAACTACGA
Source organism: Eustalomyia histrio (assembly GCA_949748255.1). Classification (NCBI taxonomy): domain Eukaryota; kingdom Metazoa; phylum Arthropoda; class Insecta; order Diptera; family Anthomyiidae; genus Eustalomyia; species Eustalomyia histrio. Next base: position 43,671,175 of record OX456525.1, on the reverse strand, counting down.
GGGAAGTTCCAAAAGTCACGGACTTATTGATCCGCCCTCGTACATTATTTATTTTAGTTTTTAAATTTACAAATATGATCCAATAGCAGTATAGTGAAATAAATTTTACAATACAAGATTTTATTGCGCCGATAATTGAATTTATTTTAGAAGGAAATTTGTATTCTCTTTACAACTTTTCCCTCAAAACTTTTCTCCTGGTAAAATAATGTTGAGTCTAGATAAATATAAATACAAACAAAGTAAAGTAATGTCACAAATATCTTAACAAATTTAACATACCCACTTTTTTTTTAGTTTGATAGATCGGTTGAGCGGTTCGTTGGCTTTTGGTATGTAAATTTAATTTTTGTTGATGTCATTTTCTTCATTTGCCTTTCTTTTTGTGTGGGATGGTAGAGTCTACATTATTATTGGCATAAAATTGCTATTTTGTGCCCTGCTGGTCACTCAAGCCAATGTGGCAGTGGTGTAACATTCATTAAACAACATCATCGTCATCATCCTTCAATTGTTTTATTTGTTTTTATTTTGCTTCTTTTGTTGGCTGTTATGCGTGAATTGTGTGTTTCACATTTGGTTGGAGTGGTGGTTGGGGGGGGGGGGGGGGGGGGGGGGGGTTGAATTTTCCGCTTTTGTTACATCAGTTTCAAATTACATCACCATTGTCGTTCTCATCACCATCATCATTCTCATCATATACCTCAATGTTGTATTGTCATTGATGTTTTACATTTTTAATTTAAATTTGTGTTGTTGTTTTATTTTAATATCAGTAGGTGCACCCTGTGTAAGTAATTGTTGGTTTTTTTTTGTATGAACCTTTTTTTTTTGCTTTGTTCATGCCACCTCCAGTGTTTGTTGTTGATATTGTATTATATATAAAATGTTGTGGTTTACCTGTATGTTGTATGGATACTAAAATTGTTTAATAAATAAGGTTGGTGGCTTGTTTATTAAATGGCTTAATGTTTTTGTTTTTTTTTTTGTTTCAATGTTACATAATAGATAATTTTAAAGGGTATAAAGCTGATAAGTTTAAAATAATGAAATAATGAATATAATTAAACTTTTAAATAAAATATTGTTCTACAAGATGGGGAAATTAATATCACCTTATTGAAAAGTGCTGTCATTATTGAAAATGACATCGTATGTCATTTTCGTTTTGACATTCGTGAAGTAGACATGTTCGAAATTGATAGTGAATACACTCACCAAAAGTAGTTTGTAATGGCAACTTAAAATTCTGCTATTATTACGGGAAATTTTGCTAATTTGAGCCCATCGGTATTTTTTGTTAATCTTAGCAACACATGTCTGCTGACATGTAGTACAATGAAACTTGTAGAAAAAATTAGCTGCCGCTACTAAATTTTAGTAAACTTTTTGTAAAGTGGAATTTAAAATTTGTTTGCTAAAATCAGCAAAAAAAATTTACTAAATATTATTAATATTAGTAGAAAATTTCAAATTTTTTTTTCGAGCGTCAAAATTTTTATTTATTTTTATTTATTTATACAAATATTCAAGAACAAAGCCCTCTGGGCCAAATATGGTTCGTATACTACTGAAAAAACAATTTACTATATAAAAAAAATATATCTATATAAAATGCCTAAGCTAAAATAATAACTAAAATTTAAAATTTAAGGTCCATAATGTAGCAATTAAGAAAAGATAAAATTAGAGTTATCATAAATTAGAGAGGGTGTTACATACCGAAATACTGCACTAATTTGCATTTAAACGTAGCCTTTGAAAAAACGAAATTTTTAAGGTATCTAGGAAGCGAATTCCAATTTCTAGTTATCCTCACATTAAAGGATCTTTCATAAATGGATGAAGTTTTAAGATGAAAATCTATTTGAGGGTTTCTACTTGATTTTGTGAAATTAAAGTTCTCAACAATATAACTAGGACAATTCGTCTTAATCACCTTGTGAAATAGCAACAAAATTCTCAATTTTATTAAATTTTCAAAAGAAATACCAACAAAATCTAATACAAAAGGAGTGACGTGTTCCCTCATTCTTAATCTATAAACATATCTTATGATACGATTAAATGTAAGATGAAGGCGTCTAAGTAAAACACTATTAGTACCCTTGAACACCTCTAAGGCGTATAATAATTGTGACATAAGAAGACCACTAGCAACACGTTTCCTCACATGTAGAGGCAAACATAAATCTAGAGACCACAATCGCCTTAAGGTAGCATTCACACGAGCACAAACGTAATCAATGTGCTTTGAAAAACGTAATTGATCATCCACAAAAACACCCAAACACTTAATTTCAGTGACGAAGTTATCCTAACACCTCCTAATGATACATTCAAATTACTGGAGTCAAAACCAAAACACATTGCCTTTGTTTTGCCAGGATTAATTTCCAACCCATTAGTATCCATCCATTGAGAAATCCTATTAAGGTAAAACTCAATGTTCGCTTCCAAAACATCAAAAAATTGCCTTTCCCCAGAAAATAAAATCTGTACATCATCCGCATATATAAATGTTTCAAAAGAGTTATTATCAATGACATTAATAAAATCATTTAAATACATCATAAATAAAATGGGGCCAATTACAGAACCCTGTGGAATACCACTGGTAACCTCCAATAAACTAGAGTTCCTGTCTCCTACAGAAACGAATTGTGACCTTTTACCAAGATATGAACATATAAGTTTACATGCAGATTTAGAAAAATTAAAAAAATTACATAATTTAGTTATCAGCCTTGAATGTAAAACTTTATCAAAGGCCTTTGATAAATCTAAGGAAAGCAATACACTACATTTTTTCTCATTAAGCTTACGTCTTATTGAATCAGTTAACGCAAGAAGAAGAGTTGTAGTACTATAATTCCGTCTAAAACCAGATTGGTTAGGATGAAGCAATCTTTTAGCATTAATATAAAACATCATCTGATTTTTTATAATGTGCTCAACAACTTTTAAAAGAACGGGTATCACAGAAATTGGACGTAAAATATTTGAATTACCATCCTTTTTAATCGGCACAACACGTGATATCTTCCAATCACCAGGAAATTTGGAAGTCATAAAAATTGTATTTACAATATGAGTAAAAGAAACACAAATATAAGGATATATAATCCTAAAAAATTTCGGTGGTATACAATCATAACCAGCAGCATTCGAATGTATCCTATTAAGCGCGCAATATACATCATCCGCTATAACAGGTTGAAACTGAAATGAATCTTCCAAGGGAAAAATAAGCTCATCAAAAACAGATGTGGATGGTTCACATGATTGATTAGAAATAAAAAAATTATTAACAATGTCAGGGTCAACATCCCCAACTTTATCGCTCGAATCAATACCACCACACGACCGCAAAACATTCCACATCTGCTTAGTATTAAGCCCTCCGAAGAGGCGTTCATGTGCCTTTCTTTTCGCATTCCTAATTACAGTTTTGGTCCTATTCCTAATTCTGCAATATATTCTCCAATTATCCGAAGAACTCTCCTGAATATACGCCCTATATGCCAGATCACGTAGAGAGATAATATAAGTAATCTCCCTTGACTTAAACCAGGAATTATCATTAAAATCTTTTAACTTACGTTTAGTTATCGGTACTACTTCATGTAATAAATGTTTTATAATTTTTATTTAAAAAAAAATATTTTAGACAAAATTAAAAAAATCATAGGCTAAAAAATTGTAAAAACAAAAACGAATTTATCAATTTATTTTAATTTCCCATGTAAAAATCGAAATATATATGAACATACATGATCATACATGGGCTTGTATGTGATCATACATGGGCATACATGGTCATATACGTCCATACATGATCTCATATATGACCATATATCTTCGGATCCGAAATTTGAGGGTATATGGTGATATATGTGCATATATTATCATACATGCTCATATATTATTCATGTATGCTCGTATATGATCATATACGTCCATATACCCTCAAATTTCGGATCCGAAGATATATTATCATATATGAGATCATGTATCGTCATATATTGAACAATGTATGGACGTATATGACCATGTATGCCCATGTATGATCATATACAGGCCCATGTATGATCATATATGCTCATATATATTTCGATTTTTAGATGGGTTGGTAATTTCTGTTTTGAAAAATATTTTAGTCACTTTTTTTAATTTAAAGTTAAAATTTTAATTGTTTTTAGGGCTGATTCTTAAAACTTAAAAAAAAACTTTTTAGTGCTATTCTAAGTGGATGTTCAATTTTTGGACATTAGTCGGTACATTTACTTCCGATCTTTTTTAATCTATGTAATATTTGAAGGCATTTTAAGTTTTTAGGTATAAATTTTAATTAGAAATAACATTTTCAATATCCACATTTTTAAAATTAGTTTTTTTTTTTTTGCTAATTTTAGCAAATCGGTTTCCACAAATTTGTAAAATGATTTCTGTAATTATGTATGTATTAAATTCAATTACAAATAATATCTTATTACCCTAACCGAGCACTAGCAAAGAAGCCTTTTGGCTCGTTGTAGCGAAAACAGACCAGAGCCTCTGGTGGGAATCGAACCCACGACCCCCGCACTGATAAGCTAGCACGCTACCAAAATTTGTAAATATTTTGTGAAAATTCTGTAATTTGTAAAATGTAAATATCAAAAAGTTTTTCTAAATAATAATTTTTGTTACTAAAAATCAGTACAAAAATAGTAAAGTGGGATTGAAAGCCGCTTACAAATTTTTCTACTAACTTTTTTTCTGAGTGTAACATATAGTGAATACGCCTAAGCTGTAAAATTGTGGAACTCAACGATGAAGTAAAACGATAAAGCAAAATTCTTGGTTCTAGGGGACGAGAAATCCACGCATAATTCATGTACACCCAGAAAACAGTATCAGTTTTGGTCACCGAATTTGTTGCCAATCGAATTCTGGCGGTTACGACAACTGTCTTCACATTAAATTATATTTTTAGTTGTGAAAGCCAATATTCAGTTGTACAATTTAATATTTATATTCCATAGAAATATTATTTCGTTATACAAAATTTTATTTAAAGAAAAATTTAATTTTTAAATTTTTACGATATCGAACCTGGGGATTCAGATTTATTGTTCACACTTTTGATTACTGTACCACAACTAATTTTAATTTTCTTTGATATATTTGCCATTTAAGCATTTGATTATTTTATTTTACAGTGGATTCCCGATTTAACGAACAATTGATTGTCAGCCCTGTTCGTTAAATCCAGTACTAATCAAACAAATATTTATTAAAAGGACAATTCATATCTTATTATAGATTTGGCTAAACCATATTTAATCAATAATTCATTAACAATCTCTCCATTGGTATATGCATCTAAAATTTTTACTTTTTCTTTAAGTGTAAAACGTTTCCTTTCATCCATTTTTTCAATGTTCACAAGTTTACAAGTTCACAACACCACAACAAGAAACGTAACGACCACATTAAGACATCGGCTGAAAAGTCCGTAGGATAATCAATAAAACAACACTTTTTTTTTTTTTTTTGCAAAATTCGACTTTATTCATTCAACGCCTTTCTAACATTTCGATACCTTTTTTATAGAATGATTTATCTTTGGCCTCGAAATAGGCCTCTGTCTCGGCAATCACCCTTTGGCGAATACAGTGTATGTGGAAGCAATATAAAGTGTAATTCGTGCAATTTGGCCATCATTAGGAATAATCGACACGTTGTTGTTTTCAGTACACTGTGAGCAAACGCGGCACCTATTTCAAAAACAGCTTTCTCATGGAGAAATGTTCAGCCAAGCTTTGGCTTGAACGATTTTTTTCTCAATAAAAAAATGAGAAATAAACACACAAATTTGCCTTGCATCCATTGTTTTCAAAATCTCAAAACTAGCGTCACTAAAACAGCTGTAAATTGTTTACTAATGAACGAATTGTCATTAAATTTTGACAGGTATCATCTGAAGGTTGGCAGTTCCAAAAAATTATATATGTAGATTTTGAATTAGTGGCGTCACCTATGTGTAATCCTACGGGGTTTTCAGCCAATGTGTGTATAATGCAAAAAATACAAAAGAAAATCTTAGAATGACTTGAAATAAATTATTTTTTTATACATATTTTTTTATTTGCTCGTTAAATAGTGTACTAAATTGGATTTTAATTCGTTATACACATTCACTAATGTAAAAATTTGCCTGTTCGTTAAATCGCTACACCACAAACACTAATAAATTTTGACGGCTAATTTTGAATTTAAACAATTTGTTAGGAGAAGAAATGTTAGTATAAAATTTGTTTATCAATACCAATCATTAGTGACGTCTATTATCAATACAATCCACAATTCAGTTGCTTCTACTGAAATCCTAATTGTAGTTATCACTTTTGAATATCGACAATTTTTTAATAAATTTGATACATTCCCAGCAAAAACATGAAATCAAATACTTACCAGGCTATTTACTCGCTTAATTACTTGTGTTCGCGATGTCCCAAAAGTAATGAGTGGTCATTATCTTCTCGCTTACAAAAAACACAAAGTAATGGATGGCCATTACCCTCTCGCTTACGAACAGCCAAAAAATAATGAGTACCCATTACTTTTTGGACATCACGAACAACAGTTATTAAGCGAGTAAATAGCCTGGTAAGTAGTTGATACCATGTTTTTGCTGGGTTGTATCAAATTTCTAATATATTCACTATATATGCTTCCACCGCACACAAATACCAAACGAATTTTATTTAAAAGATGATTGGAAATACCAATAATTAAATTTTTTTAGTTTCTTTACTCTTTTTTTTTAGTTTCTTTTCCCTTATTTTAATTCCCAATACAAGTTTTAGGTTATGCCAATTAAAATTAAATCCTCAGAAATAAATGTTAATGGTTTTGATCGGATTGCAATTTTCTCTCGGTGTTGTAGCATTACAAAGTCATCGTGTGTTATGCATTTACGTAGGAAGAGGTGATTAGAGATTTTTTTCGAAGGAGTCGACGGTAATACTATTACGGTAAACGGCGACCGCTACACAGCCATGCTGACTGAAGTTTTCTTACCTGGTATGTACGATCTGGATTTGGAGGACATGTGGTTCTAGAAGTAAATTTTTCAAATTTTTTGCATAAGCAGTATAAATAAATAATATTAAAGACTGAGATAATCGCGGATTTATTTGTTAAAGTTGTGCTTTTATTAATTAAATATGATACCGAAATGTTTGCTAAAGATCTTATCTGTATTTACTATAACAAACAATCATAAAATCTCTGAGTTTGAAAATTCTATATTTAAAAAACTGCGTTTAAACATGTGAAAGTTTCAACCAATCTTGCGAAAATCTGGACCATATGTTGTATTAGTTTGCCAATTTATGTAGAACAGCATGTCGTATAAGTGTTGTGAAGAAATATAATAAATATAAATCACGTATACGTAACCTAATAAAACTTTCACCCATTTTAACAAAAGTGTTTAATTTTTCACATCAGTATTACACTGACCAAAAGAAGTTTGTAATGACAACTTAAAATTTTGTTATTATTACGGGAAATTTTGCTTAATTGAGCCCATCGGTATTTTTTGCTAATCTTAGTAACACATGTCTGCTGACGTGTAGTACAATAAAATTAGTAGAAAAATTAGTAGCCGCTACTAAATTTTAGTAGACTTTTTGTAAAGTGGAATTTAAAATCTGTTTGCTAAAATCAGCAAAAAAAATTACTAAAAATTATTAATATTAGTAAAAAGATTTGAATTTATTTTTCTTATCGAGCATCAAAAATTTTGATTATATTTTTTAAAAAACGAATTAATCATTTTGTTTTAATTTGGTAATTTCTTTTTTAAAAAATTAATTTAGTCAATTTTTTTTTTATTTTTAAAGATTTTTAGAACTAAAAAACCTTTTTAGTGCTATTAAGTGAATGACCTATTTTCAGACATAAGTTGATATATTCACTTCCGATCCCTTTATTTAATCTGTGTAACATTTTGAGGCAATTTAAGTTTGTAGGTGTAAGTTTTAATTAGAAATAACATTTCCTTCAATAACCACTTTTTTAAAATTAGGAAAATTTTTTGCTAATTTTAACAAATCGGTTTTCAAAAATTTGTAAAATGATTTCTGAAATTAGCAACAAAAATTTGTAAATATTCTGTAAAAATTCTGTAATTTGTAAAATGTAAATAGCAAAAAGATTTGCTAAATAATAATTTTTTACTAAAAATAAGTACAAAAGTAGTAGAGTGGGATTGAAAACCGTTTACAAATTTTTCTACTAACTTTTTTTTTCTGAGTGTATTAAAAAACGAAATTTCTATCCTACACCTCTACGTGATAACTATTAAAAATATCGGTCTGATATCCTCTTTACGATGTCGCAAATAAACATTTGAATAAACTTGGGAAGAATATTTTATATTGTCACAAAGACGAATCCTGTTGAACTTAGTTAGAGTCAGTCCATATTCAGACTTGCTTTCCATAAAAAGGTTATTTTTGAAATGGTGTTTGGACACACAAATCCGAATTTGGATTGTAATTGTTGTATGGGACCGTTAATTACTCCTCTTAAATTGAATATGAAATTTGGTACAATTGTACCAGGGACGAACAATGTTGAATTTGGTTAGAATATTTTCTAATTCACGTCTACCTGCCATCAAAACGTTCTCGCCAATTTGATCTTGAATGGCTTAAAAGGGGAAAAAGACTGCCACTTTATTGGTCTGATAAAATTGCTTTGGCTGGAGATCTGAAATTTAAAATATGGATTTCCTAGAGTATAGACTAATTAATTGGTAAGGTACAATTTGGCATTTTCGTAAAAATAGGGGATCAAAAGGAAAAAAATCTCGCTTTGGCCACAAACCTGAAATTAATTACATGTACATGCTAATTTACTAATAAGATACCTAAAGAAATTGCCCTCATAAGAGTCTGCATACATCGATTTCCCTAAAACCCTAAAATTTAAAATACATTTTTCTTTGTTTATGAACTAATATGCGGAAGACGTACTTTTTAGAATTTCCATAAAAATACTCAGGAAATTTTCTTTTCCAGATTTTGTTAGTACGTCTGTTATTTTTTTAACTTAAATGAAAATTCTGCTCTCTATTCTATACATAGAGAAACTTATAGGAAAAAGAACTGAATTTTAAGAAACATATACAACGTGCCTGAATTTTTTAATTTCAGTTTATTGAACATTAAAAATACTTGGAATTTCAATGTAAATATATTTTTGTTAAGAGTACTATAAATTTATGAAAAAAATAATTATTATTTTAAGGCTCTTATTGAGACTGTCCCCCTAAGCGTTGAATACCATTTTTTGTAGCTCTTTTGTAGAATTGAAAAATATGACATTTCTGCTTAAAAAGAAATAGAAGTAAAATTATTGTCATTTTTCCTAAACACAAACCCATAAAGACCATCTTAGCTTTTATAAGAGCACAAAAGAAAAATAAACAGAATGTTGTTTAACTTCCGGCCTAAAAACAAAAACATGCAAAAATGTATGCTCAAAATCTATTGAAACTTTTGCATTCCATATATTCAAATTCCTTGTTAAATTTAAAATGTTGTGGTATTTATTATGAGGTGGAACAGTATTTATTAACCCTTTCGACCAGACATTCGAATAGCAATGCTCCAATTAAATTTTTGGTGGCAGTAGGTTATTTAAGTAATAAATAAGGTATCGGCGAATGAAAATCTAAAAAACAATAATTGGGTGGCTGGAAAGGTTATAAAAAAATTGAAAAGGCTATAAAAAAAATTGTTTTTACACCCAGAAAACAGTATCAGTTGTGTCCAACTAATATGTTGCCAATCGAATTCTGGCGGTTACGACAACTGCCTTTATATTAAATTATATTTTTAGTTGTGAAAGCTAACCCAGCAAAAAAAAAAAATGGTAGCCATTCTATGACTATAACTTTTTTCATTGCTTCCTAAACTTCAGTTGACGTTCTTTTGTGATTTTTTGGTGTTATTCTAAGGCACTTCCAAAAGCATTCATGTGTGTATATCAAATGCAGTGATCTGAATATAAACCCGATGCATATCTTAAAAAATCACTCTTCATTACTTCTAAAGCATAATTTATAGTATATTGTATATTTTTTTGAATCTTAAGCATTTATTCAAATTGAGAAAATAGTTCTGATGAACTTTTTTGATTTTTTCATTAAATCATTTTTTATATTTTACTTTAAAATTTCATGAGCCGTTTTCATTATGCAGTTTTGCAATTTTTAAAAAAGTTTTGAAATAACAAGAAAAACAGATTTTTTTAACCTTTAATTGAAACTAGCTGGCCTGGCATTTTTTCAGCCTTAAATTTTTTTTTGACGACGCAATCTGTGCATTTATTTAACACTACATCATTTCCAGTTTTAATTCAGAATTAACCAAAATAATTTTAAAATTGTGTAAAAATTATTTCAAATTGCCCAAAAATATTTTAAAATTGTCTAAAAATGTTTCAAAATTGTACAACCAGTTTTTAAATTATCCAAAAATATTTTAAAATTTGTCTAGAAATTCATTAAAATTTTTGAAAAATGTTTCAAAAATGCTTTTTCAGAATTCAGAATTAACCAAAATAATTTTAAAATTGTGTAAAAATTATTTAAAATTGCCAAAAAATGTTTAAAAATTGTGCAAAAATTATTTAAAATTGTTCAAAAATATTTTAAAATTGTCTAAAAATGTTTCAAAATTGTACAACCAGTTTTTAAATTATCCAAAAATATTTTAAAATTTGTCTAGAAATTTATTAAAATTGTTGAAAAATGTTTTAAAAATGCTTTTGCAATAATGCAGAATTAATTATTTGTTTTAATAAAGAGTATTTGTATATCAATGCATAAATTTCGCTTTTTTAAACTTATTTTTCTGCATTCTTATGAATTAAATTTTCATCAAAGCTTAAATACTACAAAGTATGTGAATATTTTCCATTCATGCATCAGAATATCTAATCATTGCATCGTCATTGCTTCCTTAGAGTAAAGTATGAGTAATGCTAGTAGCTCTATTTGAATACTTCCATCCTATGACACGATAATGTTAAATTCATCGATGAAACCAACAGAAAAGAAGTGATGCCTTTGCCATAGTAGTGATGCTTTTATTGCTTCTTTGGCAATTTCATTTTCGCTGCGAATATTAAGTTGTACAATTTAATATTTATATTTAACAGAAATATTATTACGTTTCACAAAATTTTATTTAAAAAAATAATTATTTTTAATTTTTTCCGGTATCGAACCTGGGCAATCAGATTCATATTTCACACTATTGCTTAATGTACCACAACTTATATTAATTTTCTTTGATATATTTGCCATTTAAACTTTTGAATATTTTATTTTAATTAAAAAAATAATTTTTTAAATGTTTGAAATTCGGAGCACTGAGCTACCTCTCTACCCACCACACCACAAACAAATATATGAATAGAATTTGGTTATCAATGCCAATCATTAGTGACGTCTATTACATGGTGCTACACTGAAAAAGAACTTGCGAGTGAGTGTATTATATGACCGGTTTTATAAGTTGCAATATACCCTCAAAATTTCGAGATATGGGGAAAAGAGTATTTTTTTCGACTGCCGCACTTCAACTTTTCTAACTCTGTAATTTTTCGAAACGATTTCGAAACGATCAACGGCATTAATTACAAATGAACGCGATCTTTCGAAATATATTTTATTTCTTCAATAATATAAAAATTTTTAATTTTTTTTAAACTTTTTCATTTTCTACGGGGGTTTTTTCGAATCTTCTTTTAAAACAACAATAATCTTAAAGCCAGTGTCCTTCTGAGTAAAACAAGCTTTTATTCGTGTAAATCGGTTAAAAATTGAGAAAGTTATATGTAGTACTTTTTCTAAACAACGAAAACCCGATTTCGATTCAACAAAAGAAATAATTTAAAGTACGAACTTGGTTGATCGAATTGCAACCAATCTTTTCTCTGGGTGTTCATAAAATTTATGTAAGATATGGTGCAAAGAACATTTTGCAAAGTGCCACTTGCCATTCCTTGCAGATTGTTTTACTGCGTGTCTTTCATTTGAGCGCGGCAGTTGGTACAACGACGTCGGGAAGTTTTTTTAACAGGAAGATGCATTGGCTTGCTGTAGTTTTTAGGTCTTCCTGGATCAACGTCTCTGTTAACTAAAAACAATTTGAATGGCATCTTTTTCGATTGAGATCATTATAAATGACCCAGGAATTCATTATCAAATGATTAAAAGTTTTCCTCCACTACATATTCGATTTTCGATCATATTCATAAAGACCAGACATTTGATCAGCCAAGTCAATGCCTCCCATGATCTCGCTATAAAATTTAATTTAGTTCGGACATGAAACTTCAATCTTTTCGCCTGTTTTTTATGTTTTTGTAACAGTTGTTAATGTTGCGTTGTGACAATTAGTTAGTACCAAAACCATTTTGGGCATTTTCTGCTTCACCACTTTTTAACTTGTTGCCAAAAAATTTAGGTAAAATTTAAGCTGGAAAGGATAGTGTTTAAAAAAATTCACAGAAGTTTGAAGATGATGTGATATATTTCAGAACACATTTTGGGCATTTTCTGCTTCACCACTTTTTAACTTGTTGCCAAAAAATTTAGGTAAAATTTAAGCTGGAAAGGATAGTCTTTAAAAAAATTCACAGGAGTTTGAAGATGATGTGATATATTTCAGAACACAGCAACATTCAATTTAAAACTTTTAGCTTAAACTTTTAAGCTTAAACTTTTTAGTTTAAATTTTAAGTGGTACACATATGTGCCATCCGGATCGAAAGGATTAATAGGATATTGAAACAGTCGATAGAGTGCAATTTTATATTAAAAAAAATTTCTTAAAATTATTATATTTTGATAAAAAATTTCAAAATAAAGTGTTATATATTTAAAAAAAAATTGCAAAAAAAAAGATGAAAGCTGAATATTTTATAATGCATTTTCATGTAAATTTATTTTAATAGGTATCTGTTCTTTATAATAAGTATCTTTTCTCCTATTAAAATTAGAGTAAAAATAAATTTTAGATGTAAATTGTATGAAAATTTCTAAGAAAAAAATCAGTCAATATTAATATTTACAAAAACCTGATTTTTTTTATAAACCGGTTTGTCGGTTAACCGATAAGGAACTTTTTTTAAAAAAATGGATTTGAGGTAACCATTAATAAAAACCTACACAATCCGTTTTTACCGGCAAAAAAATATAAATAAAAACTTAGAAAATAAAAAAGTTATAAGTATTTTAAATCAGTCAGTCGAAGTTGGGCTACATGGTGGTCGGTTCACGTTGAATTGGATTCCTTGTTCCCAAGCTGTTTTATTTGAGAACTCTTAAAGATAGGAACGGTACGAACAATGCCCTTTTAAACTTGCGATTGGGCCGTGTCACACATTAATTTCAAACTTTATTCGATCTGAATCGAGCTGAACCACACAGTAGACCTATCTTGTCAAAGTTTTTCTACATAAGAAATTAGTGAAACCTAAAAATTTTTAACAAATTTCAAAGTACGCGAATTAACTAAAATCTATAGGATAACTTTTATAAATTTTTTTAACATTACCCAGCCGGAAAAACACAAACGGGATAATACTTGAAATCGTTCAACGTAAATAAATGATAACTACTGGCTAACTGTTGATTGCGCTAATAAGACAGCACTGGCATACAGTTCATAAGAAACTCTCTGACATCGCTGGGAAAACATAAAAAGTTGGTATTATAAATAAATTTTTAATTTAATGTGTACCCAGTGGTTCGACAGTACATACTTGATTTTTTGCACCACTGGCTGGCTCTTACATGAACATTTCAGCAAGTTCCAAGGAATATGAATTTTTATTCTCTACACAAATTAGTTTGTTCTAATGTTTGTAACTACCCAAATTATTGGCCCTAGACTAGAGTTGAAAAATTATAGAGTATTTGGTTATTAAGTAGTCACTACTGACTACATTTTCAAGTAGACAATACTTTAAAGTACTAACTTAACACTGTCAGAGTGGTATTTTTATGTATATAAGCGTAATTTGTCCTTGAAAACGTTATTAAAGTACAACCCTGTTTTTGACAATGAAATACAACACTGTTTTTTCAGTGTGAAAGTAAAAACTATTAAGGGATAGTTTTTAGGATGTCAATTAAACTTTTTTAATTAAACTTATCGAACAATTAGATTAATCTCGAGACAAATTTAATTGGGCTTTAACTAATAATTGTAGTTTTCAGTGTTAGTTTAAGAGCTGTCAATTTTGATAACACTGCCATACTTTTTTTGAAAAAAAAAAAATAAATGGCATCATTAAAAATGCAAAATATTAACATTTCAATACTATCAAATGTCATAAATAAAAAAAAAACTTAAGCGCGTCCTTATATTTTTGTTAATTAAATTTGCATTTATTTATAAAAAAAAAAAACAAATTTGTTAGAAATGGATAATAATTATGCAAATCAATTGAAAAAAGTGGATCAAAACAGATCCACAAATTTTTCTACAGTATATATATAAAAGTGATTTGGACGTGTATTTGTTGTTTTAATTTTTCTCACAGTTGTTGTATTAAGGTTGTAATATATTTCAGCATCACTGAAATTCTCATCATCTCTTGAATAATCTATTTAATTTAATTTATTTATTATTTAAATTAAAGAATAATATTTGCTTCACACGTGATACACTTTTGCTTTATTTCTATCAGTTGTTTTTATTTGACAGGTCGAACTTATACTTAACCGACCAAAATTGCTGGGTTAAACCTCAATTAAAAGCAAAATAATCAACATCTGAAAACCAGAATTTTAGAGATAACTATTGTTTAACTAACAAACAACGCTATTTGACATCCCAAAAACTAGGCCTAAGCGGATCAATAAGTACGTGACTTTTTGAATGAAACACAGTTTTTTTTTTTGCAAAAACAAATTTATTTCTCAACATAATCTTCTTTTAGTCCAACGTTTCTTCAATTTTTTTATCCCTTTCAAAAAATAGGATTTTTCGAGGTCCATAAAATAGGCATTTGTTTGATCAGAAATTTCATCGTTGGAGATAAATCTCTTTCTATCGAGTCATTTCTTTAGGTTTGGAAATAGGAAATAGTCACTGGGGGCTAAATCCGGAGAATATGGCGGATCAGGTATCAATTCGTAGCCCAATTCATGGAATTTTGCAGTGCATTACGGTCAATTGAGAGCAAACGTGGCACGCATCTTGCAGAGAGCTTTCTTAAATCCAACTGATCATTTATAATCGAAATGTCTATGTCATCAACAATGTCACGCACTTTTACTCTTTGATCGGCCAACGCCATGTCGTGGATTTTTTTGGCCGTCCAGAACGTTCGGCGTCATTTGTACTTGTGCGACCACAACGAAAGTCAGTAAACCACTTTTTTTTACCATTGAAATCGATGGTGCGGGACTCTGCACCTTGGTTTAATTGTCAGTTTTTTCGCAAAAAACAATGTTTACTTAGCACTTGAATTTCACTTTTTTCCATTTTTAAAAATTCCACAAGGTTGTATGCTTTGAACAGCTGTTAAATGCAAAGTAAATGACGGAACTTGCTCAAAATGTGACAGTAGTCTATTAACATGTGTTACTTGATGGGAGCAGTGTTGCATTTCATATAACTACGAGGGGAGTTCGAAAAGTCATGGACTTATTGATCCACCCTCGTAGTATCGAATCAATACGTGAAAGGTTTTGAGTACCTACACTCACCTTACAGTATACTAATCGACACAGAATCACTTTCTGAGTAGATTAAGCAATATACGTCCGTCAGTCTGTCCATTTTAACGTTGTAATCAAACTGCAGGTTGCAAATATAAATGTGTTTGGATGCAATCCTTACGACCACACTGTAATTGCGTGACATTATAAATCTAAGAATAGTGGGCACCATTTAATGGAGTTGACGAAATTGATGAAGCTTCTTAGTTATGTTATTTTACTTTCTTCGTCGCTAAAGGAGGACGTTGCGATATTTATGATATATAAAAAACTCATATGTATTATTTTTCTAAATTAATGTTGCCGTCGCTGGGAATCGAACCCGCAACGAGCTAACCATTACACCACAACGCCCCCAAATAATTTTGGGTAAAAATAAATTACCTAAATTACGATACTTTATATATATTTGGGGTAATAATAGCCTATACAATTAATCGACATTTTATTTTAATTGATTAATCATTCAAATAACTATTCTGGTATTTTTCGTAACCCGTTGATCCAAAAAAGAATTTAAATTAATCGGTTAATCAAAAAGTTATGTAAAATAATATACGATGTTTTGATGTTTAAAAAAAGAGAAACAAAATCAAGTTATGTAACACGTTAAAACATTATTTGCATACAAAATGTTTTAAAAGGATTCTTAAATTTTCCGTCCTTTCTAACACATAATAAATATTTCTCCAAATCGGAATAAGTCACACCGCAGGCCTTCTTTCTACGTATGTATAAACATTTTATAAAGTTAAGCCTTAATTCGCCAGACGTACGTTTACACTCATAATATTATGTAGTTAACTGTTTGTAGTTGAATAAAAAAGTTTTCCATTCCATTTAAAAATAAAGGAACATACATTTATTTTTCAAAGAAATATCTATATTAACTTTTTTATACATTTATTCGAAATAATTTACTATCATTTACCGATTATTTTCAGTTTCATTTATTTTTTTCATTTGTTTGAAATTTAATTAAAATTAACCCACAGAACGGAAACTTGTGGTTTATTTGTGTCCGTAACAGTTATTACAAATTTAAATTTTGTTTGCTGTCTGTTTCGAAAAAAAAAATATTCAAAAAATTTCAATTTGTTTTTTTATTTAAATTGGTTGTATATAAATACAAAATTTTTCAATACAAATTACAAGAACTTCATAAACACACCTACATACACAAACACATTCACACAAAAAGTGTTTATAGCTTCATATGCATACATATATTTTGCATTGTACGAGTATATTCAAAAAAGAAAAACAAAAAATACAAAAATGGAAACAATTTCAAATAAATGAAAAAAAAACATTTATTTTTTAAGGATTGGTAGGTAAAATTTTGACATTTATTTTAACTGATTATATCATTTGTTTCTTACGAATGTGTCAGTTGATTAATCAACATTTAAAAATAAATAACAAATGACAAATAATTTAAATGAAAATTAAGTAGATCGGTTTTTAAATGAAATATCATTTCTTTTAAAGGATATTTTCAGTTATTTTAACTTAAAAGCTTTTAAAGTGTACGTCTATAATATTCAGATCGGTTCTTATATAAAAAAACATGAGTTAAACGTGAGCTACTGATATTTCTAAACAGGTTTGACATTCATTACTATAATTAAGCACAAAACTTTGGTTAGTGAAACATTTTTCTATATTCTTTTTTTTTTACCAATTTTGATTAATTAATTAATCGTGTAAAATTACTCGAATTATTCTTTGTTCGAAATTTTTGCATTTTAAATTATTCGAACACAAAATTGACAAAATTGTACGATTAACCAAATAATGATTAATCGATTGAATATCCCAGGCAACAAATGTAATATTATTTAAATGTATTATTGATTTTTCCCAGAATTTAGGTTTAAAACCACACATTACCAAATTATGGGTAAAGTAATGTATAGCCGTAGGGGCCCCTTTGTAGGCGATAATCCCCTAAGCAAGTTTCAGTTTTGCAGATATGGGATGAAAAAATACAATAGTGTGTAAAATAAATAAATAGTCATACAATTTTTTTTTTACCAAATACTCCATTTTATGCTTCGTTTGATTTTCATAAATTTTTATCAGTTTTTAGAGTCATTATTTTACGTTTAATTGTAATGCATTATGTAACAAATAATCCGTAATACATTACTTTTTGTTATAAAATAATGCTGAATCTAAGGGGTATACATTACAAAGTAATACATTATTCAATTAACTACCGGTAACCCATTATAATATGTTGAATAATAATAAACATTACCAAAGTTTATCGCACCCATTACCAAAGTTTTCCTGGTATTGTATTTTTCTTCTTTGATTATAACACGTTGACAATATAAAATTTTTACAAAAGTCTTTATGGATTTGGCACAGATGACATGCATACCATCGAGTGACAACAGACCTGCAAACTATTTAAAAGTAAAATTAAAAAAAAATCTGTTCAACTCTTCAGTTGAAAATTTCCACAAAATAAAAACAATACAAAACATGTAACCATATCGAAGGGAATATAACATACATACGTATTTATACAACAACTACTCGGTCTACAATAATAGAAACAAGAAGACAAGAATGAAAAAATTGCTTGCTCTAGGCTTAGCAACTACATAGTTATAACACAAGCAACTGCACTTACAATATCCGTTACAGATGCTCATCTTATGGTTTTAACTTCAAAATAACAATGACCAACTGAATGAACCCCAACCAACGACCGGCTACAACAAAATGTCAAAGTTTAGAAAATTGCAACAGATTGTATAATAAAAAAAAAAGAGATGTTGAAAATCTTCTAATTGTTGCATGAAGTCTGACTAACTAGTGATGATGAGACAAAAGAAATGATGTAAAAAAGACCAACACAAAAACTGAATAAAAAAAAAAACGAAAAGAAAACATAAAATTTAAACCGGATAAAATAAAGAGCTTGTCAAAAGATCAAATAAAATACATGTAGTTTTAGGCCATAAAGCCATACATTTACACAATTCACATCTTGTGGTTGTGTCTGGCAAATAGAATGAAATTTAAACAAAAAGAAATTGCAACTAAAAAAAATCGTACATGTTGTGGACATGATGAAACATGCATAACATCCAAAAAAAAAAATATGAAAAAAAAGAAATGGCACAAAAGAACACAAAATGTTTTATAGGTGATAAAAGGATTTAGTTAATGAAAATATGTTTTTGCAAGAAAATTTAAAAGTTGTAACAATAAGTAAATGACCTTAAGATATAAAGCTATTTAAAAGAATAGCTCCGCAATAAGGGCTGTATAATTTTGCCAGCATCAAAAACATTACTTGTTTCCAGCTTAGGTGAAAAGTTGATTTTTTTTTGGATACTTAGGATTTTCCCAAGATATTTTAGCGAAAAATTTTTGAAATCCATAAAAAATAGATTTAGTTGAAATTTCAGCAAACGGCTTTTCCATAAAAGAAAAAAAAAATATCTCTTATGTGATAACAATACCTGCTTAATAGGATAGAAACTTAAGTTATTGAGTTTTAAACAAAACATTGAAATTAACTCTTATATACTTTGAGGTACATAGTAGGGTTAATTTCGATATATTTTTTAAAAATTAATGTAGATATTTTCTATTCTATTTAAAAATCACAATTCCATTCAATTGAAAAACGAATTTACAAAAATTAAAAATTATTAAGCCAACAAAAAGTAAAAGTTCATAACGTACAAAGGAATTTTCAAAGTGGAAATTATAAAGGTACACTCAAAAAAAAATTAACTAGAATGTAGAAAAATTAACTTATTTAGAGGAAAAATTTAAATGAAAACGGCGCCAAAAACACTTTTTACTAATATTTAATAAAATTTTCCTTAAAATTAAGAAACAAATTTTACTTAAAATTTGGTCAAAATTTCTAAATTATAGAAAAATTTTACTACTGAGAAGTAAATTTTTATTAGAAAACATTAAAATATATCATCATATATCATCTAAAATTTAACTGTTAGTTAGGAAATGTTTCCTTGACTTTAAGAAAAATTTTATTTTATTTAAGTTTATTAGATAATTTTCTTTACTAAAAACTAGGACTTCACTCCCTAAAAATAAGAAAATATTTTCTAACATCAAGTTAAATAGCACTTCTTTTAAGTTAAAATTATCCTTGAACTTGATAAAAATTTTCTAATAAATATGAAACTGTTTCTATGATGAAGATAATACATTCTACCAGAAAATAAAAAAGTACTTATATTGAGTCAGTTTTTTTCCCTAACTTAGTTCTCAACTTTCTAAAATATGGTTAAGTGTACTAATATTAAGTTAAATAATTTTCTTCAAAATAGAAAAATTTACTACCATTATGTAAGCATTTTCTTCAAATTGAGAAAAATTAACCACAATTCAGTTCATTTCAACTACTGCTAACTTCATCATTACTTTGAAATTATGAAAAAAGTACTAATATCAAGTAAATGCCTAACTTAATAGTATAAAAATTTACTTCCAAGAAAACTTTTACTTAAAAAAAAGAATATTTTATTAAAATTTTTAAAATTTATCTGAACTAAGTTGCATGAAAAATTTCCTTAGAAATAGTTTATCAGTTTCTAAGATCAAGAAATCTTTTACTTAAAAAAAGAATATTTTATTAAAATTTTTAAAATTTATCTGAACTAAGTTGCATGAAAATTTTCCTTAGAAATAGTTCATCAGTTTCTAAAATCAAGTAAATATTTATTATTACATAGGAAAAAATTTATTACATTTTGTTTTTAATTGTCTGAACTAGTTTTTGAAAACAATTCTTTAAAATTAGAAAATGGTATACTTAAAAACTGAATTTAGAAATGGCTTTCTAAAATTTAGTTAATTTTACTACTCCCGAACAAAAAATGAACACACATTAAGTTCAAGTACTTTCTCGATTTAAGTTAGACACATTTTTTGAACTATATGGGAGTAAATTATGTCCTAAATTTTTTTTTTTTAACTAAATTTTATTTTATTACATTTGAGTAAGCAAATTTCTAAAAACTAAGATATTTTTCTTAAAATTAGTTCATTTTTATTTAATTTACTTGTTTTTTTTTCCTAAAATCAAGAAATATTACTTAGGAAAAACATGAACTATTTCTGAGTATATAAACTATTTCGTTTTTCCTCAAACTTAGAAATTTTTATTCTTTTTAAGAACATTTTTCTAAGTTTTAATAAAATTTTACTTAAATTGAGGACAATTTATAAACTCTTTGGAAGGAAATTTTTGACTACATTTTAGTTCATGTCTTTTTTTTTGAGTGTATCACTACCCTACGGGAAATGGACCAGTCACAGAGTTAGTCACGTGACCGGAACTTTGTGGCAGAAACCGGTCCTCGAGTTGGTTCTCTTATATGAAAGTAACCGGTAACTTTAACATGGGCTTGTCATAGGAGGTGGTAATTTCTACTTTTAAGCTACTTGCGACATATCGCTGACCTTGTGTAGGGTACCATTTCACTGCATTTTTGTAAGTGAATGCGCAACAGAACAAGATAAAATTATCTTACACATAACAAGTCTCATGACTGGCTCAAATGTACATACCACAGGACTGAGAACAAGTAATTAATTAAAAACTGGTTACATATCAATCACAATGTGTTATGTTGCAGAACGTGTAGGGAATGAATAGTTTCGTGACATATCACTTGACTGTTGCATGTAACCTGTCAAATTTTCTTCCACGTGTTTCATATTAAGAACGTGTTTCTGAAAGATTCCATAAGGTCCATTTATTGAATTTATCTGCAATGTTTATTACAAAAGTTTTCACAACTTTTTTTTATAAAAATCGATTACTTTTAACAAATTAAAAGTTAATATTTCGCAAATCAAAAACGTTAGATCTTCTCGAATTAGTGTAAATTCAAAAAGATCGTTTTGGGTTTATGTTCAAAAATATTTATTTTTTGATTTCAACAAAATTGTCCAATAGAAGTTCTCGAAATTTTAGTTGTTCTTATCCTGCAGAAAATTCATTTGGTTCAGAAAAATGTTTAGACTTAAAAGATTTACAAGTCAGTATCATGTTTCCTGCGGCTAAAAACATAAGTGGCTGTTAACTTTTTATTATTTATAAGGATGATAAAGAATTAGTTTTGTTTTTAACTTTTTTAAAATGAATTAAATTTGCTTCGAATATCATTCCATAAACGCATTCGAGGCGTATTGAGGATTCTCGTCAGAAAATGTTAGCTTAACCTTCCGCAAACACATTTTGATAAAATACAAAAACAGTTAGATGCCCCTTTAAAAATTGTTATTTGAATATTTAAAAAATCTAAAATTTAAAAAAATCGCTATAATTAAACGGGCCTATATAGATATGATAATTTTTAAAATAACAAATATTAACATAGACTGTGGTGCAAAATTATAGCCGCATGTACTTTTTACCAATTTTGTGCATTTACATAAAAAATTGCAGAAATCTGTGTATGACATCTGAAAGACCTTGAAAAATAATAACAAAAACAACAAACAAATATTTGTTTTTGTATATAAAAAAACAGTTACAACAAATTCTTAGTTTTTTTGTTGGTGCATAGTTATAGCCGCAGATTATAAAAACAATTTACTCAGCTAACGGTTAAGCCAGTTTTAGTTTTTTTTTCTTTTATTCTTATTTGCTTTGATTATTTATTATTCGCTAATTTGCAAATAATAAATAATTTGATCATTTTCGAAATGCCACGCGGTTGTTATTTGTCCGATATTGAAAGAGGCAAAATTTCTGCTTTTCAAGAAGAAGGCGTTAGTTTTCGAGGAATTGCTCGGAGAATAAAGCGATATGAAAAGGTGGTACGCAATTTTTTAAAAAATCCTTCAAATTACGGACAAAAGAAAAAAAATGCTGGACGAAACCCCAAACTTTCAGGTCGTAATAAACGCAAGATTATCAGAAGCGCTAGCAACTCCACGAAAAATGCCAAACAAATTGCACACGAATGTGATTTAAATGTGTCCCGTTGGACTGTAAATCGTGTGCTAAAGCAGTCTTCAGTTATCTGCCGCCAAAAAATGAAGAATGCACCACGATTACTGCCACGGCACAAAAGTGCACGCTTGGATTTTGCAAAAAATAACATGAATACGGACTGGAATAAGGTAAGTCACATTTAGCTATCTCTAGTCAGCATTTATTTGAATTTATATTTACAGATAATTTTTTCGGATGAGAAAAAGTTTAACTTAGACGGTCCGGATGGGTACAATTTATATTTGAGAGATTTACGTAAGGAACCGCTATATTTTTCCAAAAGAAATTTTGGTGGTGGATCATTGATGGTTTGGGGAGCGTTTTGTGCCGATGACATGCTAGAGTTGGCTTTCCCAAGTACCAAAATGAATTCGGCAGAGTACACAACTCTTCTCCAGACAAACCTAAAACCATTTTTTGATCGAAATCGTGACAAAAATATGATTTTCCAGCAGGATAATGCAGTTGTTCACAAGAGTAACCATACTCGCCTGTGGTTAGAGTCCCACAGCATCCCTCAATTGCAATGGCCAGCATGTTCCCCTGATCAGAACCCCATTGAAAATATCTGGGGAATAATTGTACACAAAATATATGGTGGCAACAAGCAATATGACACGATTGGGGATCTTAAAGCCGCGGTAATTGAAGCTTGGGAATCCATCACAAGTGAAGTTCGTTTAAATCTAGTCAACAGTATGCCACAACGAATTTTTGAGCTCATCTCTAACAAGGGAGGCCCAACACACTACTAATGTATAAAAAATTTTAAAATAATTCATTGCTTTTTATTTTTTTTTAATATTTTCTATTAATATTTATAAGTGCGGCTATAATTTTGCACCAAGAAAAAACCAAACTTTGTGTTATAACTGTAAATAAAATTAACTTATTTTTAAAAACTATATTGAATATTTATAGCGTTATTATTGCCGACAATTTGATATTATTAAGTTTTTTTAAATACACCGTTAAAGATAAAAAATGCCGAAAATTTGGGTGCGGCTATAATATTGCACCACAGTGTATTGGCTCTAACTACACAGTGGGACATATTGAAATTATTTGGTGGTTCATCGGGTTTATATAAAAGTTTACACACACGCAACTATCGCATAGACAAGCTGAATTCTAATTTATTTTAAAATAAGCTGAGCTAGCGTGGAGTGTTTGAGCGACTTTGAGTTTAAAATTTCGCGAATTTTCGACACATGAAATTTTGTGATCGTTAAAAATTTTGAATTAATATTAATCGATGAATCATTTTAACAAATCATTCCAACAAAAATTGGTGTAATTGATATATATTTCACTAATTAATTTATAAAACAATTTATTCTTTCGAAATAAAAGTAATTTAATATAAATAAAATTAAGTCATATCCCACTTTATTCAATAAACAGCCATTTTCAATTATAGGGTCCGCCAAATAATTTTTTTTTTTTTTTGAAAATGCTATAAAAAAAACTACTGAATATTTTCTCAAATTTCTTTTTTTTATATGAAAGTACAATCCTTCCGGTTAATAATGGAAAATAATTTCATTCAAATGGCTGCCTCGGCTGGCCATGCAGTAGCCTACACGATCGGTCCATTTTTTAAGCACATTATCGATTGTGTGCAGTTGTATTTCACCAATAGCTTCACGAATATTGTCCTTTAAAGCGTCAATTGTCTCAGGCTTGTCGGCGTAACACTTATCTTTGACGGCACCCCACAAATAATAGTCCAACGGTGTCAAATCGCAGCTTCGAGGTGGCCAAACGACATCAGCTAAATGGGAGTAAATTATATTCAGCTAAATGGGAGTAAACTATATTCTTAATTTATTTGAACTACACTTAGTTTTATTATATTTTAGTATGGAAATTTCTAAAAACAAAGATGCTTTTCTTAAATATAAATAAATTTTTACTTAATATAATGTTTTTACTTAGGAAGATATGAACTATACATATAAACTATTTCGGTTTTACCCAAATATAGGAATTTTTATTAATTTTAAGAAAAATTTTCGAAGTTTTAATAAAATTTGACTTAAATTGAGGAACATTTTTAATTTGTATCTTTTATTTAACATTTTTCTTTTTTATTATTTATATCTAATTTCCTAAATATGCTACACAATGAAGTAGCGAAATATTAAAAAATAAATAATATATTTTTGTAAAAAACGAACCTTAAGCTCAAAAAATAAATTAGCTATTTAAAATTTTTAAACTATTTTAAAGGAAATTTTTGGATTCATTTTTAGTTTATAACTTTTTTTTTTGAGTGAGGATCGTGAGTGAGTAAGTGGTCGGTATAAAAAGTATCTATCACGTATTGGGTCGGTCTGAAAATACTATTGCTTACCATAAAATCGGTTTAAAAGCCTCTATAACATGATGAATTGAAAAGTACGAGTCTTGTGATATGTTCTTTGGGGTTAGTTGTGTGACATGTTCTTTTAGACTAGTCCTGTAACATGTCCTCGGACAAATCCATGTTCAAATGATCGGTCCTTTTCATATAAACAAAAACCAGTCCCGTGACCAGTCCCTATCACAATGGACCTTCACCTAAATTAAATAAATACATGCTCAATTAATTTTATAACTCACTTCATTCCATGGACAGGGTCCCAGCAAAATCTTGGTAAAGGGTTGGACCTATTTCAGGTAAATGTAAAGGGTATCCTTTAAACCTTAGATTTACTTTAAAACCTAAAATAATGTGTTGCTGATATTGTGTTAGGTAGTAACTGATGCAGAAGGCTAAAATATGGATCTTTTAGTGTTGCATTCCACAGCTACTTACAATGAGGAAGTTTGATTTTATACAAGTTTGTGGACTAAATTCATTGCACATATTTTTTTAATTTTTTTTTTATGTTTAAACAGTGGGATTGTTGTGCATAAATAAGGACAAAAATACATATATATTTTTTTTTGTTATTGTTACCCGATCTTTATAATTTTTTTATTGAAACTATAATTTGCTCTTGCTCCTATTTTATCAATATGGTGGATATGAGTTTTTCATTCCCTTTGTAACATGTCGAAATATAGGTCTAAGACCTTATTAAGTATATATAAGATTTTAAGTCGATTTAGCGATGACCGTCCGTCTGTTTGTCTACCTGTATATATGCCTGTATGGATACGAAATGGCGATCACGGCGCGAAGATGCAAACAGATGTGTGCATTTATGATTTCTCTTCTAAACCTTTTACATTAATTGTCACAAAAAAACTGTGGAGGGCAGAGATGATAAGTTTGTACATATGTTAAGTAGTTTCTGTGGTACTATTATAACCTTAGTATTATTCACAAATATTCCCTTTTTAATTTTTTGTTTATGTTAACTTTTGTGATGTAATTCCAATTAAATAACTTTAGTTTATATGATAGTATTGTATTACATTTTGCGAAACAATTTGAAACCTTAAATGTAGTTTTCTACCTAAAAAAGTTAAAAATATAAATCTATATATGTCATTTCTGATAAAATATTGTAGTAAAGTTTTCAATTTTAATAGGAAATTTTTAGAGATTAGGAAAAGCTATGGGAATATGTGTCTTGCTTTTATTTCAAAATAGTACCAGGCCCGAAAGTTTGCATGAATAGTGTTTGAAGAGATGAAAAGTGCTAAATGAATAAGAGCTTCAAATATTGCAACACTGAAATTTTGCAGGATTGTAAACCTAAGACAAGTTGATGGCCGCCATCCCATGGAGAGTAGGGAAATGGTCAAAGCTTTTCAGTTCAACGTCCGAAGGAGGACGTTGCCATATACACACAGAGAACATATACAATCGAATTTGTTGCCAAGAGAATTGTGGTACACTTAAAAAAGTTTGTAAGTTAAAATAACTGAAAATATCATTTAAAAGAAATGATATTTCATTTAAAAACCGGTCTACTTAATTTTCATTTAAATTAAATGCCATTTGTTATTTATTTTTAAATGTTGATTAATCAACTGACACATCTGTAAGAAACAAATGATATAATCAGTTAAAATAAATGTCAAAATTGTACCTACCAATTCCTTAAAAAATAAATGTTTTTTTTTTTTTAATTTATTTGAAATTGTTCCCCTTTTTGTATTTTTTGTTTTTCTTTTTTGAATATACTCGTACAATACAAAATGTATGTATGCATATGAAGCTATAAACACTTTTTGTGTGAATGTGTTTGTGTATGTATGTGTGTTTATGAAGTTCTTGTAATTTGTATTGAAAAATTTTGTATATATACAACCAATTTAAATAAAAAAATAAATTGAAATTTTTTGAATATTTTTGTTTGAAACAGACAGCAAACAAAATTTAAATTTGTAATAACTGTTACGGACACAAATAAACCACAAGTTTCCGTTTTGTGGGTAAATTCTTATTAAATTTCAAACAAATGAAAAAAATAAATGAAACTGAAAAAAATCGGTAAATGATAGTAAATTATTGCGAATAAATGTATAAAAAAGTTAATATAGATATTTCTTTGAAAAATAAATGTATGTTCCTTTATTTTTAAATGAAACGGAAAACTTTTTTATTAAACTACAAACAGTTAACTACATAATATTCTGAGTGTAGTTACATGTACTATCACAGGATTGGTTTCTAAGGTACATATCACGTGATCGGTATAAAAAGTCTCTATCACATATTGGGTCTGAAAGTACTAGTCCCGTGTTAGGTGAAAACAGTACCTGTTATCAAAAAACTTACCACATGCTGGGTCGGAGAGTACGAGTCTTGTGATATGTTCTTTGGGGTTAGTTGTGTGACATGTTCTTTGAGAACAGTCCTGTGACATGTAACAGAGGGCAATTGACCTCCTCCTAGGACAAGCCCATGTTAAAGTGACCGTTCCTGTTCATATAAAAAACCGGTCCCGTGACCGGTCCCTATCAAAATAAATCAGTCACGTGACTTGACCTGGGATAGGTCCTTTTTCCCGCAGAGCAGGGATCGAACCCGCAACCTTGTCTGTAACAGTCCAACGGACTAACCATTATACAACATCAGCTAACAATTTAGCGGTTAATTGATTACGATTTCTTTTTAGAAAGCTGTGTAATTTTTTGTTTTGGATACATTTTTAATTAATTTTTTGTAGAATCGATCTATAAGTGTGTAAAATACATATGTGTGGAGTTAACAAACATGTTCAACACCTTTTGTTTTAAATCATTGTGTCTGAATGTGCTCCCAAGATTTTATTATATGTGATTTGGCAAATGATTGTTTTCTTAGGACACAGGTAGAGCGTATTCAAAAATTCGGCACCGCCTAATTAAGTATTTTTGTACTTTTTTTTTCGTTTTTATATGGATTTTTGGTTTGTTGGTTTTGACTATCGAATTTTTATAGAGGCAACCAAAATAATGTTGTCACAGTCAAACTACTCATGCTTCAATTGGGTTTCAGTTGTCACAACCGAAAAAATCAGTTACTACAACCGAACCATCGTATTTGCTACAAATTCGGTTGTCAGCACGAATCTGTTTTATCTGTGTAAATCCTCCAGCCGGAGGCAGAGCTTGAAAAAAAAAACCTATTAAAACGTATATTTTGCTCCATGTTTGACTTTTTATCAATGAAAAACCTGATTAAGTTGATTTCCCAACAGATACAATTCGAATACTCTAATCGAAAAATGTTTTATTTATATAAAAAATTTTCTATTTATACAATATAATTTATTGATTCGAAAAATTTGTAAAAATTAAAATCCAAAGAACAGTTTGCTGAACACATTATACTCCATTAGCATATGTGATAATGTATGTTCTACCAGCAGTTGTTTTGTATGGATTTTGATTCATTACATTTAACTTACTTTACATTGTGACTCCCTGCAAGCATTTCTAGAGCCTGTTCCATGAAACCGGTGATAAAAGCACTTTTTTAGGAATATATTCAAAGCCAACCAGTTCTTAAAAATATTGCTGGGATGTCTATGTTAGGTAGCAAACAAGAGGTTATTAATTTGTTTGCCTAGGTTTTCACGAATATTATGCATATGTGGGAAATACAAAAACTTCCCCACAAATGCAGTTATCATAGTTTAGCTTTAAGAATTTCTTTCTTACCACTTAAGGATATATTTTTTCATAAATAAAAATAAGTGTCAAAATGAGTTCAACGTGAACACATAAACAAATACACTGCAATTTAAGAAGCTAAAATATAAAAAAAAACACAAAATTAATGTTTTGTTTTAATAAAAGAAGAAAGAAAAATTCAATGTAAAAAAGTGCTTAATTATATTTATTCTGAATGTAAATATTTTTAAAGAAATTTATTTCATCAAAAAAAAAAAAATTATACTAAAATCAAGAAACATTATAAAATTAAAAAAAAAATGTTCTCAAGTGATAAAAAGCAGAATATTAAGAAAGTAATAGATGTTGATGATTGCAAATGTAGTGGTGTTGAACAATTTAAACAAAAGCAAATTAATATCAGTAAATATTCGCAACAAACGTCAACATTTCGCGCACAATTCACAGATTCCACAGAACAAATAGAAACTGATTTAGCTACAGATTCCAGTTTTATTTCGGGACCACAAACAACATCATCAATAAATATTGAATCTGAGCAGCAACAAGGAGAAGGCGGAAAAGCAGTTGGTTGCAGTGCTGGTGATATTAAAAAATTAAATATACCGGGATCGTTAAGTGAGCCTCAACAAAACATTGATTCAGGTTATTTAGACACAGACTCAGATTCGGGAAAAGAAGAAGAAAAAGCAGATATGAAATTAAAACATAATGTTGATGCTGGTTTGCCAGAATGGTTTAGCAATCTTAGTTTGCAAAATAATGCCAATAACGACCTATCACGTACAAATACACCGATTTTGTCAGTAGCGGCTACTGGTTCAAATAATTTGGGTGCCGCCAAACAACAACAACAACGTTTATCATCATCCCTTTCCTACTCATATCCAGCTGGACAACAAATCGCCACATTAGAAAAACATATAACACCTGCAAATGCTTGGAAAATATTCTATCGACAAGATAATGAAGGGGATACACCTCTCCACTTAGCGTGTATCTCTGGTTATGTGAATGATGTGGCCGCCTTGATACATATGGCCCCTTATTCTTGTCTATTTAATATAAAAAATGATGAAGCACAAACACCTTTGCATTTGGCCACCTTAACAGCACAATCAAAAATTATACGAATGTTATTAGTAGCGGGAGCTGAGCCCACTGTACGTGATCGTCATGGTAATACCGCCTTACATCTTGCCTGTATATCTGGTGAAGCACAATGTGTTCTAGCCTTAATTATTCCTATCAGCGCCTTGGAAATAAATGAAGCCCATCGTCAAATTGGTAAAACGTGTTTTAAATTTGACCACTTAACCTCTGTATTGGAAATTTGTAATTATGATGGTGAACGATGTGTTCATTTAGCTGCTCAAGCGGGTTTTATAGACATTTTACGTATATTAGTTTTTTATGGAGCTGATATCAATGCCAGAGAAGGTAAATCTGGACGCACCCCATTACACATTGCAATTGAATGTTGTAATGAAGATTTAGCTAATTTTATATTGGATGAATGTCAAAAATTAAATTTGGAAACAGCTACTTATGCTGGTTTAACTGCCTATCAAGTAGCTTGCATACTCAACAAATCAGAAATGCAAAATATATTAGAGAAAAAAGGAGCTGAACCTATAACGCCACCATATAGCAATGGCGATAATAGCGACATTGATATAGATCATGACGATTTAAAGTTAGATGAACTTTTGGTGACATCTTAAAAACAAAATATAAATTATATGCTTCCCCCGCCCCCCCCCCACCAGTGGTGTTCAAGATTACTTTAACTTGTTTTAATTAGTTTTACAATTTATTTTTTCAACATAATTTTAATGTGTGTATTTTAATATTTGTATGTAAATATTTTAAGAATATTTTAAGTTTTAATGCGGCCATACACTTTGTTTTTTTATGACAGTTTTAACTGACAGAAAGGAACGTAGTGTATGACCCCGCCTTTAGATTTAAGTTTTACATTTGTGAATACTGATACTGCAGTTTTTTTAATCATTTTTATCATATATATTATTATCAAATGCAATATAAAGCCTCAGCGCCATTATAATATTTTAGAGGCGAGTTGGCAAAATTAACTACAATTTTCATAGAAAATAATTAATAAAATGAAAAAAATTAAAAAAAAAAAATAAATAATAATTATATATACATAGAATATAAACACAAATCGTATATCAAAAAAAAAAAAGATATCATGGTTTTCAAGTCAGAAGCTCCTCCAAACTGTGTAAAATATAATTTTTTAATAAATTTCAAACTAGAGAAGATATTGTTGTTAGAAACCGAACAGAGATTAAAGATCAAGTTTTTTTTTAAGTATAACAAAAACAGGGAAAGAAAATTTAAAATATTTCTTAAATATAAACAAAATTTAAATTTTTATAAAGTCGATTTTAAAAGAAAACACAGAAGGTAGTATTCTAGTTTATTTTTTTTATTGCATGCTACATTTATTTTTTTTTACATTTTGTTTTGTTTTTATTTTTTTTATTTTAATTTATTAATAATAATTTAATATAAATAAAAACACTGTTTTGTCTGAAATGAAAGAAGAAATAATGAGTATTTTGCTAAAATATGTTTATAGGGTGTATGGCAATGAAGGTGAGTTAAGGGAAAAGAGTTTATGCGGAATTTGGGGTTATATTACAAAAATGTATGAACAACTCTATACGACCATGTTAAGGTGGGCCAACGGAGACCGACACCTGTCGTCACATATTCATGTGGTGTATTTTTAAGTTGAATATTTTGTCATCATAGTGAATTTTAGTTCAGAACCACCTAAGATGGCTCCAGGGAAAAATGCTGACCGGAATCCTGGCTGGAAAAAACGGCTCGTAACACCGGTTCTGTTTGTATGAAGTTTGACCCATTATCAATATGTTCGTTTCTTTCCAACTAGAACATCTTGCTTTAGAATCGGTTTCAGGATCTATGATAATGTAGTATAAGTCGTTCTTCGGATTTTACTTTTTCCATTTGTTTGTGAAGCTTTTGAATAAAGCGATCGTAAACTATGTGTACTTCCAAGATATTAATTTTTATTTATAAAACAAATACAGGGTGTCCGTTGGGAAGGTATACTACTTTGTTTTGCCGCCATTTTGGTAAACATTAGTCTTGACAGGTTCATATTTGGCAGTCGTGAAGTAGACACGTGGTAAATTTATTATGCCAATAGGATGTTACAGCTCGCCCATGACAACTTCGATTTTCGTGATAAAAAATAATGAGGGACGAGGCACATTTTAATAAACAGAATAGTCGGTTCTGGGCAATGGAAACCCCTCAAATGATTCATCAGTCACCTTTGCATCCATTAAAAGTGACAGTCTGGTGCACAATTTGGTCAGGAGGAATCATTGAACCTTACTTCTTTGAAAATGAAAACGGCGTAACGGTAATGGTGAATGGGGAGCGATATCGTGATATGATTGAAAACCTTTTAACGCCAAAACTGCCTACTTTGGGCTTGATTAACATGTGGTATCAACAAGACGGTGCCACATCGCATACAGCCAGGATTACAATGGAATTACTGCGAGATCTCTTTCCACAACAAGTTATTTCAAGAAATGGTGATGTTAAGTGGACTCCACGGTCGCCTGATTTGACTGCTTCGGACTTCTTTTCGTGGGAATATCTGAAAAGCAAGGTTTATGCAAACAAACCAGAAACGCTTGAGCAACTCAAACAAAATATTCGTGATGAAATTAATGAAATACCGCGTGAAATGTGTGAGAATGTAATGAAAAATGTGCTCAAAAGGGCTCGCATATGTGAGGCTAACAGAGGCGGATATTTATCTGATATTGTATTTCATACATAATTGCCGACTTTAAATAAAACATTTATCAATATATGTAAGATCCATTCTCTTTTATTTAATCAAAAATTATAAACAAACAAAGTAGTATACCTTCCCGGCGGACACCCTGTGTATCTAAATTTCTTAAAACTAAAATATTCTAACTGCAACTGCAGGGAATTTAATGTATAATCTGTTTTTCTCACAATAAAAAAAAGTAGTAGCCGCTACTAAATTTTAGTAAGTGTTTTTAAATTGGAATTAAAAATCGGTTGACTAAAATCAGCAAAAAAAAAATTACTAAGTATTATTAATATTAGTACAATGAAATTAGTATAAAAAATTTGTGGTCGCTACTAAATTTTAGTAAATTGTTTCAAGCTGTAATTTAAAATTGATCTGCAAAAATTTAGCAACAAATTGTACTAAATATTAGTAGAATATAAATAGCAAGAAAGTTAATAATCGCTACTAACCATTAGTAAAATTCTTTACATAGTTTATTAAAATAAAATAGCTCTAATTAACAAAATTTTTTTTATATTAAAAAAATTTTTAATTTAAAAAAAAATGTCCCAATTTAGATAAAAAAAAAGAAAAATTTAATATCTTCGCTCCATCAAAATTGAGACCAAAATGTTAAAGTAAATACTGAAGATAAAGTTCTGAAATTCGTATTTTTTTATTCAATAACTTGGTTAGTTCATTAAAGCAGCAGCACAACATGAAAGCATACGAAAAAGGTCGGTACATACCATATTGTACAATAAACTTAAAATGAAGTCGTAATTGATGTAAATTGGAGGTAACCTTGAACAATTTTTGTAATAGAACAGACAAATCAACAAATATAGGTTGAGCACCCCGGTAGGCTAGTAGCATGCTAGCTTATAAGTGCGAAGGTTGTTGGTTCAATTCCCACCAGAGGCTCTAATCTGTTTTCGCTACAACGAGCCGATAGCCCTTGTTGCTAGTGCTCGGTTAAGGCATTAGGATATAATTTGTAATTATATGAATTATATAAATAAAATATAAAAATAAAATAATAGTCATATAATTTATTTAATCTTTTTCTCTTTAATAAATGATTTATTTTTTGAGCGTTAGGTTAGTTTTTTTTTATAAAAAATATTATAAAATAAATTAGTTAATAGTGATATATTTTAATAACCCATTATTTTATAAAATACTTTTTTTTTATAAAATAAAATTAAAAAAAAAATCACAACTGAGTTATGGAACATTTTTTCTAAATTCCTTGTACATTCAAGTAACCATAAGAGAATTTATTAAGAAATAATTGTCATTTAAAGTGCAACAGATAGTAACTAACTAAATTTTCAAACCCGGTTTCGTTGATGATTTTGATTAGGGCAACATAAAATCAGCAAAGTCCATAACACAGTGCAACACATAAGTTGGTTCCTCTTTCGTACCCGGTTTTTTTTGAAGTGTATATCGAAACTAAAAAAAATCCGCAACGGACTTGGCCAGATTACATCGAAATTTTTTTTTATGGACACCCTAAGTTTTTGTACCCAAACACGATTTTTTTAAAAAAGGAAAATTTTTATGGAATCCATATATCATAAACCGTTCGGAATTTTGTTTTTATGTCTTTGGCAAAGTTGTAGATCCAAACCAAAGCAAAAAAATTCTCACATGGACCGACCCAAAAAAATTGCATCCACTGCATCAAAATTGCAAAAAATTGGGAAAAAATGCTATTTTTTTATGATTTTTTCATGATTTTGTCCTGAAATGGCTTAAATACTGGGAATTTAAGAAATCTTTCTTCAGCTAAATTATATCTAACAACAATATAAACAACTCTCTAGTACATGTCATCTTAATACGAACATTCCTTAACCCTAGAAAGCACATCTTTTTGCTCACACTTATTTTGCATAGCCAATGTTTGTCGTTTCGACAAAGAAAGACTATATAGGTTAATGCCGTTTTTGTTGTTACTTGTTTTCAAATTTACTATTTAAACATTTTATTGTTGCAATGCTGATATGTTTTTGAAAAAATGAATATATTTATTATATTTATTATATATATATTTCCATATTATCATGAAAAAATAGCATTTTTTCCCAATTTTTTGCAATTTTGATGCAGTGGATGCAATTTTTTTGGGTCGGTCCATATGAGAATTTTTTTGCTTTGGTTTGGATCTACAACTTTGCCAAAGACATAAAAACAAAATTCCGAACGGTTTATGATATATGGATTCCATAAAAATTTTCCTTTTTTAAAAAAATCGTGTTTGGGTACAAAAACTTAGGGTGTCCATAAAAAAAAAATTCGATGTAATCTGGCCAAGTCCTTTGCAGGTTTTTTTTAGTTTCGATATATACTTCAAAAAAAAAAAACGGGTATGAAGGAGGAACCACACGATGACCTTAAAAATGCTGCACTGTGTAATAGACAAATAGGAATTTAATTTAAACTCAATTATTATACCCACCACATACATATATAATGAGGGTATATATCAGTTTGTCATTCCGTTTGTAACATATCAAAATATAGGACTTATAGGCTTTTTAGACTGAACAACATCTTTTTAAAACGTGGAGGATGTTGAAAACGTGAAACATGTATTCACATTGGCAACATATTTCATCTGATATTTATTCAGCTGTCAAAAAATAAAAGAAAAAGACGCATATTTTTTGTTAAAAATAAAAAATGGATTTAGAGAAAGCATTAATCATTGGAGTAGTTGTTGCTTTGCAAGAACAAACCCGAATTTCAATGCAGTACATTAAAATATTAAAGGCCATTTTGGAAGAAGATGATGATGAAGAAAAATTCGTGGTAGACATAAGAATGAAATTCTTACATGTGCCGCTCATTTTCCTTTGTTGAATAATTTTTTTTTTGTTTATTTTAAGCAATGTCAGTTTGCTAGTGATGGCATAATGAAAATCGATTTTTTTTGCCATTTTTTTAGTGATGACACTTAAAATAACGAAAGATGTAAGATGGAACAAAATGAGAAAGGATCATCTTTTGTAGATGTAGAAATTTTGGCCTGTATAATTCCTATGGGAAGATGCTAACATCTTTGCAAATTGATGAAAGATGAAGAGTGTAGCTCAGAGAAAACAGGCTATTAGACCCCATAAAGTATATATATTCATGATCCTTATGCAATTATAAGTCGATTTTGTGATGTCCGTCTGTCTGTTCAAATGGCGATCGCGGCGCGTAGACGCATGCGGGGATGCTCATTCTTACCTAGATTATTGTGCACCCTCCCAAGCAGTTTGCTATAGAAAATGAGCAAAATCGCTCCAGCGGTTAAAAAGTTATGAGTGAAAATGTGAAGGTACCTCTAAGTTTTCCATACAAATTGCTGTATTTTAGTACAATGTCACAGTAGCGATCGGCAAGTAAAATATTTCGTATTGTTTTTTCAGCAGTCGTTTAGAATTGAATAATATTTTTCACCTCAAAAAATATTTTTCACCACTAAAATTTTGTTCACTACAAAAATTTTTTTTCACCTCAAAATTTTTGTAACAACAAATAAATTTGTTTTCACAACCAAAAAAAGTTTTTCACCTCAAAAAATTTGTTTCTCCTCCATAATTTTACTTCAGAGAATATTTTTTTAACATATTGGTGGAGGGTATTCAAAGATTCGGCAAAGCCGAATTGAAGCCTTTTTTTCCTTATTTTTAGATACACTTATTACACTTTAAAACAAATAATTTATTTTGAAATGGCTTTATGAAAATAAAAAAAAATCACATATTCAAATATTTATCGAACAACATTTTATTATTTTATTTAGTACTGCTTTTTTTTGTCGAGCAACAAAAATTTTTTATTATTTTTGTTTTTAAACATGTTTAAAATTATGTTTTACTTTTCTAAATTTTGTCTTAAAAAATATTTTTAAGGGCTGATTTTTAGAACTAAAAAAACTTTCAAGTTCTATTTTTGTGTTGCGCTAAAATTATTATTCATTTGGCGAAACTAAATACCTATACAAAATTTTGGAATTCTTCAATATAAGAACAACCACTTTAAATTTTTACAGAAATAAAATTTCCTTTAATAACCATTTTTTTTAAATACTTAATAATAATTTTTTTTACCAAAACTTAGTATAACAATAGTAAAGTGGAATTGAAAACAGTTTACAATTTTTTAAATTTTTTTCTGAGTGTGTTTGCCAGAGGTAAAACTTAAATATTCTTAAAATACATTAGAAAGGATAACTAGAAAAAATTGTAGAACTTGTTAAAACAAGTTCAAGTAATTTTAAACACCACTGCGGGGGGGAAACTTAGAATTTCTATTTTGTTTGGTGACCACAAATGATCATCTAACTTTGAATCGTCATGATCTATTTCAATGTCGCTAATATCACTATCACTATCTGGTGGCGTTATAGGTTCAGCACCTTTTTTCTCTAATATATTTTGCATTTCTGATTTGTTGAGTATGCAAGCTACTTGATAGGCAGTTAAACCAGCATAAGTAGCTGTTTCCAAATTTAATTTTTGACATTCATCCAATATAAAATTAGCTAAATCTTCATTACAACATTCAATTGCAATATGTAATGGGGTGCGTCCAGATTTACCTTCTCTGGCATTGATATCAGCTCCATAAAAAACTAATATACGTAAAATGTCTATAAAACCAGCTTGAGCAGCTAAATGAACACATCGTTCACCATTATAATTACAAATTTCCAATACCGAGGCTAAGTGGTCAAATTTAAAACACGTTTTACCAAATTGACGATGGGCTTCATTTATTTCCAAGGCACTGATAGGAATAATTAAGGCTAGAACACATTGTGCTTCACCAGATATACAGGCAAGATGTAAGGCGGTATTACCATGACGATCACGTACAGTGGGCTCAGCTCCCGCTACTAATAACATTCGTATAATTTTTGGTTGTGCTGTTAAGGTGGCCAAATGCAAAGGTGTTTGTGCTTCATCAGTTTTTATATTAAATAGACAAGGATACGGAGCCATATGTATCAAGGCGGCCACATCATTCACATAACCAGAGATACACGCTAAATGCAGAGAATTATATCCTTCATTAACTTGTCGATAAAATATTTTCCAAGCATTTGTAGGTGTTATCTGTATTGGTACTGCGGCGATTTGTTGTCCAGCTGAATGTGAGTAGGAAAGGGATGATGATAAACGTGGTTTTTGCTGTTTGGGGGCACCCAAATTATTTGAATCAGTTGCTGCTACTGACGAAATGGGTGCATTTGTATGTGATAGGTTATTATTAACATTGCTGGCATTATTTTGTAAACTTAAATTGCTAAACCATTCTGGCAAACCAGCATCAACATTATGTTTTAATTTCATATCTGATTTTTCTTCTTCTATACACCCCGAATATGATGAGTCTATGTCTAAATAACCCGAATCAATGTTGTGTTGAGGCTTTTGATAATGTTTTTGTTGTTGAGGCGCACTTAACGATTCCGGTATATTTAATATTTTAATATCACCACCACTGCAACCAACTGCTTTTCCCTCTTTTCCTTGTTGTTGCTGAGATTCAATATTTCTTGATGATGTTGTTTGTGATCCCGAAACAAAATCGGAATCTTCAGTTTTCACATCTAAATCAATTTCTTTTTGTTCTATGGAGTCTGTAAATTGTGCGCCAAATGTTGACGTTTGTTGAGAATATTTACTGATATTTGTTTGCTTTTGTTGTTGTTTTAATTGTACAACACCACTAAATTTGCAACCATCAACATCTATTACTTTCTTAATATTCTGCTTATTATCACTTGACATTTTTTAGTTTTTTTTATTATTTTTATTTAGTATATATTTTTTTTTAATATTTATATTTAGAATAAATAAAATTAAGAAAAGTCTTTTTTGCATTAATTTTTTCTTTAGCTCTTTTAATTGCAGTGTATTTGTTTTAGGTGTTCATCGTTTTCTTTCTAGTTGCGACTCATTTTTATGTATAAAAAAAATAATTTTATCCTTAAGTGCTTATAATAAAATTCTTACCTTCATCTGCAGGGGATTTTTTTTATTATTGGTATTTCCCCCATATGCATACTTAATGTAAAGACCTAAGCAAGCTACCTAACATAAACATCCCAGCAAAATTTTTTAAAAGAGGTTACCTTAGAATCTACTCTTTTACCTTCGCTTCTATAGTATAGGTTCTAGAACTGATTCCATGCAGTGAAATTGTAAGATTTTAATGTACTAGAACCTAGCAACTAGTTCTAATTTGGATGAAATGATCCTACTGCTAATGGGTCAAACTGGATTCGAATACCCAACTTTGGATTGGATACGTGTCTTTTAGTAAATGTGTTAATAAATGGATACAATTTTTAGCGCAAGTATATGGTAATGAGAAATTTTTATGAGTGTAAAGAGCATAAGCTTATTTGTAAAAAATTAGAAATTTAAATTTATGTGTCCATGAAAAAAGGGAATTGTCACTTTGGCAGTGATGCCAACTTCGTGCTTTTGGTACTATTTGTAATAAAAATTATGCATTTTAACGTTTTTGTATACGTAATTGCGTTTTTTATTCTATCAAATTGTTATCATTGGTTGATTGTCATATTAAATTATCTTTCATTTTGTTCTACACAAAAAATCGAGCAAGTCTCATACGGCCTTAAGGATTTTAAACCAGTCACAAAATACGAAAAAACATTATTAATATTATCAAATTAATGTAAGGTTTTTTATACACAGATAAACGTCATTTGATTGCAGAATATTTTGTGTATTTTGTTGGGGAAACCAATATTCAGTTGTACCAACCGCTTTCATTTGTAGAAACCGAATTTAAGTTGAAAATTTATTTTTCTGCACCCAGAAAAAGGATTGGTTGCAATTCGATCAAAACCATTAACATTTATTTGTGAGGATTTAATTTTAATTGAGATAACTTAAAATTCATTAATAAAGCAAAAATATTGTATTGGGAATTCAAAAAAGAGTAAAGAAACTAAAAATTAATCCTATTATTTAATTATTGGTATTTCGAATCATCTTAAAAAATAAAATTCGTTAAGTATTTGTGTGCGGTGGAATATATTTGAAATTTGGTACAATCCATCAAATTTATTAGAAAAAATTGTTGATATTCAAAAGTGGTAACTACAAGTACGGTTATTCTGATCAAACATATTTAATTAGGGTTTCAGTAGAAGCAACCGAATTGTGGATTGTATTGATAATAGATGTCACTAATGATTGGTATTGATTAACAAATTTTTGACTAATATTTGTTTTCCTTACAAATTGTTTAAATTCAAAATTATCCATCAAAATTTATAAGTGTTTGTGGTGTGGTAGGTAGAGAGGCAGCTCAGTACTCCGAATTTCCGAGTTCAAATCCCGGAAAAGGCAAACATTTAAAAAATTATTTTTTTAATTAAGATAAAATATGCAAATGTTTTAATGGCAAAGATATCAATTAAAATTAGTTGTGGTGCAGTAAGCAAGAGTGTGAACCATGAATCTGATTACACAGGTTCGATTCCGGAAAAATCTAAAAATTTATTTTTTTTAAATAAAATTTTGAGGAACGTAATAATATTTCTGTGGAATAAAAATTTTTAAGTGTACAACTGAATATTGGCTTTCACAACTAAAAATATAATTTAATATGAAGGCAGTTGTCGTAATGGTCAGAATTCGATTGGCAAAAAATTCGGTGGCCACAACTAATACTGTTTTCTCGGTGTGTATGCAGATATTCCAAAAGCAGTGAAGATATTGGGTTTTCATGTAACTCCTTATAAAAAGATTTTCCTGCTGTCACTGCGCTACCTCGTTTGATTAAGGCTAGTTTTTAATATAAGTAATTTTAATACTTTTGTTTTGGGTTTAATACCATAATGGTCAATCTTGAATATTTTTTTTTTATTATGCAATTTTTTTTATTATGCATGTTTTGCATCTCACACACATATGTGTGAATACTGATGGTACCATTTATATATACTCGTATGTTAACATACTTACCAGGCTATTTACACGCTGAATTACTTTTGTTCGCGATGTCCAAAAAGTAATGGGTACTCATTATTTTTTGGCTGTTCGTAAGCGAGAGGGAAATGACTACCCATTACATTGTGTTTTTTGTAAGTGCGAAGGCAATGACCACTCATTACTTTTGGAACATCGCGAACATAAGTAATTAAGCGAGTAAATAGGCTGGTAAGTATTTAAAACCCTGTTTTTGCTGGGTTAGGTACCAAAGAAGATATAATTTGTTTGTTTTTGACTTCATGATTGGCACAAAGAAAAAAACAGATTCATTGTGATAACAGAAGTTTTTTCCAACTTGTTTTTGGCGACAGAAATACGGTTAATACAAGAAGATTATTTCTCAATTGACCCAGGAATAAATTTGGTTGATGCAACCAAATAGTCCGGTTGCTGTAACCAAACCATCCGGTTGGCAAGAAATACGATTGTCACAATGAATCTGTTTTCTCAATGTATGCAAATCTGGGAAATACTGATAATATATTAAATTTATTGTAAAAGCAATTAGCATAGTTTTTATTGTAAGCATTTAAATAAAATAAAATATTGTCTCATTATATTTCTTCCCGTAACAATTTTTCTTTTAGAAAAAGCCCCCAGAATCAAAAAAAAAAAAATCATAAGCAATTGAAGATTTTTCATTGAAAAAAGTACACAGAGGAAGCAGATTCATTGTGACAACCGAATTTCTTGTCATGGTTGCAGCAACTAAATTATTTGGTGGTCGTCATCAAATATCTTCCTGACCCAATTGAAATACATATATTGTTTTACCCGTAATTCTAATGTATTAAAAAAATTTGTTTGTCATAATAAATCTGTTTTCTCTGTGTATTCATAAAGAGAAAATTCTCAAAAACTGAGGAGTTTTTCAAAAACCCCTTTCAGTTATGGCAATTTTCCGACAAAATCTACACATTTTTCTGTAAAAAATTACTTAAATTCAGCCGGGTTTTTTCTTAAGTAAAAGAGTTATAAATATCTCTGTGTTTTCTTAAGGAAAGTGCGCAGTGTCTAAGGATTTTTGTATAGAAATACCGTCGGAAATCCCTCAGATTCATAACAACTTTTCCTATTTTTTTTTCGGAAAACCAACAGATTTTATGGATTTTTGTTTATATAAAGCACTTAGACTCTGAAAAGTTTTGCCGCTATAATAACATTCAGCTGACCCTTATTCTTAAGAAAAAGTTTTGGGTATTTAAAAACGTGATATACAGTTTTGAGATATTAGCAGAGTATGTATCACATTAGTAGGTATGCGCTAAAATGGATAGCGCAGAGTTCAATGGCATTCACTTAATTTTTAAAATACAGCCATTTGAAAATTTGCCAATACCAGTAATCCTTGTAACCCAGGTAGTGAGCAAAAAATGTTGGGATTCGTTAAATTTTAAAAATAAAAAACAATTTATCATTTGCCTTTACCCTTAGACCTCGTTAACATACCTGAATAGTAATTGAACCAGCTGACTACCTTCAGCACCTTTAACCCTCCTTTCTTTTATCCCTTTAAATCAGAGATCCTCAAAACACCGCACATGTGCAATTGCTCTCTCACAAATGAAGAGAGCATGAGAAGATAATTTATATTTTAAATAAAACATTTAGTCTCATTTGAGCAATCATGTGCGCAGATTGTGGCTTATATTCAGGGTTGCCATTATGATCTTAGATTATTCATAGGAGCAGGTTGTGCAGTCGCTTGGTACTAGACAAGACTGATCAAAATTTTTAATATAGAATGGGAAAATGCTTTTTTATTTGCCGAAAACTACATCGGTAAAGCTGAGTGATTAGTTTGCCAACTCACTGTGATGTGTGGTCAGACCTCGAAAAAGATAAATCTTTATTGAATCAATTCGCAAAAAAATAATACTTTTTGTAAATTAGCGAGTTGATTCAATATTTTATAAATCAATTTATTAAATCAGATTTAAAATCATAGTTGATTAACCAATTTCATTTTAATTTTTTTTTGATTTAATTGAACCAAGTCATTTCAAACATAATTCATTTTTTAAATCGCGAATTAAAAAAAGATTAATTTGATTTGTGAATTAAAACAAAAAAAAAAAAAAAAAAAAAAAACATTAAGATTGACTCGCAAATCGCGCTTAGTTTTCTAGATATTCGCCATTTTGTAAAATGGTAATTTTTTTAAAATGACCGGTATCTAGAAAACTAAGCGAGATAGGTCAAAACGGAAAAATTTTTGCTCTAATAGAGTATTAAAATAATCCGATAATAAAAATAGGCCAGGTCCGGAAGACATCCAAAGGAGGCTGTCTTATAAAAATTCCATGAAACCCTTCGGTTTTAAAATTTAATTAATAGTGATTAAAAACAAAATATTTTAATTCGCGAATCAAATCATATTAAATAATCAAACTAATTCTTTTTTGATACAGGAATCAAATCAAAATGGATTTGATTCTTTGATATAAAATTTTATTATTCAAATTTATTTATGTCCTTTGTTGTAGAATTATTAAAATCAACCTGTCTTTTGTTGTAGAATTATTAAAATCAACCTGATTCTTATAATAAGATAAATATTGAAAGACATTGTCGCTTACGAGTATGACGAGTATGAACAATTATCAAATAATTAAAACTCATTATTTGAGTTTTAAATCTAGAAAAACCTTTTTATGAAAAAATAAATAAAAATAGAACAGGCTTATTTTTGTTTGTTTTTAAAATAATAAAATTTTTTTTTTTGGAACTTTCCAAGCTTTCATGTTGTGTTTATTTTACATTAAGTGTTGGTTTGAATATAAAATAATGTTATTCTTAATATATTTATATATCACGTGGGGATTGTGTGGGTTTTTTCGAACTTGTTAGGGGACAAAATAAATTACGCTCAAAAACAAACAACCAACACAAACATAAATGTGAATATATGTGTGTGGGGATCTCTGCTTTAAATGTAAATTTAAAAATATTTAATATTAATACAATTATTTTCAAAATTACAGATACATTTTACATACCATATTGATTTATATTTCAAAATCCGTAGAAAGTGAATAAACAATTTAAATTACACATAATGTGTCTTCAAATACAATTTTAAGTTACGAATTTAAATGTGAAATTTTACTAAATTAATGCATATAATACTAAAACATGTTTATCAACATACAAAAATACTATATTTTATAGGTAATATTCTATCGAAAATTCCTAACCCAGCAAAACTTTGGTAATGGGTGCAATATTCTCATGCGTTACCTTGTAATGATAGCTCGATACCTTTTTCATTATTTGCAAGCACTAGTAATAAGTGACTTATTATTGATTACGTAATATATGATTTATAAATGTAAAGTAATAATTTAAATATTTTTGAAAATCTATTTTTAGATACATTACTTCGTGTTTTTTTGTAAGCATTGTTTTGATAACACTAGCGAAATAACGAAGCGCAAAAATTAATTTAAGTTTAAAACAATCAAATACTATATGCGTCGATAGCTCAGTGGGTAGAGTTCTTGGCTGGCAACCAGATTTCCCTGGTTCGATTCCCATCTTGACCACATTATTTTTAATTACAAATATTTTAAATAAAATATTTGTAATATTTTTTTTTAATAAAAATTCCTCTTTTTTAAAAATCCATT
Source organism: Eustalomyia histrio (assembly GCA_949748255.1). Taxonomy (NCBI): domain Eukaryota; kingdom Metazoa; phylum Arthropoda; class Insecta; order Diptera; family Anthomyiidae; genus Eustalomyia; species Eustalomyia histrio. Next base: position 43,626,813 of record OX456525.1, on the reverse strand, counting down.
TTTTGACACATTACTTTTTCCATTCTCGTAACCATATAAGTAACCCCTTACATTATCACCTCTAAAGTAATGGGTATATACATTACTTTGAGGCTCGTCGCCTATAAAATTCATCAATGAAGTAAGGTGTAAAGTAATCCATAGGCCCCTATGGCTATACATTACTTTACCCATTATTTGGTAATGTGTGGTTTTGCTGGGTAATTTAAAAAAAATATTGAATATTGAAGGAAATGTTATTTCTAATAATTAAAACTTATAAATACAAACTTAAATTGCCTTTAATATTACATAGTGCTTAAAAAAGCACTAAAAACTTTTTTAGTTTTTAAAATCAGCCCTTAAAATAATTAAAATTTGAGCTTAATTCAAAACAAAAATAAATTGAAACAAAATGATAAATATGTTTATGTTTTAACCATTTTTAAACAGCCGTATGCATAAACATATTATTGATTTTTATAACACACTTATAAATCAAATTAACATGCAAAACAACAATAAATTTTCTTTATAAGACTGTTATAAGAACCACCAAAATGTCTATGCATACGGCTGTAAGCCTTTAAATATTTTTTATACTTTGTGTAAAATACTTAAAAAAAAATTAAAAAAATGTTAGATAAAAATATATAAATTTGTATATTTGAATTCGTAAGGAAATTTCAAAAGTATCAAGTGTATCTAAAAATAAATTAGTTAATTTGTGCATTTTAATAATTTTTTTTTTATAAATTAAAATTTTTGCTATATTTTACAATTGATTGAGTTTCCAGCAATTTACAAAAATTTAGTAGCGCTTCTATTTTTTGATACTAATTTTATTGTACTAATATTAATAATAATTAGTAATTTTTTTTGCTAATTTTTGCAAACTGATTTTAAATTCCACTTTACAAAAAGTTTACTAAAATTAGCAAATTTTCCCGTAATAATAGCAAAATTTTCAGTTGGCATTACAGACTTTTTTTGGTGAGTGTATAAGTTCAGGGACATGCTGTTCCCCGCTCAGAAAAGTATGCAAGCTTCCCTGAAACACACTAGAAGGAAATTTAAAGGTGCCTTTTATGACGCAATCACCAGAGTAGCCAACCTCAAAACTCATCTTTGAATCGCCCTTGATGTCAAATCCAGCTTTTAGATCCCTTCTGTCCCATTCTTCACTAAGAGGAAAACTGATCCGAACTAGGGTATCGAAGTCAATCCTAGAAGTAGAGTAATCAGATTGCGTTCTGAGCTGCGGAGGCAAGAAGAAGTCCAGCGTGTGTATAGGTTCTGACCTTCCAAGAACGCGTAGTAGCAAATCGTACCGCACTGCGTACGATGGCAGTGTATGTCAACACACTGGATTGAACTGTGTCGATTGTACTGGACGAATCAAAAGTCACGACTGTGTAGGTTTTCACTTGTTCCAAAATATACTTGGTTCACGAAAACGAAACAAACAAAAGTAGTTTTAGAATTTTGTAATATTTTGTCAGAATATTTTTTCAATAAATGATTATTATTAATTTGGAATTCTGAAAATACGGGTCGTTTAATTCTACAGCCTGCGAGTAATAACTTTTCTTTATTATTATTTTTTAAATATAGTATTAACTTTGTATGATATAAATTTTAATGAACAACTCTGTGGTTTGCAGAACTCCAAGATTGCATATTTTGATGAAATGTCCTTAATCAATTATTATTAAATTGTTAAGAAACTCGTTATTTTCTGCGCACAACTCCACGATGTGTGTTGCTGAAGTTAGTCTTTGATTGTTGTCAACTGATAAAAGTTGTTGACCCAGTTGAACCTTGTATTGATGCACGTGTAAATGATGTGATAATATACGTCAAAGCGATACTCTAGAGAAGCCCAGCTGTCCAAAAGTTCTTTGCGTTGAAGTTTCTGGATACTCATCAATGGTCACTTGGTTCTGTACTGTTCTCGGTCTTCCTGATTGTGACAACTCTGACAATTCACTTTGTTGTCAGAACTATCCAATTACACGATTATTTGCGGTTTGGCTAGGCGCATTTGTGGTGTTGAAATAATTTCGATATGCTTGTTGTGTTAGTAAAATTTAATGCTCATTTAATGCAAATTAATAAAAATTTTTTAATGATTAAAATCTAAAAAAAAATAATAATAAACAAAAAAGTTATACAATTTTTACACACAGAAATTTTGTCCCACCCATTTCGATTGGGAAAACGATATCATAATTATTGGGAAAAAATATATCGTTAAAAAAGGTATATTTTAGAACAAAATATTTATTGTTTTCGTATTAACAAGCGGTTATCACATATGAACTAAATATTATCTACATTGGTGTTATTGTTTCGATATCGTAACGACTTCTTTTGGTTTATTGGGCTAAATATTTTTTTATAATTAAGATCTTCTGGGGAAGGGATTTATTAAAAAGCGAATAAAAGAACTAATTTTAAAGAATTTTTAAAACAAAATATTTTGTAAGAACTAGAAATGCTAATAAGTGATTACTGTATAAGGAGTTTGCAGAATAAAACTATTTTTTTTAGTAATATTGTCAAAATTAACTTTATTTGTTCTTAATAACTAATTTATTTTTTTTTTTTTTAAATAAGGTTTGTTTTTTTATGTTATTTTTGTTTGTTTATTATTTCCTGAAGATTCTACACAATGGAGTAGCCAAAAAATCTTAATTAATTATTAAGAAAAGGTTGAATAACAGATAATACTTTCTTTGTTCTTGTTACAATTATTTCGATGCCGTCCTTAGTTAATTTTTTTTTTTGTATTTTAATCTGTTACAAAAAAATATTTGTTTGGTCTTGGTAAGTGCATGCATGTATACGGTCTAAAAGCTGAGTTTTTACAATGATGTTTAACCTCAAATAATTTCTAAAGTACTTTTATTATAGAAAAAAATTATGCACTCTTATATACCCATACACACACACACTTCCTGTATAGAAATTAAACAGCTTACACACCAAGTAAATTCACCACAGTTCTATTTATGTAGATGTGTGTAAGCCAGTGAGTGCATATAAAACGGCTAGTTTTTTTTTTCTAGATATCATAAAAACCAAAAAATAAAAATATATACAAATACATGGAAAACAAATAACGTAGAAAAATGCAAAAAATATCAGGGAAGTTTGACAAGAAACAATAGTTGCCACTCCAAAGATCCAGTTTATGCCACGAAAGTGCGAGTAGAATTGCTTGTTATTCTTATTTTAAAATGGAAAATAAAGTACTTTTGTAAGCTAGTGCCCTATCTGGTCGCAATTAACTTTTATTATATCAAATATTTAGCAGTGCTAGGTTAAAGTAAGAAATGTTTAGAAATTTTAGAAAATATCAATTGCAAAACTAAAGCCCTTATTCATTTTGGAGCTAGATCACTTCTCTATTCTTGTTCTTCTTGTTCCAACACAGAACCATGTTAAATATCTTGGAAAGCACCTTGATCATCGTCTTACATGAGCACACCTTATAGATTCTAAATCCGCTCAAATAAAATTGAAATCTGCTCAATTATGGGGGCTCATAAACAATCGGTCCACACTTAACTTAGAATGCAAAATATTTATCTATAAAGCTGAAAGCCCATACCACACGTTTTCCCATCAACGCTTTGTACGCGTCAACACTTTAAACGCTTTACTGAAATTCAAGTTACATTTGTTGAATAAAATAAATTTAAAATAAATAACTTTGTGTTTTTTACAGCTTCAATTAGTTTTTCCTCTATTGTGTAGTTTTTAAAATAAAAATAAACTATCAAAAGCAGCTGATCTGTTCATACGCTGCTTATGACGCTTACAAAAGTAGAAAGTACACCTACTTTACGCATCATACGCGTCAAGGCATTCTACGCATTGATACTATGTAACTTGCAACATACAATTACACTGATTCTACGCACAGTATGCGTGGTATGGACTTTCAGCTTTAATCTATAATTTAACCAATGGACATATCAGCAGCCATCATTGAAAAGCTACAAAGAAGACAATCAAAGATTTTACGATTCATCACTGGCGCTCCTTGGTTTATACGAAACCAAAATATCCACAACGACCTCAACATCCCTACAGTTCGTGAGGAAATAAGGAATAACTTCAATGAATATGTTGGCAACTTATCCTAATCCCCTTGCTCAAAACTTACTGACTTTTTCAGATCAAAAGCGTCAAAAGAAAAAGGATAACTTGGACCTCGGTTAAAACTGTCTTTGTGGACCCAGGCTCGCCAAAATTGAATTTGTTGCACTGGCAACAAACCAAGAGAATATTAGATATAAGATTTGATAACTTATTGTAAATTTTCTTGAAGAAAAGATTCATTAAAAAATAATATAAAAAAAAGATCACTTCTCGCGAACAAAATTGGATTTGTTTCTTATTTTTTTGCCTTAGCGCCTCGACTTAACCAAATGCAAACTAGTTAGAAGATTAAAGTAGGGAATTCGGTAAAGGTTCTAATTCTTTTATTATGAACAGGGCGAAACATACAGGGATAAATCTGAACGAAATTGTTGAAGAATTTCATTGAAGACAATATCGGGAAGATGGGTTTATATGGTGATTAGTTTTAAATATTGTTCGATTTTCTTTATAAAGGGTGGTTAAATTTTATGGGCCGATGTTGATTTTGAATAAAACACAAATTATTTAGGAAATTATTGTCATTTCTTTGTATTATGATAATATGCTATGGTTCAATTATGTATGGAACAAAATATCGGCCAAATGGTCGCCGCGACCTCGGCGGGACACCTCCATCCGATGGTTAAAATTTTCGATGACGCTGAGGCATAATTGAGGTTCTATGCCGTTAATGTGCCGAATTATCTCATCCTTTAGCTCTTGAATTGTTGCTGACTTATCGACGTACACCTTTTGATTCAAATCACATGATCTTGGCGTCCAATTGACATCGCCACTACGTGAGATAACACAGCCATTGAATTTGTCGCGCAAAAGAGCCATTGTTTCGTTAGCTGTGTGGCAAGTGGCACCATTCTGTTGAAACCACATATCGTCCAGTGTCATATTCCTGGCTACAATAAGCTCGTTATCATCTCGCTATAGCGAACACCATTCACGGTAAATGCTTGGCCGACCTCATGACACACTATCGTGAACAACAGCAATGTTTTCCGCAGAACGAACTGGGTGAGCATGCACAGGTGTTTTCACAGACCCGGTTCGCTGAAATTTGCCCACAATTCTCCCGATTGTGGACACATTTGGTTGATTATGCTGACCAAAAAAAATTCACGAAGTGCATGAAATGCATTTTGATTTGAACGCTTATTTTCATAATAAGCCTGAATAACTTTAACGCGTTGCTCGATTGTGTATCTTTCCATAAGAAATGTCAAATGAAATGCAGAAAAAAACTTGAAGTTTAAGAGTGGTTCACATTCAACATAGGACCTTAAAATTTAACAACCCTATATCAATCAGACTAATCGATTTGCCCTGGCTAAATAATATTTAAGCTCAATTCAGATGGGATATTTCTGTGTGAAGTTGAATATATTTATATTTAAAACCTGTAGTTTGATTATTGTACAAGATAGGTAGTTAGAAACATCAGCACAAACTTATTAGAACCTCTAAAAAAGAATAAACTACTTGTAACCCCTCCATATGGTGGCTAGGGTATAAAAACTAGAAATAAATTAAAGAGTAGAGACTACGGTGACGTATGAGCGTTATTATGAAATAGCAGTGATAAAATAACTTATACGCATTGATTGTCCACAGTTGAATGAACATTTTATTTATGATATTACTATTACTAGTAAGCTCATTTTGTAATATTTTTCATAAGAATAACTAATTTTGCACATAAATATTTGAATTTCAGATTTTTAAAGGAACACTTTTAAAACAGTGATTGTGATAGAAAACAAACCCATTTTTTTTAAAATTTCCATTCTTTCGTAATAATTATCTTAGTAACTTTCCCTTGTATATAGTTACAACAACTACCAGTGAAGTGTAAAATAGTAACTAAAACCACACATGTTTTTGTGGTTAAAGGCAATTTGAACACAAATACTTTACCAGCATCATATACTATGGACTTTAAACATTAAGTGTGAAAATATGTTAGAATGACTATAGGATTTGTGTTAACCATAATGCTTATATGAAACTGAGAGATAAAAAAATTTAAAAATAACAACAACTAAAAAATACAAAAAAAAAAAATGTTAGTGACAAACAAATGCGATAATTTTTAAGATTACAAATATTTCTTAATTTGAAGATACTCACTATGAAAAAACTTAAAAGAGGAAATTCTAATTAAATTTAAAATTCCTTTATAATTTATTGTGATTGGTTGAGTAGTTGAAAATGTTTGAAAAAATATCATCTTCAGGCTTTTCACACAAAAAAAAATTAAATAATAAAAGAAACATAGCAGTTTGTTTAAAAATAAAGTCGACATTAAATTTAAAATTTTATTTTATAATTAGGCCCAAAATTTGTAAGTTAAACAAAATCAGCCCCAATAACAATAACAATAGATTTTAATGAAATTTAAATATGTGATGGGAAAAACATAAGATTGAACTGTCTCGGCTTTTGGGCCACTGCATAATTTCAAGCGGTCTACAAAGTGTTAAAATGGCAATTTTTTTATGGACATGTATACTGCTATGGCTACCAAATTTTTTTATTACTTAATAAATTTCAGCGTTCACTTATTTTTGTTTATTTTGCAGTTGGCGGTATTTTAGATTATTATTACAAATGCCTTTATTACGAAGCCCTTTTTGGCTACTTTTAGCATCCCTTTAATGTAGTTTTTATATAGAATTTGTTATGTTTCCGGCATGCTATCAAAAGAAATAATCAAAAATCTACAAATTTCTTCCCTCTATTTCACCCCTTTTGATTCCTATGGGACCCGAAAGTAGTTTAGGACTTCGGTTGACCTGATGTAGGTATACCCGTCCTATAAATATGGGTGGGGTAAAAATCATCTGATTTTATTTTGCTTCAATATTCATTTAGAGAGAAAACTTATTTGGTTTTTAACTGATTATCACAATTTTAATATTTTTTTCAATTAATTGTGGAAAATTATGCTCGACAAATGCCTCCCATTGGCGTTGATGCAAATGTTGGGCCCTGTTGATTACATTTTGCATAATTGTGAGCAGCACTTGTTGTGTCACGTTATCAATTTTAGTTCAAAATTTGTTCTTTAACTTTACCAAGGTGCAGGGCTTATTCTCACCAAGGTGCAGGGCTTACCCTTTAGGTATCCCCAGAGAAACAAGTCAGGGGCAGTAAAATCAAGAGGTTTAGCTGACCAAACCAAGTTACCGAAAAGCGATATTCCACACCCAGTAAACAGTATCAGTTGTGGCCACCGAATTTGTTGCCAATCGAATTCTGGCGGTTACGACAACTATCTCCATATTAAATCTTATTTTTAGTTGTGAAAACCAATATTCAGTCGTATAATTTAATATTTATATTCCACATAAATATTATTACGTTCCACAAAATATAATTTAAAAAAAAATTATTTTTAGAATTTTCCGGTTATTAAATGGAAAAAATTGTAAGGATCAGCGCTAGAGGGTATTTCTATAAATAGATGGAAAAAGCTCATTTGTACGGGTAATCATTCATTAACTGAAAAGTTTAATTTCGCATAGTCATTTTCCTTAGAGTGTGTGATATAAATGCCTGTTCAATACAATGAGTTATTTGTGGGTTGGGTGGTTCATAAGGAGGCTAAGGATGACCTGGTCGCTCGCGTCGAAAGTGTGCATTCCCTATAGCGCTGATTCTTACAATTTTCGTTAGTAACATTAAAATTATGATCTAGAGCCTGATAAAATTAAATAACAATTTATTAATGAATTTGGTAGATTGTACTAATTTTCCAGAACATTCTCTAAATAAATGGTTACATCTACTCTACACAATTTCTAAACAAATTTTATTCGTAAAGTTGATTGGAAATACCAATAATTGGATAATAGTATTCTTTTTTAGTTCTTTAATTTTTTTTAATTCCCAATGCCATATTTTTGCTACAATAATGGATTAGAGGTTATTTCAAATTAAATAAAATTCTTACAAAAAATGTACAGCGGTCAAAAAAAGTATTCGACAAACTGCTTGTTTTTCATAATCATGAAAAATATGTTAAAAAAATTCTACAAAATGAAAAATATAAAAATGCAGATTATTAGCTTAAAGTATTATCTCTTTATTTATGAAACAAAAAATACAACAAAAACAATATTCTGGAAAAAAAAAATACAAAAACAAAAACATGTAATATTTCAACGCAAAAAAAGTATTCGACAACGTTGCTCTGGTTGTGATTAACGGGAAAAGCACCGTTTCTTTGAAATTTATATTGATGTCTTTCATTATTACTAACATTTTTTTAATGTCCTAATTTCATTTATTGAATTAATTGTTAACATGGGTCGAAAGGGTGCAGAGATTTCTTTAGATGTTAAAGAAATAATAATTACACATTTTAAAAAGGGAATAACTGAACAAGAAATAGCAGAAATTGTTGGAAGACCTAGAACAACTATTCACTACATCATAAATAAATACAAAAAAACTAAAAGTATTGAAAATGTACAAAGAAGTGGGCGTCCAAAAAAACTTAATGAAGTAAACGAGAAGTGGATCTTGCGTGAAATAAAAAAAATCCTAAGATCAACGCTACAGTTTTAACAAAACAGCTAGAACATGATCTTAATATCAATGTTACACCTCAGACCGTGCGTAATGTTATACACAGTAACGATTATCACGCAAGATCAGCTAGGAAAAAGCCGCATATCTCAAAAAAGAACAGAAAAGCTCGAGTTGACTTCGCAAAAGCGCATGTGAATAAGCCTATGGAGTTTTGGATGAAGACTATTTTTGCTGATGATTCTAAATTCAACCTATTTGGATGTGATGGTAAGGTTCTGGTGTATAGAAAGCCTAATTCCGAGTTGGAGGAGCGAAATATGGTGCCTACTGTAAAGCACGGTGGTGGCGGTGTTATGGTCTGTGGATGTATGGGGGCTTCAGGCGTGGGTAATTTAGTTTTCATTGATGGAATAATGGACCATCAGTACTACATAAACCTACTCAAGGAAAATCTTAAGCCAAGTGCCGAAATTTTGGGTGTTGCAAGTGATTTTCATTATTATCAGGATAATGATCCAAAACATATGGCCCTAAATACAAGGTTGTGGATGTTGTATAACTGTCCAAACGTGATTAAACCACCTGCACAGTCCCAAGACTTAAACCCCATCGAACACCTATGGGCCTGCTTAGAGCAAAATATAAGGAAAAGAAATTTCAGGAACAAAAACCAGCTTAAAGCAATCCTTCTAGAAGAGTGGCATAAAATTGACCAAAATTACATTTTAGATATTGTTAAATCAATGCCAAAGCGTTTAAAAGCCGTTATAAAACAAAAAGGAAGAGCAACTAAATATTAATTATTTATTTTTAATCAATATTTTCCCGTTAACTACAACCAGAGCAACGTTGTCGAATACTTTTTTTGCGTTGAAATATTACATGTTTTTGTATTTTTTCTCCAGAAAATTGTTTTTTGTTGTATTTTTTGTTTCATAAATAAAGAGATAATACTTTAAGATAATAATCTGCATTTTTATATTTTTCATTTTGTAGAATTTTTTTAACATATTTTTCATGATTATGAAAAACAAGCAGTTTGTCGAATACTTTTTTTGACCGCTGTAAATGATTTTGATCGAATTGCAACCAATCTTTTCTCTGGGTGCACGCGTTGGGTAGTCGGAACCACATGTCTTCCAAATCGGAATCGACTCTATAGCTGTTGCCGTCCAACATAAAAGCCTTACCGTCGGCCTCTTCTCACAACTAAGATTTATCGCGGGCTCTTGAGGCGTATAGCGATTGATTGTTATAAATATCGCACGTGTCTTCTTCACAAATGCCAAAACCAAATTTACATACGGTACCATTTGCAAAAATGGCGCTTCGCTTGTAAAGGGTGATTTTTTAACCGTTTGGGTTTTGAAAATTAAAAAAAAACTGAAAATTTGAAAAACTGAATGAAATATTTATTTGGGGCGATAAATGAATGCCTATCATTAAATTTTTAAAGATTATTTCATGTAAATGCTGACCGCGTCGACGACGTAGCTGGTCCATCCGTGAGCTCCAATTTTGGCATACTTTTTTCAGCATTTCGGCCGTTATCTCACCAATGGCAGCTTCCAGCGCTGGAATTGTGGCTGGCTTGTCCCTGTACATGATTCAAGTGGGGTTTAAACCGCATTTATGGGCTTGGCGGCCAATGGACTGCTCTGGCCAATTACTCACCAAACTCGCGTCTCAATAGGTTAATGGTACCGCGTGCCGTGGGGCACCGTCTTGTTGAGGCCACATGACAACCAAGTCCAAGTATTTCTTTTTGGGCAGAAAAAGTCGGTAATCATCGCACGGTACCTTGCTCCATTCACTGTAACGTTGCGACTTTCAATGATGCCACCGGCCCAAACACCGCACAAAACAGTGCATCTTTCAGGGTGCATTAGCAGCTCTTGAACTGCCTCTAACTGCTCTTCACACCAAATTCGGCAAATCTGTTTGTTGACGTACCCATTGAGCCGAAAATGAGATTCGTCCATAATACGGACGTAATTACGAATCTTTTTTTGTACTGAAAAAAATAACAATTACAATGAAAAACCAAATAGCAAAAAAACCATCAATTATTTGTGAAAATAAAGTCGACTTGAAGTTTAAAATTTTATGGAGTAGCTTTCAGAGTAAAATCCAAAGAGCTTCCATTTATAAAATGTAGAAACTGGAAACTTTTTGAAGATAATTTTTGGCAAATCTAAGTTGGTTGTTATGTACACTTAAAATAGTTTTTAAGTTAAAATAACTGGAAATATCATTTAAAATAAATGATATTTAATTTAAAAACCGGTCTACTTAATTTTCATTAAAATTAAATGCCATTTATTATTTATTTATTTATTTATTTATTTATTTATTTATTTATTTGTTTATTTGTTTATTTGTTTATTTGTTTATTTGTTTATTTATTTATTTATTTATTTATTAATTTATTTATTTATGTATTTAATTTTAAATGTTGATTTATGCACTGGCACATCCGTAAAAAACAAATGATATAATCAGTTAAAATAAATGTCAAAATTTTACCTATCAATCCTTATAAAATAAATGTTTTTTTAATTTATTTGAAATTATTTCCCTTTTTGTATTTTTTTTTTTAATATACTCGTACAATACCAAATGTATGTATGCCTATGAAGCTATAGACACTTTTTGTGTGAATGTGTTTGTGTATGTATTTGTGTTTTTGGAGTTCTTGTAATTTGTATTGAAAAATTTTGTATATATACAACCAATTTAAATAAAAAAACAAATTGAAATTTTTTGAATATTTTTTTTTTTTGAAACAGACTTGCTGTCTGTAATAACTGTTACGGACACAAATAAACCACAAGTTTCCGTTTTGTGGGTAAATTATTAATAAATTTCAAACAAATGAAAAAAATAAATGAAACTGTAATAAATCGGTAAATGATAGTAAATTATTTTGAATAAATGTATAAAAAAGTTAATATAAGTAGATATTTCTTTGAAAAATAAATGTATGTATGTTCCTTTATTTTTAAATGGAACGGAAAACTTTTTTATTAAACTACAAAAAGTTAACTACGTAATATTCTGAGATTAGAATGGTTCCACATCGTGTTATTTTAAACCGCAAACTTTTTGTATTAAAAATTTAAATTGATTTGAAGTTGGGGTAGTTTGACGCACCTGAACGTCATATTGCAAAAAATGTCCATAGGTTGAAGTAATCGCATTAAAAGAATAGATAAATCTCAATGTGTATGTAATGTTTATCTAATTAAATTCGATAGGTGTAATTCACATTTAAAAATATTATCTGAATGCTCAAATTGTTTGGTAGTAGCATAGGTTATTTGATAAATTTTTATTTATGAAATATCTTTTAGACTTAATAAATCTTGAATTATTGAATGCGTCGAAGTTTGAATAATAATTCTTGATTGAAGTCCAATTTTAATGAAAAGGTTTAGTGGTGCAAATTGAAGAATCTGTTTTTAAATCCTGTTTCTTTATATAATTAAATTTTAAAATAGAAATACATAAAAATATAGGTAAGGGATCGCTACAACAATTTATTGATTAATATTTATGAAATATTTCATAACCATAAAACTGTTTCAAAAGCTGTCATTTTGTATAAAACATATGAAATCCTCACTTATTAAAACTTTACTTCATTAATTTAATAAAGAATTATGAATTATCTTTTGCGCTTTATAAAATATTTCATAAGCACTATAAAACAGTAAATTGCACGAAAATCCATGAAATATTTTATAGATATGATGAAGCTTTTTCTTTGAGTGTGTAGTCAGACACAGTAACTCTCAATATGGAATATACTTTTAATCGAAATCAAAAATCATTCATCAATGCTTTCACAAACATTTTGTCTGTTTATATATTAAAAAAAAAAACTCATTTCTCTGTGCCGCAAAAGTTAAAATGTCATTTGGGAACAATCAGAAAGTGTACACTCGATATTCATTATAAGTATCATCATACGTAATCTAAAGTTATGTTTAAAATAAGGTGTTACATATTTTTGAAATTTCCTATTATTAGTATGTTGATGAGCTAAACAAATTCGAAGTCTTTTTTTCGTCAAGACGTCGGAGAAGATTTTGGATCATTTAGATGTTAACGTCCAGGGTGATATCATTGAATATACACTCAGAAAAAAAAGTTAGTAGAAAAATTTGTAAACGGTTTTCAATCCCAATTTACTATTTTTGTACTGATTTTTAGTATAAAATTATTATTTAGCAAATCTTTTTGCTATTTACATTTTACAAATTACAGAGTTTTTACAGAATATCTACAAATTTTCGTTGCTAACTTCAGAAATCATTTTACAAATTTTTGAAAACCGATTTGCTAAAATTAGCAAAAAAAATTAAAAAAGTCGATATTGATGGAAATGTTATTTCTAATAATTTAAACTTATACATACAAACTTAAATTGCCCTAAAATGTTACATAGGATTAAAAAAGGGATCGGAAGTGAAGATACCGACTCATGTCTAAAAATAGGACATCCACTTAAAATAGCACTAAAAAGTTATTTATTTCTAAAAATCAGCCCTAACAACAATTTAAATTTCACCTTAAAAGTAAAAAAAAAAAAAATTGACTAAAATATTTTTCAAAACAGAAATTACCAAATTAAAACAAAATGATAAATTCGTTTATGTTTTAAGAATTTTTAAGCCTTTGATTTTTTTTTTCATTTTGTATAAAACATCTTTTAAAACATATATTTAAAATTTTTGATGCTCGATAAAAAAAATAAATCTTAAACTATTAATAGTATTTAGTAATTTTTTTTGCTGATTTAAGCAAACGGATTTTAAATTCCACTTTACAAAAAGTCTACTAAAATTTAGTAGCGGCTACTAATTTCATTGTACTACACGTCAGCAGACATGTGTTGCTAAGATTAGCAAAAAATACCGCTGGGCTCAAATTAGCAGAATTTCCCGTAATAACAGCAAAATTTTCAGTTGCCATTACAGACTTTTTTTGGTGAGTGTATGTGGCTAATCTAGAACTATAAGGAAAAGGGACTGTCCATAAAACCATCCAAAACGATCCTGCTACCTTTGGCTAAATGTATAAAGTTGAACTAAGTGGAGCCGACGAATAGTGTTGGTATCTTAGGGTTACTTTAAATAGAACCCTTACCGGGAACCAACGTATGGCTTCAGTAGCCAGGAAGGCTAATAGGGCATTATATGTATGTATTTTAATGGCGTGGCCCAACGTGCTGAAAACTCAAGCAAAATGAGCGATCCACAGGGCCTGTTGCTTACCCTATGTGAGCATTACGGGTGCGGGCAAGACGTGTCCAACAAATGCCATTGCATCCATGCTTAAATATACCATCACTAAAGAACTCGGTAACTGAGGACGCTTGTATGGGTATTCTTCGTCTTCCGGGGTTTGGTAACATTTACGTAGGTGACTTGTGGGGCAACATGAGAATAGCGGATTTGATAATTGACGATTCACTGTCTAGGATCACGGATAAAATGTTACGAGAGCGGCATATATACCTGTAAATCTTGGGAACTCGTTTTGGGGTCCCAGATGTGGTTCACTAACGGCTTGATGCAGATCCATGGAGATAATTGACGCAATTTTCAACGTGCCCTTCCGATTGGCAGGTACTCGCCCAGGCGGAAATCTTCGTCTATGTATGATTGTCGTAGTGTCTAAGAAGGTACACACGGGGCATTTATTTATGTTCACTCGGACAGTCAAGCGGCACTCAGTCACTCGTATGCTGGACTACACTGGGTTTTTATTAAACTCGGAGGATGCAGCAGACTAATACTTACCTATGTAACTGGGCATGATGGGCACGAGGACAACTAACGGTCTGACCGGTTGGCCAACTGCTGGTCCCGTCGTCATTTCTTTGGCCCTTAACGTTTCTGTGGTGCACCTGCAGATGAAAAAGAGAAAAACTTAGGATGTGGAGGGAATCCAAGTCTGTTAATTGCTGGAATGCTACTCGGCGTAGTGAAAACTCCAGGAGACTTCTTTCCCTGGACAGTAAAGACTTAAAGAGATTAAGAGAATTCTTCACTAGACACCGTAATTTAAGGTGGACTAGGGGTCTGTCTGATACCGATACTAGTAGGTTCTGCGAAATAAATGTTAAGAAGGCGGAATATATACTCTGCGTATGCCCTAGGCTTCGCGGCAAGAGACTACAATTCCTTGGCGGAAATGTATAAATCTGTACCTAGTAGGGTGGTCGGATCCTTTGGAAACTTCCATATTTAGTGTAAAAAGAGGCTGAACAATGGATTTTTTTCGGTCGCAGTGCACAGGGCCTTTCTAACTAAAAACATTAAAAAAAATTCCACAAAAACAAAAAAAAAATATATCCTTTTTGAGAATAAAATTTAGTAAGAGTACTTTATGCAAATAACTGTGTCCCTAATAATGATTTCAGTATTTTTACATGACTTTTTTTTTTAGTATTGAAATACTCGTCACAACAGCATTTTGATATTGCAATTGCACCATCTGCTTTGGTTATAAATTTTATGCCCACTAACGCGTTATGAACGCGTGATCAACATGGTTTTGTATGCACTTGCATATGAGTGTTATTAAAGGACATTCCTCAGAGATTGTTTATATTGTATAAAAACAGAAAAATTGTGTCTTTATCTGTGTATGTTATGGTATATGAAAACGTATATTGAACGCATATGAAATATATTTTGCTCTATGTTTTGTCTCCTTACTTTTATTGATGCCGTATTAGCTTAACAATGACGGTATCGTAAGGATACTCGCCGTTTCTATAACTATCAGATAGGTTACAAAGGAGAACAAAAGTAATTAACTTATAAAATTTGAAGTATTTTGCAAAAAATTATGCGATTTCTTACCCGCTTGTCAGATTGCCATAAAATGAAACAAATTTATAGAAAGCTTTAATTTTTGACGATGGATTTAATAAACTCATCTGGGGCTAGACAATTAAATTTTAGTTATATGTATTTTACAAAAGGAAAATGGGCAAGCTTTCAAAATTTTCTCATGCCCGAGGTGCCTCAATAGGTCGGGGTCCCTCGCCAAAACTTAATCCCGAAATTATTTTGGCTAGAGGTGTATGAAAATTTATCTCAATCTGAACTGCCAGTTAAAACAAGATTAATTATTCTCATTTTAAAACAAATATTTATTTGAGTTGTATTTAATAAATCCTCTAATTTTTATGTTATAATAATTTGAGCACTTATTAAAATTTCAAAATTTATGTTTTAAATACTTACATATTTATGTATATGTTGAAAACTTTTAAAAAATTTCTGCTACTATCATCATTCCTGTGAATTTGGTTAATGTTTCGAAAAAATATGACACAAAGAAAAAAAAGTAAATTAAAAATTATGTTTAAATATGCATATTTTTGGTGCTTGCATGAGTGTATGTGTGTGTATTTGATCATATAATGCATAATTAAAAGTTTTTCAGTTTAGAAAATCCATCTAGGCGGAAGTTAACCAAATATACATACGCAATGAAAATCTAAATATATGTATTTTTTTATATGAATATGGGATTTTTCGCAAATTAAGTTTAAATTAAATCAAAAAAGTAAAAAAAAAATTCCTTTAATGTTAGTTTTCCTATAACATTGAGTAACAACCATTTTAGCTCCTCAATAAAACCAGCAAAAATGAAAATAATTTTATAAGTTTTTTAAAATACCTGCTGGGTTTTGTTATCGCATTACAATGCTCTCTTATAGCTCAAGCAAAAAATTCAAAATTGACTGACAATAAAGCCATATGACCTTATTTCACACCGCATTGGGAAATAATGCCATATGGCTTTATTTCCACAGAAGGAGTGAAATAAAGCCATATTAGTTAATCAATTGAAGTGGAAATATTGCCAGTGTAAAATGCAAATAAGTAACATATGTATTGCCAAAAAAAATGCCTTATTATTGTCAAGCGTTGAAATGGTATGGCGTACAGGCGTTGGAAGGGGGCCAGCGCGGCGTCTTCGCGGTGATTGCTACTCTTCAAAATATTGAACCATTTTTGTTTTCTGGCGACAGGCTTTGCATGAAGAACCGTAAGTTTACATGAGCACGTTTTTCTTCCTAAGCGTTGTGCCCAATTTGTGGTGCCATTAAAAGGATGGCACTCACACATTCATATATTGCTAATTTTTAAAAAATCGATTCACATTTCCATTTGTTAACTGAACTTATTGATTAGAAGAAATCAATACAATACAAAATTATTGCACATAAAATTATCAAAGTTGCAATAATGCCATAATGGCTTTATTTCACTTCTCCATTGGAAATAAAGTTATATGGCACTATTTCTCAGTGCTGTGTGAAATAAGGCCATATGGCTTTATTGCCTATGGCTTTATTACACGGCACCATTTAGAAGAGTTTTATAAATACATCTTTCTAAAATTTTTATTGTTTAACGGAAAACATATTTTTTTGTTAAATTTTTCACACGAGACAATTTTTTTTCTTAAAAAAATTATTTCAAAGATGTGTTGTGTTAAAAAAAAATTTTTTAGTAGACATGTTTATATTCTACATGATTACCTGGTCAGGGTATAATTAGTGTACATAAGTTTTAAGCTTCTAAAAATATTGGCCTGATACCCACCTTATTTTTTATACCCTACACCACTACGTGGTGAAGGTATAATGAGTTTTACTGATTTTTTTAACTACCAAAAATATCGGCCCGAAACCCACCTTATTTACCAATCGACTTAGAATCACTTTCTTATTCGATGTAAACAAGGTGAAAGGGTTAAAATATGACAGAACTGCAATTGCCCGAGATGTTTAATCTTACAACAGTTATTGCATGCCATCAGATGAAAAATTGGCCAACTTGTTAAAAGCCCTATTATATTAATTTACTTCAGTGGGGTTCTATAGTATGGGAACACTGAAAGAGGATGTGTTACATATTAGTTTTCATATCATATGATTTCATTCTTTTTGGATTACAAGTTATAAATATTTAAATTATTATTTTTATTGTTGTAGAGGGGATATATTGTGTGGTCGGTGGAACGAAGATCAGGCACAGTGTGCACGTGGCACTACACATGAACAATTTTATCTCCTCTTTTGTGGGTTACCAACATTAACGATCTTTTCAGGACTTTAGCCAATGAAGGATTCAAACCCGTCTGCTACGCAGATGATGGCACGATACTACTGAGGGGAAGAATTAAAAGAATTATTTATGTAGGAGAGCCACTATAGCACTCGAATTATGTATTGACTGGGAAATATCTGGGGGACTGAATGCGAACTCCGATAATACTGAAGTTTGTCTGTTCAATAGGAAAAGGAGGCGGGTTTCGATTACCCCTGCGGGTTTCCAGGGATAGGATAGTGTCAAGTACTTCAGGCTTGTTTTGGATAGAAAAATCTGCTGGGGTGACCATATCGAGATAAGAATTACTAAATCTTCCCGTGTGTGGGCAATGTGCAGAACAGCAGTGTGATTTAAATGGGGATTAAATCCAAGAATGACCCACTGGCTTTACATTTTACTCATTAGACTGATAGTGATATATGCCGCCATTATGTGGTGGCCTTCTATCCTGGGAGATGTAATGTGGAAAAACTCCAAATGGTTCAATGGTTATGTTGGTTCAGCGGCTATGTTGCAATGGAGACGATACTCTCCATCATAACTATAGATGTTCAGCTTAAGTATGAGGCTGCATAAGGCGAAACATCGTTTATTTGCGGACTGCAATTTTCTTTTTCCGGACAAGGAGCGGTGTAGGCATGAAGGTATTTTGGATGTACCAATAAAATTCATTTCTACACTAATGGCTCCAAACTGTACGAAAGAACTGGTTTAGGTTTCCTTTGTGGATATCTGGGAATGGAAATGTGCATCTGACTTCCGGACGACAACACCGTGCATTTGAGTTTTAATATTCTGGGCATGCAGCCATCTTCACTAATAGTCAGGCTGCGTTTAAGGCTCTGTAAGGGGAGTCTGTAAAATAGAAGATTGTTTTTGAACTGCAAGAAGGTGTTAAACGTTTATCCTGGCAGGAGTCATCTGAGGTTGATATGGGTACCCGGACACTGTCGAGAGGATGGTAATTAGAGGTATGGGAATGAGGAGAAATGAGGACCTGGCCAGTGATGGATCGAACCTGGGTTCCGCTAACTTTCAAAATCCTTGACCTTTTCGGATGACGTAAACGGAGCTTCGGCAACAGGCTAGAAACGTGCACAAGAAGATATGGAATGGAGATTATGTTAATGCGATCATAAAAGTCCTGAGGGGCGAATTCTCACTGGCCAATTTATACAACGATCACACCTTTTCAAATTGCGATGGAGTGACTCTTTGATGTTTTGGGCGTAAGACGCTGGATCACTTCCATTGTTTTTGCCTGGCTTTCTCGAGGAGTAGGGTAAGGCGCTGACACGGGGACATTATACCTTCTTTGGTGTGCTTGCGGGGGTTGATTTGGGAAAAATTAAGGGATTCTGAATTCTTCAGTTAAGCTAGAATGTTTATTCACGCAGTATTGGTGAACGCAAAATATGCCGTTTCTCTAGCATAGGTGTATGTCACCCTAACCTATAAATATTTTGTTTATAAATCTATCCATACAAAAATCATAAATTTGAGTGTTGGGACTGACAAATTATTCCGTAAAAATATAAACACGAATATTCCGTGTTCTTGATGAGTATAACGTTCCATGGTTTGTCGATGTATATTCTGTATCTGTTTACTTTATAAATACTAAAACAAAACTTACAGTTGCGATCATTTGCATAATTTGGTGATACATTTTAGGCCCGAAGACTTTTTTCTTCTATATTTCAAATATTTTAACCCTGGGTCCAAGTATTTTATCCTAGATATCAAGATTTTTTCTAAAATATTTTAAAGCTGTATATCAAATTTTTGTAAATTTCAGATAAGTTTCCATACATATTCGGGTTAAATTTGACTCCAATTTTTAACTCTTAAACGTGGATTGGTTCGCCAAAAAAATCCAGGTTTCTTATTTTCTTCTCTTCTACACTCAAAAAAAAAAAAAGACATGAACTAAAATGTAATCAAAAAATTTCCTTCAGAATAGTTTATAAATTGTCCTCAATTTAAATAAAATTTTATTAAAACTTAGAAAAATTTTCTTAAAAAGAATAAAAATTCCTAAGTTTGAGAAAAAACGAAATAGTTTATATACTCAGAAACAGTTCATGTTTTTCCTAAGTAATTTTTTTTGATTTTAGGAAAAAAAAAACAAGTCAATTAAATAAAAATTTATTAATTTTAAGAAAAAACATCATAGTTTTAAGAAAATTGCATACTCAAATGTAATAAAATTAAGTTTAGTTCAAAAAAAAAAAAAAAAAATTAATTTTCTCCCATTTAGTTTAAAAAATGTGTCTAACATAAATAAAGAAAGTACTTGAACTTAATGTGGGTTCATTTTTTGTTCGCGAGTAGTAAAATTAAATAAATTTAAGAAAGCCATTTTCTAATTCAGTTTTTAAGTATACTACTTTCTAATTATGAAGAATTGTTTTCTAAAAATTAGTTCAGACAATTAAAAACAAAAAGAAATAAATTTTTTCCCATATAATAAGAAAAATTTACTTGATTTTAGAAACTGATGAACTATTTCTAAGGACAATTTTCATGCAACTTAGTTCAGATAAATTTCAAAAATTTTAATAAAATATTATTTTTTTCAAGTAAAAGTTTTCTTATTTCTAAAAATAATAAAATTTGGTATAGGATTTTTTTGTTGGAAAACGTTTCAATAATGTTTAATGTTCTATTCCAAAAAACAATCAATTTAAAACAAACCAGTTCCATGATTGTAATTTTTGGTTCGTGATCGTGCGTGAGCGTGAGTCAAAAATTTCTCACGTGCTCATCTCTAAGATTAGAGAGTCTTAAATACTGAACTTAAAGTAGCTTAAAATATATTTTAAAATTTTGTTAGCAAAGGGTAAACAATTTTGAATTTGCGCTTTTATGTAATAAATTTGTTGACTACAATACAAAATATCGCAGGCACATTTTATACATTACGGTATAATGGCTTTCCTATAATTGAAGTAGCGCTTTTTAAACTTTATATATATCGAACGATTTTTTTCACTTAATAAAAAAGTTTAAATTTGTATATGTCAAATAAAGGTTAAAATGACTTTTGTCATTTTCCAATAATAACAAGAAATGCAACTGTAATATTTTGTATTTTTGCAACAATTTCCTTATATTAGTTAATTTAAGAAGACAAAGGACCCCCAGTGTTGCTTAGCCATAGATGCCGTGTGTCACGTAGGGCGTCCCTTTTTGTAGTGCTCAAAAGCAGAACCATTAATTAACTACGAAAAAGATCTGACTTTGTCACAATTTATTACGTTTCACGATATTCTGCAGTACATTTTTTTAATTTGTTTACTTTTTTGCTAATGAAATTTAATTTATATTTTAAATACATGAATTTAGTACAATTCAATTTAGTTTTAAGACAAAATTGTATAACAAAAAGCTTGTAAAGAGCAGTGTCCTCACAAAGCGGAAGTCCTTCGAAAGTGGGAAAATATCTACTCAATGAGTTTAAAGTACTTTAAAATATATGGTGAAATATATTACCTCTACCATAGAAGCAGGATAAGGATAATTTTCACTTAAAAGAAGTGCTTTTTAACTTAATGTTAGAAAATATTTTCTTATATTTAGAGAGTTAAGTCCTAGTTTTTAGTAAAAAAAAATTATCTAATGAACTTAAACAAAATAAAATTTTTCTTAAAACCAAGAAAACATGCCCTAAATAACAGTACAAATTTATATGATGTATGAACTAATTAGGAGGAAATTTTACTGTTTTCTAATAAAAATTTACTTCTCAGTAGTAAAATTTTTCTAAAATTTAGAAATTTTGATCAAATTTTTAGTAAAATTTGTTTCTTAATTTCAAGGAAAATTTTCCAGCTCTTTCCGAAAAAAATTCTACAATATTTGAAAATTATGTAAGAAGTCTTATAAGGATTTTTAATTTTGTAAACATGTAGTCACCCATATTTCTATGCATAACTATATGATTTAGTTTCATATATTATATTTAACAATGTCATAAGAGAAAATATATTTACATACAGGAAACTTTGTATAAAGTATATTTTTGGTTAGAAACAAAATACAAAAAAAAAAGTATTATTTAAAAATGTTATTTATGTATAAAGTTACACCAAGCCTTACACACACACATATACACACATATTTGTAATGTTTTACAAAAAAATATTATTTAATTAAGGCCTATACACTGCACAAACATGCACAATCGTGCCCAAAACTCAGCAAACAGACTCAAAGTATGTGAAATGGAAATATTATTGTTAGATACAACAAAAACTTTTTAAATAAATTAAAATTAAATAAAGAAAAAAATAAAAGCATAATGCATAATAAATACAAATTTAAACGTTTTTTTTTATAATATTAGGGAAGCGCTTAAAATGATAAACTGTCATAAAATTTATTTCGCAAGGACTTCTGCTAAAATTATTGAACTAAACCATTAAGGTGTTGGGTTTTTTAGCACAATTTTAAGGGCTTTTATTTAAAACCCGTGGAATTAAGAATTGCTTAAATTTACATATTTAAAAAAAGAAACTATTCAACTAAAACTCTTGAAAAAATACAGTATCCCAGCAAAATTTGCTATTACTAGCCAATGGGAAATGGAATAAGAAAACAAAAATTTGTAATTACTTACACTTTGGTCAAATTATACATTATTTTAACATGGGGATGTCATTGAAGTTAAGGGGTTAGCCAAAGCTTACGAGTACAGATATAAATAAGTCATTGCCAGGAAAGTACTGAAATAAGTAGTTACTTGAAATATTAAAACCGCTGGTTTGCTATTGGGGCCAAAATAAATACATACTTGTAATTTGTTAAAAAAGTTAAGTAAACAAGAATCTAAAATAAGAGCATAAAAAGTAATGTTGACCATTAAAACTGTGAAAAATCGAGTAACAAAAATAACAATCCATTTTCTTCGTTTTCTTCATTTTTGTTTATACCCAGCACATTACCAAATAATAGGTAAAATAATGTATAGCCATAGGGGCCGATGGATTACTTTACACCTTACTTCATTGATGAGTTTTACAGGCGATGAGCCTCAATGTAATGTATATACCCATTACTTTGGAGGTGATAATATAAGGGGTTCCTTATATGGTTACGAGAATGGAAAAAGTAATGTGTCTAAAAATAGATTTAAATGAAAAAGAAACTTTTATTTAAACAAATTATTACAAATATTTTATTTAAATTATTTGTTATTTTAAATAATGTGGTCAAGATGGAAATCAAACCAGGGAAATCTGGTTGCTAGCCAAGAACTCTACCGACTGAGCTATTGACGCATATAGTATTTGATTGCTTTAAACTTAAATGAATTGTTGTGCCTCGTTTTTTCGCTAGTGTTATCAACCAAACATACATTACCCTTTAGCTTACAAAAAAAAAAAAAAAAACACAAAGTAATGTATCTAAAAATAGATTTTAAAAAATATTTCAATTATTACTTTACTTTTTTAAATCATATATTACGTAATCAATAATGAGTAACTTATTACTTTATGCTTGCAAATAATGAGCTATCACTACAAGGTAACGCATGAGAATACCACACCCATTACCAAAGTTTTGCTGGGTATAGCAATAAAACCGTACTTCTTCATTATAATTAGTTATATAATACAATAGCTAAAATTCATTATTTGCACCATTCTTAATCAGTTATTACTTAACACAATGTCAGCAACATATTATTTTAAATCCGGTAAATAAGTAGTGATATATATATACACTCACAATATATTTTCCGTTACCGACTAAAGTTTATTTAAAAAGTAATATGTAAAGTTTGTTTTTAAATGAAGAATCAATTGAAATTTTTAGAAATATATTTTTAACTATTTGAATCAGTCATTAAGTTGATATTTTCTGTTAAATGTAAAATTTTATGTTTTATGTTTCTATAAATAGAAATTCATATAATTCCATTTTGTTTTTCTTTTTACCAAAATATTTTGTTTATATACAAAATTATTTCAATAAAAATTACAAGAAAATAAAAAAATATATAAAAATATATACATCTGTGTGTGTTGTGTTTTGTGATGACATAAAAATAAAAAACTTTCAATTTAAAAGAAAAAACACAAAAGTAATTTTTTCTAACTTTTTGTCAGTTAAAAATTTATGGTTATTTTAAACGACTTTCTATTATTTTTACTACTTTTGTCGATTATTAAACAATGATGGAAAATAAGTTAATTACTATATAACGCAGTACGACAGTGGTTGGTACACATGAGAAATGTTAACAGAATATGAAAATGGGTTAAAAATAAAGAAACACGTATCTCGGCGTTTTGCTGTAGCACGTCAGAATTTTTAGAAAATCGATTTTTAAGCTTCGAAGAACCGTGGAGGTTCACTTGTATCTAAAAAAGTTCTATAAAAACAGAATGTGTAATTATAAACACATAATGCGTGTAATTATATTATATGTTTATTATGGTATATGAAGGTGTGTAAAAAAAATAATTTTAAGCATTTGGTGTTTATGTTTACTCATTATGCATTATAATAAACAAAAATTTACTTATTTTATAGTAGTATATTTCGAAACATTTTTTAGAGTGTATTATTAAATAATTTTGAGATGAAAATGTAAATATTATGTGATTGAAAATAAATTTAATTTAATTTTTCATATTTAAGAAAGGTTTTATAAATAATGAAGAAACGTAACATCAATTTGCATTTTTATGAAACAGCTTCATCATATTTAAAAAGTCTTATATTGGATGGAAATCTATATGAAGTTTTTTATGAGTGTAGTGATATAATTCACAATAATTATCATATGCAGTCACTTTTTATTTAAGTATGTTAAAATTCAAATTTAAATAAAAAATCGAATAGGGAATGGGGGAAGTTTGTAAATGAAAAAATTTTTTTCATTAAGCGCATCTGAGTGAATGGGCTTTCAAAAAAATATAAATATAGGGTTCGCCAAATAACTTTTTTTTTTTAAATACTATTAAAAAAAACTACTGAATATTTTCTCAAAGTTATTTTTTTATTTGAAAGTACAATCCTTCCGGTCAATAATGGAAAAATTTCATTCAAATGGCTGCCTAGGCTGGCCATGCAGTAGCCCACACGATCGGTCCAATTTTTAAGCACATTATCGATTGTGTGCAGCTGTATTTCACCAATGGCTTCACGAATATTGTCCTTTAAAGCGTCAATTGTCTCTCGCTTGTCGGCGTAACACTTATCTTGACGGCACCCCACAAATAATAGTCCAACGGTGTCAAATCGCAGCTCCGAGGTGGCCAAACGACATCAGCTCTGCGGCTGATAATGCGATCTTCAAAAACAGGGCGCAAAACATCGAGTGTAGCTTCGACTGTGTGGCACGTAGCGCCGTCCTGTTGAAACCAAATTGTTGCCAATATCCTCCTCTTCAATTTTTGTGAACAAAAATTCGTTCAACATGGCCCGATAACGATCGCCATTGACTGTAACGGCCAGCCGAGGCAGCCATTTGAATGAAATTATTTTCCATTATTAACCGGAAGGATTGTATTTTCAAATAAAAAAAGAAATTTGAGAAAATATTCAGTAGTTTTTTATTATAGCATTTTCAAAAGTTATTTGGCGGACCCTATACTTAGGCTCAAATTTAAAGTTTCATGATCGCTGAATTATTTCTAAAATTATTTAAAAATACCCCACTGTGTAAACATTTTTCCGTAAACATTCTTTATATATTGTGTTTTTAAAATCACCAATTTATTTGTATGAACAATAAATTTTTGCACTTAAATGCAAAAAGAATTGATTGGTAATAACTAAACATCATTGTTGCAGAAGCATCAAATGTTCCACTATTCAAAGGGATGTTATTAAAAACTAAAACAAATCCATTAAATATGTTAAAAGATTCGCAAAAAAAAAAACAAAAAATACAACAGATATCCAGCCACCGACTCCCACTTCCATCAATAATGGTCACGTTTAGGTATGTAGTTAAATTTTTTCTAACGCGATTTTTATACCCTACACCCTACGCAAACTAGGTTTGTGCTTAAGTTTGTTGCTGCAAAACATAATGGAAATAGACCTAGCTTTGTCGGGTAAGCCTTTCAATCCTACCGTTGAAATAAAACTACAGGTTACCAGCAAAAATAAATGGTAGTGATTCTTAACTAATTAACTAATTAATTTCTTCTAAGGCAGTTTTTTTTTCACAACTTCCAAAAAATGTGATTTTTACTGAAATTTAACACTCTTCAAATCTATGATGGGTAACTTATTTTGAAAACAACCAAAGTTAAACATTAATCATATATATTTCTAAATAAATTTGACATTTATAACTATGGTTTAAGTTTAAGTGATTTGTTTCAATTTACCAGATTTTAAATTCAAAAAGTAAAACATTTATTGTAGTAAAAATTGCAAGAATCTCGAATAAAGTAATTTAATAAATAATGCCCGATTACTGAATGTCCTGTAGTAATTTAACCTACAGTCAAACTCAGACTTTATATGGGAAACACCAAAAAATGTGTTAAATTCCCATTTCTGGAACCTGTTAAAATCTAAACTATAAATCTAAAATTTATTTGGGAACGTCAAAAGATCTTATTTTTCACTAAACCTAGTTCTTAGGCTTTATATGCAATGAAAAAGGATAATAAAAGAAAACTTTCACCATATGACACCCCTATGCAAAAATCATTGGTTCCAATCCAAATTTTCACAACACTGGAATCAAAATCTTTGCTTCTTTTTCTCTTCTTTCGCTACTTTTTTTTGCTGGGCCGCCAATTTAAAGATAACACAAGGGATTGCAATTTTTTTTTTACTTATTTGAGGTCGCTGATTTAAAGTCTAATCTCCATTTTTCTTCATCAGCTCGCAATTTTAAGTTACAGGTAATAATCGTATTTTTGACTTTTTTCCAAAAATTAAAAGTTAAAAAATCATAACTTTACTTTTCATTAAGCGATTTTCAAAATTTTATTTTTTTAAGATGTAAATGTTACCTTTAAAAAACAATAAAATTTTTGAAAATCACGAACAAAAATAGCTGAGTAATGGTTGTTTAAGGAAAAAAAATTACAAATTTGTATTTTCTTCACGCTCAAAGTTGATCATTAAAGTAGCTTTCTAAAACATGTATGTGCGAAATAACCGAGTGAAAATTGAATAAGTTTTGCCTTTTTTTTTTGTTTTTAATTAAAAAAAATAAAACTTTGTAGTTTCAAAAACCATGAAAAATCGAAAACGGGAAAAATTGTAAAGTCTTATTACTTTCACTTAAAGTCACATAACCTATGAAAAAAATGAGACATATATCATAAAATCGGTGAACGCGTTTCGCTTTTATTCACAATTAAGTGAAGATATCTCATTTTGAAGTGAAGGAAAAAAAGTTCATGACTTTTTTATGATTATATCAGAATTAAAAAAAAATTAAGAACAAGTGGTTTTTCTCCGGTTTTTTAAAAGTGAATAACGACAAAAAAATAAAAGTGCAAATCCACAAAATATATAAATGATTTTAAGCTTAAACATTTAATCAGTCAACACAGAAAAAGTTCAATTTTGTTTCCTTGTGCTATTTATTGAAAATTCTGTTACTCTGATATATACGTCAAAATTGTGCAATGGGTACGTCAAGAAACACGTGTAATATCAATCCCAACTATTTTTGTAACATACATATGTGACGAATACACGTTTATAAAAAATAGAAAAAGTATGTCAAAATTCGTTAAACAAGTGTATTTTAACTACTTGGGAATAACCATAGAAACCTTCAGTGAAAAACAAGGTGAACGTTTCCCTCAAGATATTTGTACCATAGAGGAGCGGCACGCATATTATGGTGGACTACTGCTGGAGCATTAAAAATAAACCCTCTAAAAAAGATAATTTAAGAAAATCTTGTACGAGAAATTTTTTCAATGAATTGTAAATACCTTAAAATATTTGTATATTAAAAATTTTTATTTTTCTTTAAAATACTCGATTATTGATTATTCTTTTACTAAAAAGTCTGACTTAATATCTGAAACCAGTGGCCTAAAATTACTATAATACTATTATTACATAAATGGAACAGCAGCAAACACACACATATTAAAAAATGTTATTTTTGTATAATATTTTTCATTGAGCTAAAGATCCTTCATTAATTATAAATATTTATTTATCGCAATATTTTGTCATAAATATTTATTTATCGCATAAATATTTATTTATCGCAATATTTTGGGTGACTTCTCCAGGGGAAATTGTTTTTTATAATTAATAAATGAAAATTATAAATTGAAAACTTATATATAACAATTTTTTGTTTTAAAAAGGCGGTAAATCAAAAATTATTTTTTGTTAATATTAGAAAAATAAAAATATCACAGAAAACAAAAATAACAATATTTTAAAAATTAAAATATTACATGAACAAAAATATTTTAAATACATGTTATTAAACATAATAATATTTATCCTAATTCGTTGTGTAGATGGTACTTACATAATTTGTAACATTTCTAACATATATTTGCGTCTGTAATTATTTTCTGTATTTAAAATTGACCTCCTATCAGAATCAGGATAATGATTTAAACTCTTGCAATGTAATGATAAAGCTTTTTGTGTAGAAGTAGGGTTTCTGTATTTTTTATCAGATTTATGTCCTGTAATTCTTGTTTATAATTTATTCTTTGCTGTACCTACTACAATTCTCACTATCATTTATACTACTAGGTATTTTATAAACTAAATTGGACACTTCGGATTTATCTATTTTATCTTTCATTTTGCTAATGTGTAATATGTTTTATGTGCCACTATATATTTCTTTTTATCATAAATTTTAGATTTTTCTAATCTTTCAGATATAAGAGGAACATAAGTTAGAGATTTATAAATTTTAGGTTCAGTAACCGTTCTCGTAACTAAATTATTCCGGTTTTTTACATTGTCTTATCAATCTACAGATTAATTCAATTGGATAATTATTATTTACCAAAATATTTTTAACCTTTTCTACACTTAAAAGAGTTTGTAAGTTAAAATAACTGAAAATATCATTTAAATGAAATGATATTTCATTTAAAAACCGGTCTACTTAATTTTCATTTAAAGTAAATGCCATTTGTTATTTATTTTTAAATGTTGATTAATCAACTGACACATCCGTAAGAAACAAATGATATAATCAGTTAAAATAAATGTAAAAATTTTACCTACCAATCCTTAAAAAATAAATGTTTTTTTCATTTATTTGAAATTATTTCCGTTTTTGTATTTTTTTTTTTTTTTTTTTTTAATATACTCTTACAATACAAAATGTATGTATGCATATGAAGCTATAAACACTATTTGTGTGAATGTATTTGTGTATGTATGTGTGTTTATGAAGTTCTTGTAATTTGTATTGAACAAATTTGAATATATACAACCAATTTAAATAAAAAAATAAATTGAAATTTTTTGAATATTTTTTTTTGAAACAGACAGCAAACAAAATTTAAATTTGTAATAAAAAATAAATGATAAGTGAAAAAAAATAAATGAAACTGAAAAAAATCGGCAAATGATAGTAAATTATTTCGAATAAATGTATAAAAAAGTTAATATAGATATTTCTTTAAAAAATGGAACGGAAAACTTTTTTATTAAACTACAAACAGTTAACTACATAATATTCTGAGTGTATATTAATTTTATGAAATTCTGTATCGCTAATTATTTATATCCTTTCAATTAAATTCTTAGCTGTATTAAGTATCAGTCTTTTGGGGTATTTAGAAAAATAGTTTATGACTCTCCCAGAAGCTGTTGGTTTCTGATACCAATCTATTAATAAACTCTCACCCTTTCTTATTATCAATGTATCTAAATAAGGAATTTTAGAATTACATTCTTTCTCAATTGTAAATTTTATATTGTCATGAAATGAATTAAAAGTTAATAAAATATTATTAATTGAATCATTCGAAATATTGCAGAATAAATCATCAACACATTTTGTGATGATTTTTGGTTTCACATTTAATTTTTCTATACAAGAATCTAATAATTTTTCCATTACAATATCAGCTATAATTGGTGAAGCTGGAAATCCCATTGGAAGTCCTTATTGTTGTAGATATATTTTGTTATACACTTAAAAAAGTTTGTAAGTCAAAATAACTGAAAATATCATTTAAAAGAAATGATATTTCATTTAAAAACCGGTCAACTTAATTTTCATTTAAATTAAATGCCATTTGTTATTTATTTTTAAATGTTGATTAATCAACTGACACATCCGTAAGAAACAACTGATATAATCAGTTAAAATAAATGTCAAAATTATACCCACCAATCCTTAAAAAATAAATGTTTTTTTTTTAATTTATTTGAAATTATTTCCGTTTTTGTATTTTTTGTTTTTTTTTAATATACTCGTACAATACAAAATGTATGTATGCATATGAAGCCATAAATACTTTTTGTATGAATGGCTTTGTATATGTGTGTGTGTTTATGAAGTTCTTGTAAATTGTATTGAAAAATTTTGTATATATACAACCAATTTAAATAAAAAAACAAATTGAAATTTTTTGAATATTTTTTTTTGAAACAGACAGCAAACAAAATTTAAATTTGTAATAACTGTTACGGACACAAATAAACCACAAGTTTCCGTTTTGTGGGTAAATTTTTATTAAATTTCAAACAAATGAAAAAAATAAATGAAACTGAAAAAAATCGGTAAATGATAGTAAATTTTTTCGAATAAATGTATAAAAAAGTCAATATAGATATTTCTTTGAAAAATAAATGTATGTTCCTTTATTTTTAAATGAAACTACTACTAAACTACAAACAGTTAACTACATAATATTCTGAGTGTAATATTAAAAATATCTGATAATTTTTCAAATATTGTTATTTATGTTTTCTGTGATATTTTTATTTTTTTTTAATATTAACAAAAAATAATTTTTGATTTACCGCTTTTTTTAAAAAATTGTTATATACAATAAGTTTTTAATTTATAATTTTCATTTATTAATTATAAAAAATAATTTCCCCTGAAGAAGTCACCCAATGTGGTGACGAAATATTGGGATAAATAAATATTTATTATTAATATTTTATAAATAAAAGATCTTTAGTAGAGTATTCAAAAACCGAAAACCGGTCAACCGGTTTCTTTTTTTTAAAACCGATCGGTTTCGAATATTTTGTAAATTCGAAGAAACCCGAAAACCGGTCGTTTTTGTCCGGTTAACCGGCTTTTTTAATTACATCACCAACTGGGTTACTTGGTCTCTTTTATTTTTTCCGAACACTTATAATCGTTGGTTTGGTTATGAAGATTGAGATGTAAGTCTGATAGATTCCGATGAAGACTTAACTTTGAATATTCCGAATTCAAATAGTTTAATTTCTGATCTTAATAACACAATAAACAATATTCAAGATCCTAAAAAAGAGACTGTACAAAATCATTCATCATTTTATGTGACCTTCTCCGAGAAAAGGGACCTAGAGTGTGAAAATGAAGTTTTGAGAAAAACGCATTTAAAGTTTCATAACGCATTATCACTGTGAACACACCTTTAGTTGGGAGATGCGATTTGGTATGGTTAGTTATGATTGGGTGCCGACTTTGGTGACGTCTTGCCTATGTGATGATGTATTTCTTTTTTTCGGTTTCAGAGTGACAATTTAAAAACAATTTAAAACCAAAAAATCAAAAAAATAATAAAATTTTAATGTTTTTTTCATTTTTATCCATTTTCCCAAATTCGTTTTGTACGTTTTTATGGGGTAAATGAATTTTTATCAGAAATCTAACTCATTTCATCTTATTCTACACCCTTTTAGGTACTAGAATCCACTCTTAAGTCCAAACCCGTTTTTTGACACACTAGGTGCCTTTTCTCGGAGAAGGTTACATATGATAATTTCATATATCTTTATAAATGCGACAAAAGAACTGAACTGACTATTTGTCCAACATCTTCTATTAGTGAAAGAGTATTTTCCACTTCTAGCTTTATCATAAGCAAACAAAAAAATCGTCTTAAAACGAAACATTTAAATTGCTTATTATTTCTAAATATTATTTTAGAACTGAAAAATTGATTTTCTTTTTACATATTTAAAATGCTATATTAAAAAAAAACTTATTTAATGCCAAATTTTACCAATTTACAAACTTAATGATCTCTTTTTATTTGATATGAATATAGTTTTAGAATATTAATTTTTAAGATATTAAATTAAAAAATATTAAAACCAATAAATAAAATGTTTAAATGAATGAAATGTTTCAAAAAATGTATTTTTTTATTTTTATTACTTTATATATTAAATTTCTTGTTTGTTTGTAAAAAAAAAGTTTTTTTTTGAAATTAAAAAAAAAAACCGAAAAAACCGGTTGACCGGTTTTTTCTGCAAAAACCGAAACCGGTTTTTTTAAAATTTAATTTTTCGAAGAAAACCGAAACCGGTTTTTTCAAAAGGCCGGTTTTTTAAATACTCTAATCTTTAGCTCAATGAAAAATATTACACAAATCAAGAAGATCGAAGAAAACTAAAATAGTTATTTTTGTATGGAAATCGCGATTTTTATCAATTCAGTTTTCTTAGTAAATTCATAAGTTGTGCACCAAATTATTCGAAATATGTTTAACTAAATTTTTTAGACCAAAACTGTGCTATTTGTCGCATTTTTTTTTATGAATTTTTAAAGAACAAAAATTTTTTTAAAATTGTTCTTTTATTCAAAACTTCAGCGTTATCTCTAAAACTACTGGGCAAATTTAAAACCAATATAAGCACGGCTTAAAGATAATATTGTTGACGAGTTTTGGATTATTTTTTTAAACTGAATATGGTGAACAGTTTTCAAGTTATTCCACTATATGTAGTGGAAGTGCCTTAATTTTGGATAGAAAAAAACCAAGAGTAGATTTGGATTCAGCCTCATAAATAACCTCAAAAACAACATTTAGTTCTTACTCAACAAAAACCTTGTTCCCTTGTGTAATTGCAAAAAATTTGTTATAAAAGTATTGGTCTAAGAACGAAAACATATTGGTGTTGGGTGTCTCATTGTCGTGCGTGATCAACTTAAAATGGTTACATTGTTATAGTACAAACTGTAAAAACGACTATTGTGTATATATTCCACACTAAATACAATAACGGCACAACTCGAAATTCTCAAATTTTCAGTAGGGGCAAAAAACTGTTTATGTAAAAATTATTGCAGCATTAAAAAAAAAATAGTTCCATAATGAAAATAGTCCATTTCGAACAAGGTTTTGCTATATTTTTTTTTTTTTTTATATTGTGTTTGTGGAAATAAAATACAATTTTGAGTTATGACCCTTTAACTGAAATTTTTTCGTTTGGCTAGTTACGATTCTTTTTTTTTTATCGATAAAGGTACATAACGAAATAATACAGTCAATTAAACTCAACTTTTTCAATTAAAGAAGCACAATTCAAAATAATACACCACAAATTTGATCACTCATTACAGTAATAGTGGCACAACTCAAAATAACACTCTTTATGTGAAACAAAATTAATTAGTTGTTCTTGAGCACATTGATGCAATTAAAAATATGTCTCTTTAGTTGAGCGTACAAAAGCAGCGCAATTAACATAAAAACCGTCATAACTGTATATTTCCAATCAAAAAAGATAGTGATGAGAAAGAAATTTTTGGAGTAGTTAACAATGTTTATTGTGAATCAATTTATGGAAAAAGTCAATTTTGGAAAATTTTGAGTTATGCCGTTATTGTATTTGGTGTGAGATATATATAGTGCAGTCAATCTTTGTTAGCTCTCTTTCGATAGTCCTTTGTAATATTTTGTAATCATTCTTTTTTTTTACCATTTTTTAATACATATTTTTTTTTTGTTAAATAAATGATGTAACATAAATTTAACAAATATCATACTACCAACATTATGACAGCACATTTTTGTTAATAACGGACATTCGGCTGAAGATTATATAGCACATACTAGTACATACTTGTAATTTATACACTCTATATTAGGGTGGATCGATTTCGGTATTTAGTGCAATTTCAAAAACTTTGAGTAATTTCGAAAATGCGTTATATTACAAAATTTTTAAATGTATAACAAAATAGTTCTTGGTAAAGGTTTAAATTTTGTTTTAATAATCCAAAATGTTTAAGAAAAAAACGAAAATTTTTGATTTCGAAAACAGGTTTTGTTTTGTTTGCTAAAATATTGCATTGAAAACTATGTCTGTAATATAACAGAAATTCTTTAAATAAAATCTCTGGCTAAAAGTTGATAAACTATATTATATTTACTTAAGAAATACATGCTTTGGGTATATCCTTATAACATAAAAAATTCGTAACTTATTACTAAGCCAATCAAAAAAAAGCTAGGGCATCATTTTTAATTTGAAAATATAGAAAAAATTCGATTAGATAGAAGTAGATATATATTTTTTTGTGTTTTTGGTTTTAATTTTTATAAGTCAGCCAATTTTAATATTTTTTAATTAAAAAACTTTTTTTTAAATCTTTGTAACATTACAGACTGACTGATCATCGCCCAATCCAAAAAGGATTATTTTAAAAATAAGGTGTCAACAGAGAAAAGTGCTACCCATCCAAAGTATATATACGAGTATTTCAAGTTTCTGTTGGAATTTTGAACATGAACGTAGTACAAATGGTAAGTTCTCCCCTTTATCCACCAGCACAATGCTGTTTGGAAAGAAGTCTGAAATTTAGAATATGTATTTCCTGGACTAACCTACTGATAAGGTGCCTTTAGAGTATTTTGCGTATATTTACCAACGCATGGTTTAAGTTAAACTGCAGAAATATATTTTTTTTTAAAGAATAAATTTATTATATGTACACTTAAAAAAGTTTGTAATTTAAAATAACTGAAAATATCATTTAAAAGAAATGATATTTCATTTAATTTTCATTTAAATTAATTTTCATTTAAATTAAATGCCATTTGTTATTTATTTTTAAATCTTGATTAATCAACTGACACATCCGTAAGAAACAAATGATATAATCAGTTAAAATAAATGTCAAAATTTTACCTACCAATCCTTAAAAAATAAATGTTTTTTTCATTTATTTGAAATTATTTCCGTTTTGTATTTTTTTTTTTAATATACTCGTACAATACAAAATGTATGTATGCATATGAAGTTATAAACACTTTGTATGAATGTGTTTGTATATGTATGTGTGTTTATGAAGTTCTTGTAATTTGTATTGAAAAATTTTGTATATATACAACCAATTTAAACAAAAAAACAAATTGAAATTTTTTTAATATTTTTTTTTTGAAACAGACAGCAAACAAAATTTAAATTTGTAATAACTGTTACGGACACAAATAAACCACAAGTTTCCTTTTTGTGGGTAAATTTTTATTAAATTTCAAACAAATGAAAAAAATAAATGAAACTGAAAAAAATGGTAAATGATAGTAAATTATTTCGAATAAATGTATAAAAAGTTAATATAGATATTTTTTTTAGAAAAATAAATGTATGTTCCTTTATTTTTAAATGTAACGGAAAACTTTTTTATTAAACTTCAAACAGTTAACTACATAATATTCTGAGTGTATGTTTGTTTTAATACAATGAATTATAAATATAATTCATAGTATATTCTGAATGGGTATCTGCTGTCATGATGATCATCTTGAATTTAAATTCACAATATTCACAAATATCATATTTATAAATTTTTGAATAATTAATTTCCGTTTTTAGCTTTTTTTTTTATTTTTTTAATATTTTCTAATTTTCAAATGTCAAAACGTTTATTACCATTCAAAGTTAGCATATTTACAAAATTTGTGCGTAAAATTTTAATTTAACAAAATAATACTAATTTTAAGCACAAAGTGTTTAATTTTAAGCACATTATGTCTAAAAGTACTTCTTGTGTGCACTTAATTAATTTCTGTTAAAATTTACCCAATTTATAGTAGGAAACTGTACTCCTACTATATGTTGGGTAAATTTGCTCTGTGTGCGTAAATGAAAAAAAAATAAACACATTATCTGAAAGTTGTTGAGCACAAAATAGGTAAAATTACATTAACAGTGTGTAAAATTTCAATGAGATTTTAAAATTAAGGAGTAAATTCACCAAATTTGTGAGTAAATAAACACGATTTTCCTGTAAATGTACATAAAAATGCGGAAAAATCCTACAAAAATGTGCACATTTTCTAACAATATATTGAAAATTATAAAGCAAAAAAATTTTTGTTTTGTAATAAAAAACAATAAATTTATTATTTAGTAATTGACAATAAAAATCATAATTTTATTGTTTGTTAACTCACAGCAAGAATAAAAACAATAAATTTATTGTTTAGAAATTCCAAATAATTGAAAAACTAATGAATTTAGTTGTTAGGTTTGAAAGTTTTATCGATTTTTTTTTTTTCATTTCAAAATGTCATATTTTTTTTACTACTATAAGTTAGTATATTTACACACTTTTTGCGTACAATTTTTATTTTACAAAACAATACTAATTTTAGGCATAATGTGTTTAATTGAAACAAATAGTGTCTAAAAATACTGCGTGTGTGCACAAAAAAGTTTTACGCATTTGGTGTTTATATTTACCGAATTTCCGTAATATTACATAAAACTTTGCCCATTTTATAGTAGTAATATTACAAGCATTTTTTAGAGTGTGTATTATTGTGTATGACAGAGTGTACAAAACATTTTTAGGCATTTTTTGTTTGTATTTACCGAATTTTCGTAATACTACATAAAACTCTACCCATTTTAGAGTGTACTTTTTTAACTTGAAATTTAAAATATATGTTTCTTAAAATCTAAAATTTAAAATACTACATAATCCCTGGAGTCTGAACAAATTAGCTAATAAGGTATTTTTGTTATTATAAGGAGAAAAGTCTCCCCATTGTGACCAAACTGCTTTGCTTAGACCGAATTATTTATTATTATTATTTTATAAGTACTTCGTGATTTTTTTTAATTCAGCCAATACTTTGACCTTTTAAAAAAAGTTCTCTCGGCGTAGTCAGGATAACTCATGACTTGTTCATCGGATTAATTGATGTGTAAAGCTCGTGCTTGAACTAAAAAATAAAATAAAAAATTTAAATTTAAATTTTTGGCGGAGTTGTGAAGTAGAAGTCCCATTTTTTGTTTAAATTTTCACCACGTATTGCCTCACAAAATAAGTTGTTATAAAAAAATAATCCTTCGTTAGTCATGATTCAAAAAAAGGTTTCGTGAAAAACGCCATTGATGTCTCATTTTTTTAATTTACATAGTACCATCGATTTCCGCACCATAAAATAAAGAATCTGCTCAGCGGCAATGACCTGGATCCTTTTGCTCTTGCCTGTGATGAATACGAATTTTCAAACCAACGTAACCTCTTAAGAGGTTACATGAAACCAGAGAAGACTTGCTTAGAGACAAAGAACTTTTGTAAGAACGACGGTAAATGTCAAACCGAATATGAGTAAGTTCATGCTTTCAAGAGTCAATCACAAATACTACAATTCAAAGTGCGGGAGGCGGTTCATTAGGAGTGAGATTGGATAGTTAATGAAACGAGTGGTGGTGGAAGGTGAGCTGCAACCGGTTCAATTGGAACCACAGAAGCCTGCGATTAAGCAGCAAAATGCTCTAGATGAGCTACCACACTCACAATATTATATCGTTAAAAACAACTTAAAATACACTCTAAAAATGTGTGTAAATTTACTACAATAAAATAGGTAAAGTTTTTTGTAATATTATGAAAATTCGGTAAATATACACACAAAATGCGTAAAAATATTTTGTACTCACTTTCATATACAATAATACACACAATATGTATTATTAGACATAATGCGTTTAAAATTAAACACTTTGTGCCTAAAATTAGTATTCATTTGTTTAATACAAATTTTACGCACAAATTTTATAAATATACTAACTTAGAATGGTAATAAATATTTTGACATTTTAAAATTAGAAAATATTACAAAAATAAAAAAAAGCTAAAAACGAATAATAATTTTTCAAAATTATAAAAAAGTGTATAAATATAATATTTGTGACAATTTATATTAAAAGATTTGGTCAAATTCCAAAAACACTAAAACGTCCATCCAAAAAAGTGAAATGCAATTAAAATAAAAATCTTTATAACTGAAAAGGTTGCTTTTTAAAACGGAGAAGAGGATACAATAAAGTCGCATACTTCAATTCAATTTAAAGATGACCATCATTGCATATGCCTATTCGGAATATATTATGTATGCATAATATTTATTATTCATTATTATTAAAACATATGTATGTAAAAAATAAATAAATTTATTCTTTTTTAAAAAAATTGTTTATTGCACAGTTGAAACCATTGCCTTTACAAACATATGCAATTTTTATACTTTTACGCATATAGAAATGCATTTTTAGGCATTTCATGCATATATTTACCCTTCAAATAGGTTTTGTACGCACAATTTTAGTGAATTTGCGAATTATTTATAAAATTTCGTTTAATTTTTACGCACTTTCAATGTAAAATTACCAATAATGTGTGTACCAACTTACGCATAATGTGTGTACTTTTTTTGTTTACGCACACAGAGTAAATTTACCCAATTTATAGTAGGAGTACAGTTTCCTACTATCAGTTGGGTAAATTTTAACAGAAATATATTAGAGTGTACATATTAAATTAATCGAAAATGCAATCAAAAAGAGGACTACTGATTTTTTTTATCATATTCAGTCGATTTAGTTGTTTATTTTCAATCATTGTTTAATAATCGACAAAAGTAGTAAAAACAATAGAAAGTTGTTTAAAATAACCATACAATTTTTACTGACAAAAAGTTAGAAAAATGTACTTTTTTGTTTTTCAAATTGAAAGTTTTTTTTGTATGTAATTACAAAACACAACACACACATATGTATATATTTTGATTGGCTTTATGTGTATGTATATTTGAATAATTTCTTGTAATTTTTATTGAAAAAATTTGTATATATACAAACTATTTTGGTAAAAAAACAAAAAAGAATTATATTAATTTCAATTTTTAGCAACAGAAAACATAAAATTTTACATTTAACAGAAAATATCAACTCCTACTGAATGTCTGCAAATTTTTATAGTTTGTTTTTTGAATGACTGATTCGAATAGTTAAAAAATATATTTCTATGAATTTCAATTGATTCTTTATTTAAAAACAAACTTTACGTATTACTTTTCAAATAAACTACAGTCGATAACGGAAAATATATTGTGAGTGCACGGTTTCCGTTAGAAACACAACAGCCTGCAGTGCTACAAAGGGTTCAATAGGAACCACAAAGAGTTCAATTAGAACGACACCTGGCTGAACAGTAGAACTATCAATAAGAGGAGAAATAAATTGATGACAAATCTGGTGAAGAAATTGATGAAGCCGATACAGAAACTGTTGAGGCTAAAATGGAAGAAATATCCGGTCAAGAAATTGATGAAGGGAATATAGAAAATACATCAGGTGATGAAATGGATTTAGTATGAAATTATGAAATGGATGAAGCTGATTAAGAAAATATATCTGGTGATGTAGGGCAAGTAAAAGAAATTGATGCGGCTGACAATGAATAAAGGGGCTTTATAGTCTCCCGGCTTAAAATCGGTAAAACATCATGTAAAGAAAGTCTTCAGAGATAATGTGCCAAAATTTGAAGGATGACTCAAATTGAAGCGAGCTAAAATCAGGCCAAATATATTCGTTAAGCGATTGCCGAGACGAGTTTGACGTTCTTACACCTGGACAGTTCCTGATTGGTAAATCGCTGGAAGAAGGTCCAGAAGTGATAGGAGATCGAGGCATCCAAACTTCTAAACATATACTATAATTAAGAACTTCTACATGGTTAATCCAATGACGGGAGAAGAACTTGCAGCTGAATGCAAAGATATTCTGAAAAGTATTTCGATGAAACCAACGGTGTTCGGAATTCAGAGAATGGATGTCTAACAACAATAAGATGCTTTAGGCAATATGAAGGTAATTTCTTTTAGTGTTGATCAAGGGGCGCTTGGATTGCAGTGGCATCCAAATAAAGATGTGTTAACGCAGAGAAAAAACATGGTTGCAATATGATCACAGCTGCTATATTGTGCTTGCTGTAATCGGGTATGGTTGTCACAACCAAGTGCTTGGTTTTCTAACCTTCAACATGGTCGCTACCATCATTATTTAGCAAATATTTCACTATTTTATGATTGTCAACTTCCATTTTACATATAACATGATTGTAACCATACTGTGGTAACAGAAATTCTGATAATTATGCAACGATAAAATGCTGACAACAATCAATAAATAATTGTACATCAACTAAAACATGACTTTGACATTTATAGTCATAATATTGTCTTGTTTTCATAATAAGCAAAATTTAATCAGTTTAGTTAGTTTGTTTTTACTAACCCATGTGGCGCCGTCTTGTTGGAACCACATCCCCTCCACATTCATTTCTTCAATTCTAGGCAAGAAAAAACTGGTTATCATTTCACGATACCGAACACCATTGACTGTTTGCGCTTGACCTGCCTCATTTTCATAAAAAAAAGGTCCAATGATTCCTCCAGCCCAAAAACCACACCACACAGTGACACGTTGAGGATGCATTTGCTTCTCGTGAATCACTCGAGGATTTTCCTCTCCCCAAATGCGACAATTCTGCCT
This sequence comes from Eustalomyia histrio, assembly GCA_949748255.1. Taxonomy (NCBI): domain Eukaryota; kingdom Metazoa; phylum Arthropoda; class Insecta; order Diptera; family Anthomyiidae; genus Eustalomyia; species Eustalomyia histrio. The sequence goes on along the minus strand of OX456525.1, from coordinate 43,586,260 downwards.
ATTGACGAAGCCATCAAGATGAAAATGGGCCTCGCCACTGAAGATGATTTTATCGGCAAAATCAGCATTTTCATGTTGTCTCTCCAATACCCAATTAACGAACTCCCTTCGCTGTCCATGGTCAGCTGGCTTCAGTTCCTGAGTCAATTGAACTTTGTATGCATGAAGATGCAAATCTTTTGTCAAAATTCGCTGCAAAGTGGATTTATAGACACCAATTTGCTGAGCTCGGTGTCGAATTGAGGTGGATGGAGTTTAAACGACATCATCACGTACAGCTGCGACATTTTCGGTCGATCGACCTGGTCGATGGCGCGTTGTTGTCTTTACATCACTAACAGACCCAGTTTCGGCAAATTTATCCATTAATCTCTTTACAGTTGACTCTTTTGGAGCATTATTGTGACCCCAAATTGATCGCAATTTGCGAACTGTAGCCGCAAAACTTTCACCATTTTGGTAAAACAATTTCACAATGAGAATGCGTTGTTCATTCGTGTAGTGCTCCATTTTTACTAACCTCGTACCTTCTACTAGCAAACAATAACAATTGTTCAAATGTCAAACAATGACACTTCGAATGTTGCCAGATTTAAAAATTGCGTTCTTCTTGGGACACCCTTTAGATTCTTTGGACTTTTCCTTAAACTAAAATTCTCAGATTCTCCAAACTGTTTCTTAGATAAAAGTTAATATATTCTAAACAAAATTAGATTCTAATACCTTTCTTGAAGGAAAAATTTATAGTTTCTGAAGAAAATACTTAGATTCTAAAGACTTTTTCTTAAAGAAGAATTTCTAAAATCTTTCTAAAAAAATCTTAAAAATGTCTGAAGTTTTTTTTTTATTCAAAAAAGTCATTAAAATTTATTAAAAAGTTTTAAGCATTTTTCTAAAAAAAAAGTCCACAGAATCAAAGTTTTCTTGAAAGAAAAGTTCTTAAAGTCTATGATTTTTTCCTTTACAATTTTTCTTCAAAAAGTCCTTAATATTAATTTTTTTTTTTAGAAAAAACATTTCGAAAGGAAATATTCTTCAATTTAAAGAGCTTTTTTATAGTTTTTAAGAACCTTTCTTTAAGGAATTTTCTTAGATTATGGATCATATAATGATAATACAGGAATCATAATATAGTTATGAGGGACCATAATAAATATGATAACATTTTGATTATACTATGATTACGTGCGATCATATTATGATAAATTCATTATAACATGTTTGTTTAGGACAATAATATGGTAATTTTTGAATCATAATATAACTGTAGGGACCATATTATGGCAAAAATATGGTTATTTTATTATCATAATATGATAACTATAATATAATACGACTATGGTTGGCACAACCATAAACCCAAAAATATGTGATGCTCTTCGAATATGGTTGACCCAACCATGCAAATAAAGAATGAGGAATTACAAGGCAAGGATGATTATCAACACTAAACTAGTGCATTCAATCGTAAAGATTGTTTTCTTTATAGAACAAACTTGTTCGGTAGATTTTTTGTTATAGCAATCCACAAATTTTGTCAATTTTCCAACAAATACTGGCAACAATCGACTCTAACGTATACAGATATTTGTATATTAAGAGGGGAAGTTTGTTTTTATTTGTTTGTTTTATTTTTCATGGTAAGTATAACCGTAGGTGTTTCGTGTTTTAAATCATACATATTAGTCCATTGTTGTTTTCCAAAAAATAACACCGCTGGCTATTGGGCTTATATTTCCTCTCACTGGCAATTATTCGAAATTACTTTCAATTATACAATGTATCAGTGCAGTGTAGAATATGTACTTGTGTTCATTTTTTTAAGTACTTTTAACTTCAAAACAAAGAAACAAAAAAAAAAGAATACTACAGAATGTGTACTGCTTTTCCTTCAACTGTACAAGGTGGCGCAAAAGTAATCCTCCTATCAGAAAATGCTATAAATTTTGCGTTGTCAGTTCTGTTTTGATATTTGTGTAGTAAACACATGCGAAATACACGTTAATAAACAATGTTACGCTACACTGCTCCAGAACGCGGAATATTGGTGACTATTTATTTGAGCAATAATGAAGATGATTTTTATCAAAAATAATCATGAGTGATGAGGCCCATTTCCATCTTAGCGGGTACGTAAATAAGCAAAATTTACGCTTCTGAGCACTGAAAATCTGCGTGTAACCCACGAAGAGCCATTACACCCGCTCAAAGTCACTGTATGGTGTGCTCTTTTCGCTGGAGGAGTCATCGGACCTTTTTTCTTCGAAGACGTCGCGGGCCAAACGGTTACTTTGAATGGTGAGCGCTACAGAGCAATGATCAACGAGTTCTTTTTGCCGCAACTTGATGAATTGGGATTGGAAAACATGTGGTTCCAACAGGACGGTGCAACGCCACACACTGCACGTGCCACAACCGGGCGCCTAATCTCCCGTTTTGGCGATTTGCACTGGCTAGCAAGATCACCTGATTTGACCGCTCCAGACTTCTTTTTGTGGGGCTTTTTGAAGTCGCGGGTTTATGTCAACAAGCCTCAGACTCTTGCAGCTCTTAAAGACAATATCCGTCAAGAATGTAAGGACCTATCGCCGGAAATTTTGGCCAAAGTGATGGAAAATGCCATAAAAAGGCTCAAAGTGACAATCAACTGTGGCGGCGGCCATTTACATGACATCATATTCTCGACTTGATGTAAAAAAAATTAAAAGACCAAATAAAAATAATCCACAAGAAGAATCAAAGTATTTCATTTTTTTTTAAATTACAGCCAAAAAACATCGGAAGGTTATTTTTGCGTCACCCTGTAGTACTAAATAAAATTTATCGAAATTTTCACAAACTTGTCAGTTTTATAACAACAATGTATGTTGAAGTGGTATACATTGGAGAAGACAGCTAAAAAAAAACAATATCATGGCAATGCCCCATATAAGTTAAATAATACGCTAAAATATCCTATTAATCTTTAATAAAAAATTATAATTCATCACACGCATACAAAGGAACGTAACAGAACTAAACAAAATGTACATTTGAGTTAAATTTAATGATGTTTATGAAAAATTGTTTCATAATTGCATGCAACAAAAAGAAAAGAATAAAAAAAAAATGAAAAATCATCATCACCACGATATTTAAATATGGCCCCATATCTCATCTAAAAAGAAACACATTATATGTTTGTACTGTAAAACAGTGAACACATTTTATGCTACAAAAATCCAACCAACCTTAAGGATAAGCCATTAACAGAGATGAACTGGCCATTATAACAATCCTACTTTAAGGCGTTGAAATATTTAATTTTTTTACTTGATATCAAAAAAAAAAAATAAAACATTAAATTGTTACAACTCCCTCGTATTTTAAGATAAAATTTTGCATAAGTTTTTGAAGGGAAAAATATATTTGTATTACAGTAAATATGATTAATTGCTTTATACGTGTATTTGATGTGTTTGGTCATTATGCACACATTCTTGGGATAAATACACACTAAGCAACTTAAGAAAAAATAACCTTAGAAATAAAAAGCCTATTTGGCCCATGGATATGTTCCGTCAACCTGGTGCAATGTCGAGACTTTAATTTAGCAAATTGTTTGCAATCGATTAGTTCATCATGGTTTTTACTCAAAAGTCTCGGACGAATGATGGATTAATTTACTTGGTCAGTGAAATTGCTCTAAAATCCTCTTAGTTGTCAAAACAATGGGTGTCAAAGTGATAGATGCTGTGAGTCAACTCTTCATGATTTTGTTTTCAAGATCGATAGGGGGTAGACAAAAATAACACACACTGAGTGTATCTGTATAGTTCGTGAGCTGAGGCGCATGGAGTGGACTCAGTTCTGGTAAAATAGATTCAGTTTATGATCTCTTTTAGGCTGTTGACCGCTAAAAGTCACAGTTAAGATCAGCAGAGAATGTCCTCTAGGAGGTGTAATCGAACCACTGCTGTGGTATTTTGTAATTGACTGTGCACATTTTTACCCGGATTAATGGACATCCTACCGAGAAGTTTCGTATTGAAAATGACCAAAATTGGTCCCTATAAATTTTCCATGCAAATTGGTCGATTGACCCAAGGTGATAAATCTGTGATAGCTGATGAGGGAAATGTCACAATACTGGTGTAAAATATAATTCAGTGTCTGAAAAAGTGGTAACAGCTGTAAAATTACCCGTGTCCCAACTATTGAAACGGTGGCAGAACCTTGACTAGTTCTTTGTAGATATATCATGTAACTAGAGAGAAATGAACATAACATCAATGTGGAAATGAGGACTATTATAGTTGAAATAATGACAGAACACGGATCTGGTTCAACAAATTTTGCTGTGTATAAATAAATGTCAATCAGTGGCGAAAACCCCAAGCCCGCGACTGTCGCAAAGCTGACATAATACTGAACTGATTTAAACAGAACCCACATAGTGACTGCTGAAATAATGACAAAACAGTTATGTAGTTCAAAAAGAAGTGATTACTCATGTATTTAGATAGTGCCATATAACTGCATTAATTCAAAATGAATCTAATGTGCATGATGAAGCGTCAATGACAGGCAAATCAAGCTGCCCGCGACTAATAGGTATCAGAACACTTGAGAGTTTATTAAGATACAATTAGGAGGGATGTTATCCCCAAAACCCCAAAATTTGTTATTGAAAATTTCGATCGACGACCCTTACGTTACGAAATTCATTAAATTATATAAAAATTATTTTTCGCTTAACTATACTATACGACTATATACAGGTTGGTTGAAAAGTTCCTGCGCTCGAAATGAAAGTATACTGTTTTTGTTACGAAATATATTTTTTTATTCAATATAATCTCCTAGAAGCTCAATACACTTGTTCCAATGATCTTCCAATAATTTTATCCCATCCTTATAATGGTTTTCCGGAAGCACTGCAAAATAACCGTCTACGGCTGCTATGGCCTCTTCATTTGACGAAAAATGCTTTCCACGAAAGAATTGTTTGAGATTTCGGAAGAGATAGTAGTCACTGGGAGCCAAATCTGGTGAATACGGTGGATGTTCAAGTAATTTGTACTTTAATTCTTTGAATTTAGCCATTGTCAAAACACTTTTGTGAGCAGGTGCATTGTCTTGATGAAAAATGATTTTTTTCTTCTTTAAACCAGGTCTTTTCTCACGAATTTTTTCATCCAGCTAATCCAAGAGGTTGCAATAATATTCAGAGTTGATTGTTTTACCTTTCTGAAGATAATCAATCAACAAAATTCCTTTTGCATCCCAAAAAACTGATGCCATAACCTTCTTTGCTGATCGTTGTGACTTCACCTGCTTTGGAGCTGAACAACCAGCTTCAGTCCACTGTAAACGTTCTTGTTTCAATTAAGGATCATGGTGGTAGATCCATGTCTCATCCATGGTTATAAAACGACGCAAAAAGTCGGTTTTATTCGGCTTAAAACGCTCTAAATTACGCTGAGAAATTTGTTTTCGATCCAGTTTTTGTTGAATTGTTAATGTGTGCGGCTCTAACTTTCCAAACAGTTTTTTCATACGTAATTCTTCATGTAAAATATGGAGTACTCGTTCGTCTGAGATGCCTATGGCATTATCAATTTCACGCTTAGTCAAACTTGGATCTTCACTAACCATATTATGCACCTGCTCAATGATTTCTGCTGTGGTTGCAGTTTTTGGTCGTCCTTCGCGTGGATCGTCTTCAAGGCTGGTACGACCACGTTAAAATTCACCAGCCCAAAATTCAACGGTGCGTTTTGAATGTGAGGACTCCTTATACACTTATAACAATTGTTCATAAATTTTCTTTGCTTTTAAACCCTTCAAAAGAAAGAATCTAATGACTGTACGATATTAATTTTTTTCAACATTAAAAAAAATCAATGACACGTTAACTTCAAATGGCTTGTAAACAAAGCAAGAATTGACAGAATGACTTGCAACTTTGCATGTGTTCTCAGAACAGTTATACCAACTTGAGAAAAAAAAAGTTTGGAGCTAGCATTGCTATCTCTTAGTGAGCGCAGGAACTTTTCAACCAACCTGTAATTGCAAATGGCTATGTGTTTGAAAATTTCTTAAGTAAAATTTAAGTCAAAAATCCTAATAGGTGTTAAAATTATATTAATCCATTTTCCGAATTTATTTGAACAAACATTTTTCACAAGTCTGTGATTAATTTATAATCATTTTTATGGAATAATTTGGTATTGAATAAAGTGGAATATGATTTAATTTATATTAAATTAATTTTGTTTCGATAGAATAATTTGTTTTATGTCTTAATTCGTGAAACAACATATATATCAAATACACATTCTGTGATGTTTTTTTTTTTGAGAAAGTAGTCTAAGGTCGTAAAATATAAAAAATTTTAAGAACATTTGTATTAAACTTTGCAGGCAAATTCTGTGACTGGAACTTATGGAATCTTTCAGAAACATGTTCTTAATATGAGACACGCGGAAGAAATATTAACAGGTTTTATGCTAACTAATTTTCGTTTGCTCTTTGACATATTCACTTGCAACAATCAAGTGATATGTCACGAAATTATTCATTCCCTACAAGTTCTGCAACATAACACATTGTGATTGATACGTAACTAGTTTTTTTTTATTAATTACTTGTCCTCAGTCATGTTAGACCCATGAGACTGGTTATGTGTAAGATAATTCTATCCTGTTCTGTTGCGCATTCACTTAACCAATGCAGTGAAATGGTACGCTACACAAGGTCAGCGATATGTCGCAAGTAGCTTAAAAGGTCGAAATTGCCACCTCCTATGACAAGCCCATGTTAAAGTTACCGGTTACTTTCATATAAGAGAACCAACTCGAGCACCGGTTTCTGCCACAAAGTTCCAGTCACGTGACTAACTCTGTTACTGGTCCATTTCCCATAGGAATTTCATAGAAGTGACAGGCAAGTAAAATTTTTTCACTTGTTATTTCACCAGTCACTTAGAATTAAAAAATTTTTATATTCACCACAAAAAAATTTTTTCAACTTAAAAATTAAAAAAAAAAATTTTTTTCAACTCAAAAAATTTTTTTACCTAAACAAATTTTTTTGCAGCTCAAAAAATTTTTTGCATCTGCAAATATTTTTTTTACAATACAAAATTTGTTTTACACCTAAAATAGTTTTTCACCTTAAAAAAAATTTTTCACTTCCATAATTTTACTTCAATAGTTTTTACATTAATTGTATCAAAACAGTAGAGAATATTTTTTAGGATATTGGTAGACGGTATTCAAAGATTCGGCATAGTTGAATTTAAGCTTTTTTGTACTTGTTTTAAAATCCCACATAAATTTTTGCACAAGTAATCTGAATTTAAAACCACCCATTTTCATGAAAATTGTTAATGTTACAGAGAAAACTCTCCAACGATGACCAGTGTCAAATTGAGATGACTTTGAGGGGTTCTTTTTTTAATTTTTCACCAATTAGCTGAATTATAATAAAGTAATTGTCAGAAAGCAAATTTTTAAAGCAAAAAACATATACATTTTAGTGTTTGTCTTTAAAAATCAAGAAAAATCCTACGCAAAAAATTAAATTGTTCTATATGTATATCAATATCAGCGAAAAAATTTTATAAATTTTTCGACATTTCTTTCGAAAAAACTATTTAAATGATACGACTATGCCTAAGGCTTTTACTTGTTTATCCTGGAAACAACTTAAACGATTTTTTCGTTTAACATTGCAATAGTCTTCTTACAGCCACTTAGAAAGCTTAAGAAACACAAAAAGAGAGAAGTTGTCAGAATGATAAAATTAAAGTTTTTCTATATAAATTTCTGTTGAATACAAATCGAAAAAATTAAACAACTATGTACAGTAAGGTGTCCCGTATTTTTGTTTTGCAATCCTAGCACCTAATAATTGCTCTTAAATTAAAATTTTTAAATAACTTTCATATATTTATTTTACTACACAAATATATAAAGTAAATTTATATTTAAAATTTAAACTCTTGTGTGGCTGTGTGCTTTGACTTACACCTTTCCAATGAAAGGTACGAGTATACAAAACATATCCATACATGTCATTTCGAACCTTTCCTTTGCATAGAAAACAAGTAAATTTTATAGTCAGACAAGCCGACCAAACGCCGATCGGGAACAGACCAAATGCGAGGAAGACGTCTGATTTTTATTATATGGGCGGAAAAGTTAATGGTGCAATAAATGTAGAAAAATCAGAATGAAATCGATGGAAATGTTTATTAAAACAAATGACGGGAAGGTGGGTTTATTTGGGGACCTAAGTAAAATTTTTCAAATTTGGTGGCATGTTACATCAATCCCATTTTTCAATCACAAATTGTAAAAAATTATATTTTGAGTAGCTTCCTTGCGGGAAATGGACCTATTCCAAGACACATCACGTGACCAGATCATTGTGATAAGAGCGGTTTTTTTTATATGATGGGCTTGTACTAGGAGAGGGTCATTTGCCCTCTGTGACATGTCACTGGACTGCTCTTGGAAGAACATGTCACTTTAAAGCCGGTAACGTGGTAGGTACTTTAGGAACCGGCCCTTTTTTCCCATATCTCTTGATATGTATTTTCGGAACCGGTCAGTTTTCACCTATTACGGGATAGGTCCCAATTCCCCGCAGTGGTTCCATAAACTTTCATTAAAAATCAATAGACGAATTTACATTACATAAGGTCCCAGACAGAAATTTTTTTTATTTTTTTTTGGGTGCTAAACTGGAAACTGGAATATTTTGAAATAACCTCATAACATTGTATAAGTTTAAGCATTCGAATGGTACTAATTAAACTTAGACGAGTATTTGATTGCTAAGAAGTGTGAAATGTAACAAGATAAACGTTTTAATAGTTTTTTTTGTTCAGACTCTGCCTTGTTCTAGAGGTTGTTGTTTCTCTAAAACTTTGGATTCTGAAAAGATCTTTTGCTGGATCGAAATACATGTATCAGCCTAGCTAAAAATCGGAGGTTCAAAACTCGCTATAAACTAACAATAATGATAATAATTTAATTTTATTACTTATTTATGTCAGTGGTTGGCTATGTAACACATTCTCTAGATGGCCTTTGAGCTGCAAAAAGTACATCTTTGGCCTTTAAAAATTTTTTAAATTTATATCAGATGGAGTGATAAAAATTACCCGATTTTAAAATGCTACCATTTTTGCAAATGACATCGTATGCAAGTTTGTTTTTAAGATTCTTGAAGTAGACAATTGCGAAATTATATTGTGGGGGACGGAAACTCAACGTGCCATTGAAGCACCATTAAACTCTCTCAAAGTCACCGTGTGATGTTTAGTTACGTCGAACGATCTGGTTTTGGAAGATATGTGGTTCCATCAGAAGAAATTTTATTACTGATAAAGAGGAATCGGTAGTGAAGATGCCCTTCACAAACGTCTTTTGTCTAAATATAAATGTAGATCCGCATTTTACCTGAAATACTCGGATTGTTTTCCCGGTTTGTGTCTTCAGTTAAGAAGAGTTTTTATTACAGTTTTATAGCTATTATATATAGATTATAAACTAAAGAATAAAATTCTTAATGAACTTATTCTAATTTATTTACTTTAATCATCAAAATATTAAATTTTTTCCATTGAAAATAGTAATTTATAGATATTTAATTTAAACATAATATATGCTAAACAATAATTGTTTAAGAAATGGCAACACCTTGAAAGAGTGGCGGGATACCCTCTGCTACCCTACGTTTTCACCACACTTTGTAACCCTTTGTAAACGAAAGATTAGGGCTCAAAAAAAACATATGTGCCATATTTTGCTCTCCTGTATTACATATCCGAATTTCATTTTTATTGCTCACGATTATACTAAAATTGCTTTGTTATTTAGGTGTCTCAATTTTACTAAAAATCGTTTTTAAGTTCCTACATTTATAAAATTTTTCTTAAAAAATCTGGAATTCAATTTTTTTTATTTATTTTTATCCGACGCAAACTAAGTTTTGATGTGATAAATATAATGTTCTCAATTGTTCAAGGATATCTGAAACATGCTGTAAGGAATGTTATTCAAAATCTGAAATATACAAAATGTTTCCAATGATCTTTAGTTTATAAACACACGATTATAATCGTTTGAAAGCTGGATTGCAACAATTTAAAAATTATAAAATACAAATTTAAAGAATTTAAATTTTTTTTCTCTTGCAAGAAAAAATACGACTTTTAATGAGAGTTGAGCAGAAATAATATGAAACACCTTTAAAAGTTTTAATATTAGCATAGCAAAATTTAGAAGAAACACAAGATATCGCAAGGTACTATACTATACATTTTGGAAACCTTAGGCGTTATATTTTTTCTCTGAAAATCGTTATAAAACAGTGGGTGTAAACATTAAAAACTTAAAATCCATAATTTTGTGTACACCCTAGTGTACATATGCACCATCAGTTCTATAGTTTTTCTTTCATTGCAAAAATGAAAAAGAAGAGAAAAAAATGATGGGAAAAAAATTTCTAAAAATCTCTGCAACCAAAGTATTGTAAACAACAATACAACCTATTGTCAAAGCTTAACTAACACAGTCATAAAGCAATTAACTATAAGGCTAAAATATACATAAAAAAAGAGAGATGGTCATTTTGCTTGTGGTATGAGTTTATTCCGGATTTTGTTTTAGTTTGTTGGTTTTTCATTATGTTATTTTTTTTTTGTATTAAAGTTGATATAGAAAAAAAATGGACGTTTTTGTTTAATTGTTGTGGAAATAAAACATCTGTTTTATTTTTCCTTTCGAAAGAAATATTAAGGTATGTTATGTATAAACATTTTGTGAGTACTAGTTTAGGAGAAAGATATATATATTTTTTTTTGAAAAACAATCAACTTTTAAAGTGGATCTTCTTGAAAAACTTAATATTGTTACAGATTTAAAAACTAAAAATTCAGTTTAGTTAAAAATTAAGGAAAAATAAGTGTACGTATTTTTTAAAGAAATATTTATTTTAACTTTTTATTACATTTGTTCAAAATGGTTTACTGCCATTTACTGATTTGTTTTTTTCAGTTTCAGGTAGTGAAAATTTGACTGATGGTTAGTGATCACCTGGCAAAACTCGTGAGTGTAGTAGAAACAATTCGAATGGTGGTTAGTAATCACTTGACGAAGCGTATGAGATTGTGCGAAAGTGAGTACACTTTGTACTGTTGTTTAGCGATCACCAGGAAAACTGAGTGAAAGTAGTTAATAAGTTTCGGATAGTGATTAACACACGAAGTTAGAATAAATACCTTATAAAAGCAAGAAATCCTTCCCCTGGTATTTAGCGATCACCAGGAGAAACCATTAGGTGATGGCTAGAAAAAAGTTATATATAACCATTGGTGGTTACGGAGCACCAGTGAACTTCGGATGGTGTTTAGCAATAACCTGACGAAGTTACCGGGATACGAAACCAAACCACTGTTAGTGTTTACCGATCACTTTGTGTATTTGGTAGTAAATACTAATTTTACAAACTCTATATCTCCTATTTCCGAGCTGGTTGACCACAGTGAATCTGGTGCCGGATTTTCTACCAGTGGTTAGCGAACGCGAACTAGGTTATCGGGCAGGCAATTCGATGTGGTTGCATTTGCTGAAATTTCTGGTCATGGTTAGTGAACACGACAAGAAGGAAACCAAGTGTGTGCCAAAAAGGTGAAGACGAGCCTAGTGGAACCAACAGCCCCCAGCAGCTAGAGGACAAATTCTGGTCAGCAAAATTATTCAAGTGGGGCGAGCCGGCAAATGAAAAATAGAAACGAGGTAACGAGGAGAAACAACGTAACGAGCGCGAACGAATCACCAACTATTTAAATTTAAAAATGTTAAATAAAAAGTAAACATTTAAATTAAAAATTAAATAGAACCAGTTTAGAATCATTTCTTGTAAAGAGCCCTGAACAGAGGCTGAGTATACTCAAGCATTATATAAGCCATTACACAACTCGGGGGAAAATGTTCATAAAAATTTAAATAGTTTCAAGTATTGGTAAATATGGATATATAGTTTTTTATGTATGGTCATAAATGGAAGTACATGTGATGTGATAAGTATAAATGATTCCATATGTATATGCGAAAAGGAGTCATATATGGACGAATATAATATATGGACTCATATATCAGCATTAAATATATAGAAATATAATGGATTCCATACATAGGAAAAAAGGCTGAAAAAATTTTAAAAAAAAGTTATAAAATCTCAAAACATAAAAAAAAAATTATAAACCAAGTCCACACATTTTGTGCATAAATTTGAAACTTTATAAATGTGGCTTGGCAATAAAATATTTTTACTCAAAATATGTATTTAAATCACGTAGGTTTGAATAATTGACGTAACACAAATATAATTTTATTAATCTTTTTTTAAGGGAAGCTTTTTTTTTGGGAAGGCGGATGTTATTTTTATTTGGTTCAGTTAAGTGCGATAGGAGGAGGATGTAATATATATGAGGAATATAAAACTTATACATAATATTTTTCTGAATAGATATAGCTTTCGCTAGAGATTTAACCCGCAACCTATTACATGGAGAACCAAAATTTAATACAACTATTAAATATAAAAAAGTTATTAAGTAACGTTTGAGGACAAGGAGAAAAATAATTTAGTTTAATTATAATATACCCTGGTAAATTAAGCAAAAAAATTTGTTGAATGTTGAGTTGGGCTGGGTTGGATAAGCACTGAGATAAGTCCATGGAGCTCAGACTTATAAAACTGTCCATTGTAATTTTGTTACTAATATGAAGTTACTTATATGGGTATGTTTTTTCCTGATTTCTTCGCTTAATTGCCCTAATAAAGATAAACATTATTCTTAATTAATTGTATTTCCCTTTTCCAAGTAGTCAATGTATTTAATTCCAAAAATCCGTTGTCATAACCTTACGAGCAGATTTCACTGTCTGTTACTTTCTTCGAGGTGGATTCTCCTGATCAAATACATTTCGTTGGCCTTTGTTTCATTCCTAGTGTATCGGCGAAGAAGTTAATCAAAGTCGCGACAGAAAACCTCTAAACCACCTACTGCATCAATCACACGTAGCGCTAATTTTTGATTGTGAGAAAACGCGGCACCCATCATGCTGATAGCTATTTCATAACCAATTTTTAGTGCAAAATTAAAATCATTGAACCATATGATATGACCGAATTATCAACTAGTTCACGCATTTTTACTCGTCGGTAACTCAAAACTATATCGTAGATTTTATCAATGATTTCCGATGTAACTGACTTAACTGAGCATCCTTAACGAGTTTCATCATTTGTGGTTGAGTGGTCACTTTTAAATTCATTTACCCAATTGTAGATAGTCTTAAATACATGTGCAGATATGCCATAGACTTGGTCTAACTCATCTTGGATTTTCTTAGATGTTTTGCTTTTAAGTAGACTTATATGAGGACAGTTGACAAAGTTGGTTCAAACAATCGACTGTTATAAAAAATTGAATGATGTAATATCCTAAAAATGTACCAGTCGTCTTTTAAAACTTAAAATTTTTCAAAATCCTGCTTTGTTTTTATTTCTTAGTGCTTCTTATGTGATTTTATAAAGACTTATTGACTTGCACTCGTACCAATATTAGTTGACTGAAAATAACATGAGTTTTTTAAGACTTTTTCAGAAATCAGCAGTCTATTTTATTGTAGCAAACTTTTTTTTTAATTTTACAGCATAGACTGCTATTTACAATCGACTAAATTTAACTTAATTATAGCTAAAATTTACTAAATACAATAGTACTTTTCGGTTTTATATTTTTTTCTTTCTGCTGATTTAAAACGCTAAATTGTCATTTTGAATTAACCAAAATATTACTCAATAATAATTAAAATGTGTATATTTATCAGTTTTGTTTCTGCTAATCTTTTCTTACTAATATTTGGCAAAAAAAAAATCTCTTAATATCAGGCAACGACATCTAATACAAGATTCTTACATTTATTAAATAATAAAATAAAAAGAATTTATTTTATTTGTGTACGGTAACCCTATGAAATATTGTGTTTTTATTTTCAAATATTTTTAATTGGTTGAAAACAATTCAGTATTTAAATGCCTAAAAGCAAAGTTGAATTAGGATTTTTTCTTTGTAAAAAAAAAAAAAAATAATTGTAATTTTAAAAAATAACAGTATAGGATTTACTATCATACATAGTAAAACATTAATTTCCATTTGAAATAACACTACATGTTCATTAGGAAGTGTTTTATAAATTACACTAGATTACAGATATTTTACGCTCTGAAAGCAAATATGTTATTTTATGTACAATATTTTAGTGTGTTAAAAATGGAAATCGCAATAACTTTTTATTTTTGATAAAGCAAAGCTCTTTTGTTTCAAATTAATCGAAGGTGTTTTGACTAATTCATCTCAACCAAGAGAATAATAAATCAGCTCAAAGGTGGTTAAATATAAAGTGAATAATATATGATAACAAGAAAATGTTATAAATATGATATTTTATTCATATCAGTAGTTTCAGAAGGCAAGAATATATTTGAAAATATATCTGAATTTAATAAAAATTAAAATTAAATTAAAAAAACCTTAAAAGTAGAAGTCTTCAGGTATAGAAAACTTTTAGGTGTAGAGCCCATATTTTAGTGAATTAATCAAGATATATGGATAAATTATTAATTTCTAGTCAATTTTATAAGGGTATTTATCACAAAATTACCGCAAAAATATATTGCACAACGGCACGTATGAGTATTAATTAATATTAATTATTACTCATACGTGCTGTAGTACAATACATTTACTTGGAAATCTTGTAAAAAAATTCCATTAAAATTGGCTAAAACTTTAGAATGTGTCAATTGATAATATCTTAATATAATTAATTTTTCTATTAGAATATCGTCAGCTGAAATCCAAAAGATCATAACTAACATTTTTATTTTTTTTTTACGGAAGAAGCAAAAAACGCCAATAGGCAATTTAACAAATTCGTAAATAAATCTGACACATTTGATTATAGAACGATAAAATTTTGTAAACTACATCAATGCAGTACTTCATAATCCTTTAACCACATTTTAAATTTGTATAGGGCAACCAAAAAATCTTTGAAAATTAAAAACATTCAGATTCGAATTTTGTTCATAAAACCATTTTTTTTTTTAAACGTAGAAGTCAGAAATTTTGTGTATGCATGTATTTTAGTATAATGAATCATAATAATCAATAAAACCAGTTTTACAATTTTGTTAGATACAACCTTTTGCATTTCAGCTAACGATATGGACTTTTTGCTTAAAATAAAAAAAATTATATAATTTCCCTGAAGAAGTCACCCAATGTGGAGATGAAATATTGGAAGGAAATAATAAATAATCATTATCATTTTTTATAAAAAGATCTTGAACTCGATTTTAAGGAATAATATATTAAAATAAAAAAGAAAAAGTTGACTATATCTTATAAGATTTCTATCTTAAATTTTTTTTATATTTTATAGTTGATCTTTTTAATACTTATATGAAAATGTATTTTTAGTTTGGTTCGAGATCATAGAAAAAGGTTTTTCGAAAAGAAAATGTTTTTCTTATTTTTATTTAAGTAATCATGGAGAATACACAGAAAAAGTTATTAGACACTATCCGAATGGAATGCATTTTCTGGTCAGCTACGACTTTCATCAACATTCTTCGTGCCGAAATGCCAATTTTAAATATCTCTATTTAACTCACAAAAGTGTTTTAAATACAATAAATTTTACTTGTTTTGTTTTCTCTGATTATGACACATATTTTTGATTAACTTTGGTATACAAAACACGAATATGACAAAAATTTAAAAACAACTTAGGTCAAAAATCAAATTTTGACTGTAGTCCCGAAATATGCTTTATAAACAATTTTTCGAAATTGTAAAGAGATATAATTTTACTTTTTAAAAATCAAATTAATTAAAAATAGGATGCATCTGTCCCAAAATGTACCAGCATCTTCTAAGAAATGGAGTGAACTAATTCCAAATATCTCAACATTTCCGATATCTTAAAGGAATGGACCATGTCCAACCAAAATTTTACAGGAAAAATCGGTTAGAAAATACGACAAAAATGACAAAAAGTAGAAATGATATGTCCCATTTATAATTTTTGTCATTCTCAGCAGGGTTAATTTATATATTTTGAAAAAAAAAAAAAAATAAAAATGGAGTTTTGGATTCACAAACCTTATTATATCATTACCTTGTCGCTTACGCAGAGTTAAATTATATATGGTTACCAGGAGTTAAAAAATAATGTGTTACTTAATTTCTTACTGAAAGTTAAATAATAATTAGTTATTATTAATCAATTATTCATATTCATACGCGCAACCCATTATTCCCTATTTTTTCGTAAGCTTGCACGTAAGGTTACACCTTACTTTTTGGGACTTTCCATAAAAAAGAATTAAAAGTAAAGTAAAAGCCTTTTAATTTATATAACTAGACTTATTATTTGATAAGGTCTGTTTTTGATGCATAGTCTTGCCTATTGTACTTAAGTTATATCTGAATCTTTACAAAAAATATTTTAAATATTGCTTCTCATTTTATTTTCTTTATATTCATACCGTCTGTGAAAAAATTTGTTATTCATGGCCCGACATATAGTCTAATTAGCAGGGTCTAGTCGAACATTAAGATTAATCTAAACGAAATTGCCTAAAAAGTTAATTTAAGCAAATACCGGGAAGGTGGATTTATATGGGAGTAGTACCGACATTTATTGGCATGATTTTGGTTCTATATAATATTCACAATACAAATATGAATCAGATATCTCTGTTTTTTGTGTCTAAATATCATTTAAATCCAATTCAGATTTGACCTTATTCAACAATTTGAATGAAATTCAACAATTTGTAGTTTATTATGAGCTTTCAACCTCCATATATTTACAAAAACAAAATTAACGATTTTCAGCTAGGTTGATACATGTATTTCGATTCGGCGAAAGATCTCTTCAGAACCCAAAGTTTTAGACAAGCTAGAGCCTCTAAAAGAAGGCAGAGCCTGAACAAAAAACCTTTTAAAAACGAATAATTTGCTACATTTCTGTCTTGTTAGCAATCAGAACATGTGGTTAAGTTGTTTTCCTAACGGGCACAACAAGATTCCTCGAAAATCAAATCATACTTGTACGGACATACACGATCATACATTGGCTTGCATTTGATCATCAGTGGGTATATATGATCACATAGGATCATGTATGGATCAATATATAATCATGCATGACTCTTATATTTCTATATATCTTAGGATCCAATATTTAAGGGTATATGCCCGTATAATTCCATATTTGATTATATAATACTCATATGCACTCATATATGATCATATATCACTATTACGGTTATGTACACTAAAATTTAGAATCCGAAGATATGTAGACATATATGAGATCAATTATTAATCCATGCATGGATCTATGAGAACATGTATACGTATATACGGTCACATACAGACCAATGTATGATCATGTATGCCCAAATATATTTCTAAATAATTTTTTATTTGCCAGCCAACTAAAATTGCTTAGATACACTTAACAAATTTTGTAAGTTAAAATAACTGAAAATATCATTAAAAAGAAATGACATATCATTTAAAAACCGGTCTACTTAATTTTCATTTAAATTAAATGCCATTTGTTATTTATTTTTTAATGTTGATTAATCAACTGACACATCCGTAAGAAACAAATGATATAATCAGTTAAAATAAATGTCAAAATTTTACATACCAATTCCTTAAAAAAATAAATGTTTTTTCTTATTTATTTGAAATTATTTCCGTTTTTGTATTTTTTGTTTGTTTAAAGATACTCGTACAATATAAAATGTATGTATGCATATGAAGCTATAAACACTTTTTGTGTGAATGTTTTTGTGTATGTGTCTGTTTATGAAGTTCTTGTAATTTGTATTGAAAAATTTTATTTTTATATACAACCAATTTAAATAAAAAAACAAATTGAAATTTTTTGAATAGTTTTTTTTTTTTTGAAACAGACAGCAAACAAAATTTAAATTTGTAATAACTGTTACGGACACAAATAAACCACAAGTTTCCGTTTTGTGGGTAAATTTTCATTAAATTTCAAATAAATGAAACTGACAAAAAATGGTAAATGATAGTAAATTATTTCGAATAAATGTATGAAAAAGTTAATATAGATATTTCTATGAAAAATAAATGTATAATCCTTTATTTTTAAATGGAACGGAAAACTTTTTTATTAAACTACCAAGAGTTAACTACATATTATTCTGAGTGTATTATTAGATATGATTTAATATAACTATATCTGTGATTGAATCTAATCTTATATGATAAGATATGACATATGTGATACACTTTATGGCCATATCTAAAGAGGTTTTCATATCTAAAGAGATCTGAAAAATTTAGTGATTTTTGGGGCCAGAAATGAGCAAATCTGTTCACATCTGATACCAGATCTTAGGCATTTGAGCCGTTTCCAAAGACACGAAATTAATATCTTATTGAATCTGATTAGATATTTAGAGTTAATTGCATCTGATTATATATGTATTGAATAGGTCTAATTAGATCTCAAATTTGTTCACAATTTTGAGTAATACTTAGATCTGTGTACAATTGGATCTAACGAGTTCTGTTCAAATCCGACCACTTTTACACGAGGATTTGTAATCTGTTGAAAATTAATTTAAGCAAATTTCAGGAAGGTAGGTTTATCTGCGGATTTTCCTTAAATATGGTGGTCCATTATAACATTAACAACATAAATTTCAATCAGATTTTTGTATCTTATTATGGACCGTTTTTAACCAAATTCAATATGGTTTGTCCTTAGGATAATACTAATAAATTAATAAAGCAAATTTTATAGATATTAATAAAACGGAAATGTTTTTTTTTTTTTTTTTTTTTTTTTTGATTTTATATGTTTAAAATACATCAAAAAATAAAATAACTGTAGAATAGTGTTATCTTCATTCCATAGGGTATGATATAAATATTACTACGTCTCGTAAATTGTTTAGGGATAATCTACAACACTAAAACCATAAACAAAAACCTCTCCCCCACTTAATGAATTGTCAAAAATGTGACAATTTCAAAAGCTATTTCTTTTTGCATCCATTTCATATCTTGACACATTTTTGATTTCTCTTGAGAAATCAATGGCTAAAACTTAATACATAACTTAGCAGGGAATTTATATACAGTATTTACGTTTCCTTTATTTTCCTATCAATAATATGTCCTAAGGCATATGTTGTCCTTTCTCCTGTCAACAAAATGATAACGTCGAAGATGATGATATTTGTTAATAAACATAAATTTACATAAAAGATAACATGATTGTTATTTGTAAACGATAAAAAAATGGCATGAATAACAACAATAATACAATAGACAAGTAGAGATATGCAAGTCAAAAAACTTACATATCAATTGGTTTCACAATCAGCATAAACAAAATTTTCTTTTTGCTTTATGCCCGTTAGGTTACAACCACCCAGAACAGCAACTACAACGACATTGAATGACAATAAGCAGAACAGAAACTGAATAAGAAACAATACAAGTGTAAACAACAGAAAAGAAGAAAAAAAAAACAAATATCACAATTGAAATTCAAAAATATTAAACCATAGACATCTTACTACCAATACAACAAGAATCGCAAACTTTTATGCTGTTTGCGTTTCCAGAATATAAAAGATTTTTTGAATGCCACTTTTCATTGTGATAAAGTGAAGAAAGGGCGTTGTTTAATGAAAGACCACTAAATAAAGAAATTTTTTAGTGGTAAAATTGAGAAGTTAAGGATACTTTTTAAAAATGTTTTAAGTACATTAAAAGCATATTTGGAATCGTTTGTCGTTTGGATTAAGCTTGAATTTTGCTACATATTATTCTAAAGGGTGTCCCAAGAAGAACGCAATTTTTAAATCTGGCAACATTCGAAGTGTCATTGTTTGACATTTGAACAATTGTTATTGTTTGCTAGTAGAAGGTACGAGGTTAGTAAAAATGGAGCGCTACACGAATGAACAACGCATTCTCATTGTGAAATTGTTTTACCAAAATGGTGAAAGTTTTGCGTCTACAGTTCGCAAATTGCGATCAATTTGGGGTCACAATAATGCTCCAAAAGAGTCAACTGTAAAGTGATTAATGGATAAATTTGCCGAAACTGGGTCTGTTAGTGATGTAAAGACAACAACGCGCCATCGACCAGGTCGATCGAACGAAAATGTCGCAGCTGTACGTGATGATGTCGCTCAAACTCCATCCACCTCAATTCGACACCGAGCTCAGCAAATTGGTGTCTCCAAATCCACTTTGCAGCGAATTCTGACGAAAGATTTGCATCTTCATGCATACAAAGTTCAATTGACTCAGGAACTGAAGCCAGCTGACCATGGACAGCGAAGGGAGTTCGTTAATTGGGTATTGGAGAGACAACATGAAAATGCTGATTTTGCCGATAAAATCATCTTCAGTGACGAGGCCCATTTTCATCTTGATGGCTTCGTCAATAGGCAGAATTGTCGCATTTGGGGTGAGGAAAATCCTCGAGTGATTCACGAGAAGCAAATGCATCCTCAACGTGTCACTGTGTGGTGTGGTTTTTGGGCTGGAGGAATCATTGGACCTTTTTTTTATGAAAATGAGGCAGGTCAAGCGCAAACAGTCAATGGTGTTCGGTATCGTGAAATGATAACCAGTTTTTTCTTGCCTAGAATTGAAGAAATGAATGTGGAGGGCATGTGGTTCCAACAAGACGGCGCCACATGTCATACGGCCAGAGAAACAATTCAATTGCTGCATCAGTCATTTCCCGGTCGTGTTATTTCGCGTTTTGGAGATCAGAATTGGCCGCCTAGATCGTGCGATTTAACACCATTAGATTTTTTTCTTTGGGGTTTTTTGAAGTCGATGGTTTACGCGAATAAGCCGACGACGACTCAATCCTTAAAAGAGGAAATTGGACACTGCATTAATGAAATACCGCAGCATTCATGCAAAACGGTCATTGAAAATTTCATTAAAAGATCGCGTGCATGCCAGCAAAGCCGCGGCGGCCATCTGCACGATATATTGTTCCATACATAACCTCATTCTGTCTACTTTACGATATTATAAAGTTTCACGATTTTTTTTTAAATATCTGTGTTTTATTTAAAATTTAAAAATTGCGTTCTTCTTGGGACACCCTTTATTTGTAATTTTATGTTCTATTTATTAGTTAATTTTCATAATATTTGTAAGACTATTCAAATAATTTGAATCTGGAGTCCAGAGGTGCTATTCTCTAATTACACTAGTTTACAAAATAATTATATTTTCATTATCAATTTTAATATCTATTTTGAACATAATAATGTTTTGATTTTTTTTTAATTTTTTTAAATTAAAAAATTAAGCAAAAATCGTAAAAATAGAAGTTAAAAAAAAAACAACAAAAAAACAAAATTGTTTTAATCGATTTAAATAATTAAGTTATAAATATGTTATGAAAATTCACGAGTGTTGATTGATATTAGTTAGTACTTATACGCCTATCAGGAATTTTTCTTTATTTAAACCCTCAGACCTCGATTAATCGTTGAAATGAGGCGGAGGTATAATATGCATATATTTTTCAGTTGCACAGTCTCATGGATAAGAGAAAAAAAGACGAAATATGCGAATGAAATTTCCAGCAAAATATATTTATCGAACATCTTAACCCTCTAAACTCCACTTTTAGGGGACTTTTTTAGTATATATTCAAAGATGACCCCTAAAACGGGCCAACAGATGTTTAAAATGTTCTACAAAAAAATCCCCATGAAATTTCATTGCACACATCTGAACTCAGAATTAAGCTCAGAAAAAGTGTTTTTTGAGTCTTATATTTTACAGTGGTGGCCAAAAAACTGAAAACTTTAAATGGGTATAAAAAAAGTTAGTACAAAAATTTGTAAACGGGTTTCAATCCCACTTTACTATTTTTGTAATAATTTTTAGTAAAAAAAAATATTATTATGCAAATCTTTTTGCTATTTACATTTTACAAATTACAGAATATTTACAAATTTTTGTTGCTAATTTCAGAAATCATTTTACAAATTTTTAAAAACCGATTTGCTTAAATTATCAAAAAAAAATTCTAATTTTAAAAAAGTGGATATTGTAGGAAATGTTATTTCTAATTAAAACTTACACCTACAAACTTAAATTACCATAAAATGTTACATGTATTAAAAAAAGGATCGGAAGTGAATTTACCGACATCCATTTAAAATAGCACAAAAAAGTTTTTTTAGTTGTAAAAATCAGCCCTAAAAACAATTAAAATTTGATCTTAAAAGTAAAAAAAAAAATTGACTAAAATTTTTTTCAAAAAAGAAATTACCAAATTAAAACAAAATAATAAATTCATTTATGTTTAAATAACTTTATAGAATTTTAAGCCTTTGATTTTTTTTTTTTTTTAATTTTGTCTAAAATATTTTTTGAAAAAAAAATAAATAAAATAAAAAAAAATTTAGCAATTCTTTTTGCTGATTTTAGCAAACAGGTTTTAAATTCCACTTTGCAAAAAGTTTACTAAAATTTAGTAGCGGCTACTAATTATTCTACTAATTTCATTGTACTACACGTCAGCATACATGTGTTGCTAAGATTAGCAAAAAATACCGCTGGGCTCAAATTAGCAAAACTTCCCGTAATAACAGCAAAATTTTCAGTTGCCATTACAGACTTTTTTTGGTGAGTGTACGTACCCACACAGCCCCAAATCCTTTGCTGTTTTTTACTTTACTTACATAGTACATTCGTCTGATCTAGAAATCATCGACGCCCAAGAACCACCATTTTGTTCCATAGTTTATTTTTTTTAATAGCAATTTAGGAAATTATAACGGCAAACACATCAGTGCGTCAGTCTTACTGCATAAATTGCTTAAAATTGGGGCTCAAAAATGAAAGTCTCCTCTATAACAGCGATCTCTTTGGGTAGAAACCCTGGCTAATTCACTGACAGGTGCGTGGTAAAATAGCGCTTCAAAAGGGGAAAGTGCCAACCTGAGTGGCCTGTTAATACAAGGGTAACATAATATAAGAAAATGAGTAACAAGTGAAATTGAAAACTTATACCAAGGAAACGAAACTTAACGGAAAACAAGTGAGATTAAAACATAAGACATGGGCAGTGAAACGAAATTAGAAGAATTTTTTGGAAATTCTTATGGCTGGGAAAAAAGTGAAGTAGCGGCAAACTGGGGGTATTTGTGGAATTAAAATTTAATTACTGAGAAAACACTTATTTGGCACGCTTTAATAGTATTTACCTAATATTTCAGAAGTTTATAAAAAAGTATTAAATGGTTTCGAGTTCGAGCTTGGCTAGAGGCACAATTGTTATTTTAATTTTTTAATATTTTTTTTTTTTTTATAAAATTAATTATTTTTGTATACACCATATTATTTAGATATTCCTAAATACAGGCTTCCAAGGTCATTGATTTTAAAAACTAATATAAAAAGACTGTTGGTTTTTATTTTTTATTCCAATTCGACGTTTCGCTGGAGATTTTCCAGCATTTTAAGGGATGGATTTTTATTAGATCTGGTAACCATATAGATATACAAGAAGGAAAAGACAATAACAATAAATAAATAACAATAAACTAAATCTAGCAATAGGAAAAATTTTTTAAAACTTACATATAGTCTCTTTCGTAAATTATTACATTAGTTTTTAAATTACATTCAAAAACAGTTCTTTAGATGGACCCCAAAAAAAAAAAAAATTTTCTAGTCCTTTCTAACGCTAATATTACGGTTTTGAATTTATTAAACTTATGCGACGGTGTAGTTTGCTTTTGTTTTGTCTATGTCTTCCTTTGTATTTTGTGGATATTCTGTTTTTTTGTTTGTTTGTTTTCTTAAGCTTTCCAGTGTAAATCTCTTTCTCTGTTAAAAATTTTAGCTCCATCAAAATCCACTATATGTCTGTTGAGACAATGCAGTTGCCTGTTTTTCTTCCTTTTTGTCAGCTTTTGATTGTAGAAATATTTTTTACTACAGCCGCCCACTTTGTTGAGCAATATTGAGTTATGAGAGAACTTTTTGCCAGCATTTCTTTTTTAACGAAGCAACACTCAGGAAATTCTTCCTACTAATTAATATGTTGCTATCTTTCGAAACGGGACTTGAAAGGTGATGAAAAATTAAGGGCTTCCAATATGTCAATACTGTTAACGCGGGAGATGAATAATCCCAGAACATTTATTGCTTGTCATTTGATGAGTAGTTGGCGAAATTGTTGAAGATTTTTAGGTCATAACCCTGTTATGTTATTTTACTTCGTTTAAGTAAAGTGCTATGGGAACACCGAAATAGGACGTTGCAATATGTACAGGGTGGCGCAAAAATAACCTTCCGATGTTTTTTGGCTGTAATTTAAAAAAAAAATTAAAAACTTTGATTCTTCTTGTGGATTATTTTTATTTGGTCTTTTAATTTTTTTTACATCAAGTCGAGAATATGATGTCATGTAAATGGCCGCCGCCACAGTTGATTGTCATTTGAGCCCTTTTTATGGCATTTTCCATCACTTTGGCCAAAACTTCCGGCGATAGGTCCTCACATTCTTGACGGATATTGTCTTTAAGAGCTGCATGAGTCTGAGGCTTGTTGACATAAACCCGCGACTTCAAAAAGCCCCACAAAAAGAAGTCTGGAGCGGTCAAATCAGGCGATCTTGCTGGCCAGTGCAAATCGCCAAAACGGGAGATTAGGTGCCCGTCCTGTTGGAACCACATGTTTTACAATCCCAATTCATCAAATTGCGGCAAAAAGAACTCGTTGATCATTGCTCTGTAGCGCTCACCATTCACAGTAACCGTTTGGCCCGCGACGTCTTCGAAGAAAAAAGGTCCGATGACTCCTCCAGCGAAAACAGCACACCATACAGTGACTTTGAGCGGGTGTAATGGCTCTTCGTGGGTTACACGCGGATTTCAGTGCCCCAGAAGCGTAAATTTTGCTTATTTACGTACCCGCTAAGATGGAAATGGGCCTCATCACTCATGATTATTTTTGATGAAAAATCATCTTCATTATTGCTCAAATAAATAGTCACCAATATTCCGCGTTCTGGAGCAGTGTAGCGTAACATTGTTTATTAACGTGTATTTCGCATGTGTTTACTACACAAATGTCAAAACAGAACTGACATTAGGGGCCAATCGCAAAATTTATAGCATTTTCTGATAGGAGGATTACTTTTGCTCCACCTTGTATGAGTGATAGACAAATATATATTTTATTTCTAAATTGATGTTGTTGTCGCCGGGTGCACCGCCTGCTGCTTTGAGATCGCTTGTGCCTTTGTATTTGCCTATTTGGGATGACCCCTAGAGTATTTTCTAAAAAAACGGTATTTTTCCAAATATTTAAATACAATTTTTCCTACTAGTGTCCCGCCAAAAGTGTTTGGCTATACATCTGATATTTAAAATATATATTCTGTGAGGTATGGAGTTAGTCACCAAAAGATTTTTCTTGGAATCCCAAATTAAAGCGTGGTGAAATTAGGGCTATAAAGGGAATATACAAGTATTCAAATTTTTTTAAAGAAGAAAATTAAATTTTGTTTTACAATATTCTGATGTTTTAAACTTTCGGTAAAGAAGAAAAGGGCTTTAAAGCCAGTTATAAATATTCAATAATCGTAGTTACACTCACCAAAAAAAGTCTTTAATGGCAACAGAAAATTTTGCTGTTATTACGGGAAATTCTGCTAATTTGAGCCCAGCGGTATTTTTTGCTAATCTTAGCAACACATGTCTGCTGACGTGTAGTACAATGAAATTAGTAGAAAAATTAGTAGCCGCTACTAAATTTTAGTAGACTTTTTATAAAGTGGAATTTAAAATCAGTTTGCTAAAATCATCAAAAAAAATTACTAAATATTATTAATATTAGTAAAAAGCTTTGAATTTATTTTTCTTATCGAGCATCAAAAATTTTGATTATGATTATTTTTAAAAAACGAATTAATCATTTTGTTTTAATTTGGTCATTTCTGTTTTGAAAAATATTTTGGTAAATTTTTTTTTTTTAATTTTAAGGTTAAATTTTTATTGTTTTTAGGGCGGATTTTTAGAACTAAAAATCCTTTTTAGTGCTATTTTAAGTGGATGTCCTCTTTTTAGACATGAGTCGGTATCTTCACTTCCGATCCCTTTTTTAATATATGTAACATTTTAAGGAAATTTAAGTTTGTAGGTGTACGTTTTAATTAGAAATAACATTTCCTTCAATATCCACCATACCTGATGGCCCTGGCAGCCAATGCTAACTCCTTAAATATTATTCTTGTATTTACTTATAAGCTTAATATCATATAAATAAATAAATAAATAAATAAAAATTAGTAATATTTTTTGCTAATTTGAGCAAATCGGTTTTCAAAAATTTGTAAAATGATTTCTGAAATTAGCAACAAAAATTTGTAAATATTCTGTAGAGATTCTGTAATTTGTAAAATGTAAATAGCAAAAAGATTTGCTAAATAATAATTTTTTACTAAAAATCAGTACAAAAATAGTAGAGTGCGGTTGAAAACCGTTTACAAATTTTTCTACTAACTTTTTTTCTGAGTGCAGTAAGGTGTGTATTTTAGGACTTTGCCCGACTCAACGATCGTAGATATATTACTTAGATATATTTATTATTCGTACTTAAACACTTTTTAATTTTTTACGAAGAAAAGCCAGTGAATTTTAGAAACCCGAACTATGGTCTCAGATGTAATTCACCGACGCACAGTGGCGCCTGTAGAACAAGTGAGGTTGCAAAAATCAAAATTTTCATGTGCCCCAAAAAAATATTGAATAAACTTATTTTATAGGAAATTGTCCAACGATTTCAAATATGCTACTCTTATTACAATCAGAAGACATAGCCCTTCAGAGTTGACTGATTTACAGTATCTCGAAAACTAGATAGCGGATCGTCATTATTTTTAATTCTATTGACAGATCTATTTATTAAGAAAAGAATAAAAAAAATTGACTGTTTGCTTTGTGTTTGTCAAGGTAAATCGATATTTACCAACTATATATTTTTTTTTCAATATTTCTTAACTTTGATGGGAAATAAAAAAACTGTAAAATTCTATATTCGGCATATTTTTAAAATAAGTTCTTTGATTATTCCTTTACCTAATGCAAAAATTTCCAGATGTCCCTCCTTGCCCCATTTTTGCAAGAGGTAAAATTTTTAAAAAAGACATGGTTTCAAAAATAACCGTGCAAATTCTTTCTTATTGTTATTGCTAAGATATGATTGATTTTTGTTTTTCATTCTGTAATGATTACCTGAGATCCTCTGTCAAAATCTGCTCCCTAAATTTATTGGAAATACAGGATGTACAAATAAAAGTAAGCACCTAATATAGAAATTGCGTTGGCGTTGTCAAATTGTCAAACATCCAGTATAGGTAGGCAAAAATCTTATTCGGACACGTGCATGATATCAAAATTACATAACTTGACCTAAGCCCATATGCGTACAGGTATTAGGTAGATTATTTGAAAAAAAATCATAATTCCGGAATTAGTCCACGACTGAAAGTTGGCTAGACAAGTAATTCTAAGACACTTAAAACATGACGTTGAACAACTTTAAATTATTTGACCTGTTTAAGAAGTCAACCACAGCAAAAAATTTCATTGAAGCTGACTTCGAGGAAATTAATAGAGCTTTCTGAAGACCCTAAATACATTTTATAAAAAATATAGATTGCTGAACATTTTTAAATCATCAAGAGTGAGACAAAATGAGGATCTCTTCAACATGTTAGCAGCATCTTCCAATTCATTTTCCAGCAAAAAAAAAAAGTAGCAAAAGAAGAGAAAACTAAGCAGTGATTTTGATTCCGCTGTTGTGAAAATTTGGTTCTGAACCAATGATTTTTACATAGGGGTGTCATATGGTGAAGTTTTCTTTTATGATCCTTTTTTATTGCCTCTTAAGCCCTTCTTATGGTTAAGTGAAAAATGAGATCTTTTGTTCTTTCCAAATAAATTTTGAATTTGTAATTTAGGTTTCTACAGGACATCAGTAATCGGGCTTTAACCTCATTTTCACAACTTCCCGTTAGCTTCTACCTAGGAATTTAACTGACATATTTGTTAATGTTTCCTATATAAAGTTTGCGTTTTACTGTTCGTTAAATTTGAACGGGAAATTCAGCAATCGGGCTTTATTTATCTCTATTCGAAATTCTTGCAATTTTTACTACAATAAATTTTTTACTTTTTGTAACGTCATAGATTTGAAAAGTGTTAAATTTTATTAAAATCACATTTTTATAAGTTGTGAAAAAGAACTGCCTAAGAAAAAAAAAATCAGAACTAAAATATACTTCGGAATCAATGAAAAATTAATTCCTTAAGAATCACTTCCATTTATTTTTGCTGGGTTATTTTATCACTGCGGCATGTAAAGTCACGAAGAGAGTTAGAAAATAATTATTGTTTAGAAATTATAAGTTTTTTAGATATACCTTCTTTTACGGATTGTGAGCAATATTTTACAAAAAAATTTAAAAATAAATTTAAAAAAAAAAATTGTAATCTTCTGGAGTAATTTTAAATTATAAAAGCCTTTAACAAGAAATTTAAAAAAATTAAAAATTTTAAAATATATTTTATTTCATTTCCCATAAAATTAATTTTTCACAAATTTCAACTTTGTTATCCCATACGTAGGCACCTAAAATGCGTAGAACTCTTTTCAAACATTGATTTCATAGGTAGAACAATTATCTATCACATGCCTTTTAAATTTTGTGATTATCTCATTTGGTTCAAAAATTAAAAAAAAAACTCAAATGGCGCCACTGTGCTACGGCTCAAAACTGATCAATTGGGATACGGGTGCAGGCGTTTGTGGATCGATGGGAAAATATCTGTTTATTTTCCAGGCGGAGATCTTTGCGCTTCGGAGTGTCTTGGAAGCGGCACACTTTCTTTTAGACAGTCAAGAGGCACTAAGGGCATTCTAGACTTCTCCTGGCCTGCATTTAGTCTATCGGTGATTGCAACAGAATAATAATCTGGGCAACAGAATAATAATCGCGGGCAACAAATGAGCTAAGGGGTTAGCAAAATGAAGCTGTACAAATGATCTTTATTAGGTCGCGGTGCATAGGGCCTTTCTAACCTCATCTGACGATCTTTCGTGTGAGCTATTTAGAAATATTTACTAACCTGAACCTTACCCTAACTCAATTAAATTTAATTTTAAACGTTTTGGATACTTGAGAAGAAGAGTATACTATTAAGGTTTATATAAATTAGAAAAAAATAAAAGTTTTTAGACGATATGTAAATTAAAATAATGTAAACGGATTAAAAACATATAACAATTTAAGCAGTTATAGTTGTGTATGCTTTTGTTAAAAACGTCAAGTTTAAAAAATTAATACATCTCACAAATTAAAAAGATCCAGATATTCACTATGTTTATGAAGTTTTTGTGCAATACATACAAAACACTGTTACAAAGATAATCATTATTATTTATTTAATACATTCCATTACATATCGTAATACAAATTTCATCGGTGTCATAGGGTAGCCATAAATGTTGTTTCCTTGTAAGTGTTTTTTGATACTTTAGTCAGTTTGAGATAAGTATATTTTTTTTTTTGTAAGTGAATGAATTCAACATATTATTTTCTTCTTATTTATCATGTATATAAACTTCCGGTTTTACTAAAAGACCAAACTGAGAGCTTGCAGCGATAAGTTATTTTGGTATTTGCCATAAAGTAATCATAAAAATATTATTTTTCTCTTAACAATTTCCTGAAATTTTTACTAAACACGTTAACGGAAATGAAAACATGTCACAAAAACGTTGGCTTTTGTAACTAATTTTCAAAATGTTTTGTAACAAATAAATATGTACCGTAATAAGATTACTAAATATACAATTGTATTAAGTTGTTGTAATTTGAAGGGTGTAACCAGTTTATATACGCACATTATGGTGATCATATAGCCAAGGAATATTTATAAAAAAACAAGTAAGAGCGGCTAAATTCGGCTATGCCGAATCTTATATACCCTTCACCATGGTTGGGAAAAAGCTGAAGTTCATATATGGACATATATGGAATGGACAGATTTATATACGGACGCCTTTAAGAGGAAATTAACCATTTAGTTTGGTAATAAAACTTGGACTCGGGAAGATTTATGGTTCCAGAAAATAGGTATTTAAAAAAAATTTATGTTTTGGGCATAACTTTTTTGTATCTGAACCGATATTTCCGAGTTTTTCAGCAAATATGTTATACTAAAGATTTTCGATTTTTTGCTATATAAGTCGTATCCATAGGTCATATTACAGCTCTAGAATAGTGTTTGTTGTTTGTGTATAAAAGGTGAAGAGGTGAAAGAAAAGAAGTTCAGCAAATCGTTAAAAGAAATCAATAGAACTGCATGTGTTTTATTTTTACAAAAACGTTTGATTTAGCTGGCAAATTTGCATTTGGTATTTTATTTCGCTTTTTTATTAAAAATATTTTTAATTTCTTTAGCTTAATTTTAAAAATTTGAAGAAAAATAGTTTATAATTTTTTTTTTGTAAATTATTATAAGTTATGACCTAAAATAGTTGCACTCAAAGGGAAATTATGTATACAATTTTCTTAATATATAAGAAATAAAATGGTTTAAAAATCTGTTTATAAATTCTTTTAAATCAGAGCAAAAAATAGAAATAAAAACGTTTGTATTTTGTTTGTATCAGAGGGTTTTTATACAAATTTTGATGTTTTTAGCCTATTTATGGATTATTTAATTATTAATATAAAATTTTATTTAAATTAATTATTTAATGTTAAAAAAAAAGCAAAAAAAAAAAAAAAAGTCTAGAAAATAAAAAAAAATGTACAAAAAAAAGTTGAATTGTTGTCTTGAGTAAGATTCGAACTCGCGTTCTTAGAGAAAAAAAGTATTTGTGACATAGCGTTTAGACGACTCGGCTATGAAGGCTATATGGAATCATCGTTTATAAAGTTAAATGATGAGTTTTCGTTCAAAAGGGATTTGTTTAGTTTTTATTTAAATGAGAAATCTTTGTATGTGTTTGTTGTGTGTATAAAAGGTGAAGAGGTGAAAGAAAAGAAATTGATGTGTTTGTAATGCGTAATATTCAACGTACATATAACAAAGCATTTTACGGAAAGAATTAGAGGTAGTCCTGGTTTTTTGCTAATATCTCAGCCATTTATCAACCGATCTGGCTGATTTTTATTAGCAAGCAGAAATGGATCACATTTAACAGAAATATATAACAATCAAGTCCTCATCATGTCTGGGGTCTTCGGAAAACCCATTTCAACACACAGAAGGACAGACAGACAGACGGACATACGGACAGACGGACATCGTTAAATCAACTTCGCTCTTCATAAGGACCCAGAATATATATACTTTATAGGGTCTAAGATCAATATTGTAGAAATCACAAACGGAATGACAAACTTATATATACCCTTCCACCTGTGGTGAAGGGTATAAATATATATAAAGGAATTGTTGGGCATATTTATAAAATAAAGAAATTTTTTTTAAGGAATTTAAAAATGTATTAAAGATTTTTTTTAGTTAATAAATGGCAAAAAGCCATTGTGCAACTATTTTATTTTAAAATAAAATTTATGAGACCTTTGTGAAAATATGTTTTCTCTTCGTTTTTGTCAATTTGTTCAAAAATTCAACTTTCCACTTCACTTCACGGCCATATTGTGTTTGTCAGTCTACCCACAAAAAAAAAAAAAAACCAATAAGAAAATATTACGTGCTTTCTGCTAGGTACGAGTATAATTGCTTTTACTATTTTTAAGCCAATTTTAGTGGTGAATTATTTTTTTTTTTACTTTTCCTGTTATGGTAACTATCTTAATATTATTGCAACAGCTCTAATAGTGTTTAGTTAATATCATAAGTAACCATAAATACTAAAGAGTTGTATAAACTCTGTATAATTCATCATTATTTTTATACAATAACTACAAATGTGTCTTAAGGGAATTAATATTTATTAAATAAAATCCAATTAATTAACATAATAATATTTTTTTTAAATCCCTATACCATATTTTAGATTAATTAACAGATTATAGGTAATTTCAAATAAAATAACGTCCTTACATATAAATTTTAATGATTTTGATCGAATTGCTCTGGATGTATGAACAATTTCTTTTAGTTAATCCTCTAATGCCCAGGGCCGCTAAAATTCGGTCTTCAAATCTTAAGTAGTTTTTGACTAAAACAAAATTTTTCATTAAAAGAATTGTAACAAGATGGATAGAAAACATAATCAGCTATTTTTTTTTGCTTTGAATTTTTTTTTTGTAGAACGAACGATTTTCCATCCAGAATGCTGAAGTCAAAATTTTCCAAAAAAAAAATTTTTCAAAAATCATCAAAGATGTTTTAACCCTTCGGTATATATTATGAATAATAAAAATGCTAGTAGGGAGTCACTACTTTTAAAATGTGTTATTATTTATGGTCCAGAATTAACAGGATACCGTCAGGACATGTTACACGAATATTCCTTTAATTCCAGAACTAGCTAAACAATTTTTGGGCAAATTAAACCAAGGACCCTATAAGCCATGATAAACAAACTACCAAATTTTTAGCCACCCTTGATGCGAAATGGTGCGACTACAAAAAAATTCTTAGTCGAGACCACGAAATTCTTAGCCGATTTACAGAAAAACTTAGCCGCTAGCCGTAGAGCAAGCACAGTGATTGTGATGTGAATGTATACATGTTTGAATTGGCACAACCCTTGCTAGAGACTAAGTTTTTCTGTAAATCGGCTAAGAATTTCGTGGTCATGACTAAAATTTTTTTGTAGTCGCTCCAATCGGCATCATGGTAGCATGGGTGGCTAAAAATTTAGTAGTTTGTTCATCCTGGTTTATAGAGTCCTTGATTAAACACAGCTAAAAATTAACTAGAATTTACACTCACCAGAAAAAGTCTTAAATGGCAACTAAAAATTTTGCTGTTATTACGGGAAATTTTGCTAATTTGAGCCCAGCGGTATTTTTTTTTGCTAATCTGCTGGCGTGTAGTACAATGAAATTAGTAGCAAAAGTAGTAGCCGCTACTAAATTTTGGTAAACTTTTTGTAAAGTGAAATTTAAAATCAGTTTGCTAAAATAAGCAAAATATAATTACTAAATATTATTAATATTTGTACAAAATTTTTAATTTATTTATTTTCATCGAGCATAAAAAATTTTTATATTTTATTTATTTTTTTTCTTCAAAATATATTTTATATAAAATTAAAAAAAACAATCAAAGGCTTAAAAATCTTTAAAATTATTAAAACATAAACGATTTATCATTTTGTTTTAATTTAGTAATTTTTGTTTCAAAAAATATTTTAGTCTATTTAGAACTAAATTAAAGTGGATGTCCTGTTATTAGACATGAGTCAGTTGTGAAAAGTATATTCACTTTCGATCCCTTTTTTTAATCTAATTAACATTTTAGGGCAATTTAAGTTTGTGGGTGTAAGTTTTAATTACACTCATAATATTATGTAGTTAACTGTTTGTAGTTTAATAAAAAAGTTTTCCGTTCCATTTAAAAATAAAGGAAAATACATTTATTTTTCAAAAAAATATCTATATTAACTTTTTTTATACATTTATTCGAAATAATTTACTATCATTTACCGATTTTTTTCAGTTTCATTTATTTTTTTCATTTGTTTGAAATTTTATAAAAATTTACCCACAAAACGGAAACTTGTGGTTTATTTGTGTCCGTAACAGTTATTACAAATTTAAATTTTGTTTGCTGTCTGTTTCAAAAAAAAATATTCAAAAAATTTCAATTTGTTTTTTTATTTAAATTGGTTGTATATATACAAAATTTTTCAATACAATTTACAAGAACTTCATAAACACACATACATATACAAATACATTCATACAAAAAGTGTTCATAGCTTCATATGCATACACACATTTTGTATTGTACGAGTATATTAAAAAAAAAACAAAAAATACAAAAACGGAAATAATTTCAAATAAATGAAAAAAACATTTATTTTTTAAGGATTGGTGGGTAAAATTTTGACATTTATTTTAACTGATTATATCAGTTGTTTCTTACGGATGTGTCAGTTGATTAATCAACATTTAAAAATAAATAACAAATGGCATTTAATTTAAATGAAAATTAAGTAGACCGGTTTTTAAATGAAATTTCATTTCTTTTAAATGATATTTTCAGTTATTTTAACTTACAAACTTTTTTAAGTGTAGAAATAACATTTCCTTTAATATCCAATTTTTTAAAATTAGTTTTTTTTTGCTAATTTTAGCAAATCGGATTTTAAAAATTTGTAAAATGAAATTAGCAACAAAAATTTTGTAAGTATTCTGTACATATTTTGTAGTTTGTAAAATGTAAATATGAAAAAGCTTTGCTAAATAATAATTTTTTTTTACTAAAAATCAGTACAAAAATATTAAAGTGGGATTGAGAACCCTTTAGAAATTTTTCTACTACTTTTTTTTCTGATGTTAGAAAAATTATCTTATATGGAGGAGAAAGTGAAATTGTAAGGGCACTTTTTTATATGATTATTATATATAAATTTTACTTTTAGTTAGGAAATGTTTCTTTGGTTTTATGAAAAATTTAATTTTATTTAAGTGTATTAGATAACTTTTTACTAAGACTTAACTCCTTATAAATAAGAAAATATTTTCTAACATCAAGTTAAATAAAACTTCTTTTAATAAATAAAAATCCTTAATTTTTTTTTTCATTATACATTTTATTTACAATCTAACCATTTAAGGATAATAAGCAAATTAGATATACCCTCAGAAAAAAAAGTTAGTAGAAAAATTTGTAATCGGGTTTCAATTCCACCTTACTATTTTTGTACTGATTTTTAGTAAAAAAAATATTATTTAGCAAATCTTTTTGCTATTTACATTTTACAAATTACAGAATTTTTACAGAATATTTACAATTTTTTTTTGGTAATTTCAGAAATTATTTTACAAATTTTTGACAACCGATTTGCCAAAATTAGCAAAAAAAAATACTAAATTCAAAAAATTGAAATTGAGGGAAATGTTATTTCTAATAAATAAAACTTATACATACAAACTTAAACTGCCTTAAAATGTTACATAGACTAAAAAAGGGACCGGACTCATGTCTAAAAATAGGACATCCACTTAAAATAGCACTTAAAAGTTTTTTTAGTTCTAAAAATCAGCCCTTAAAACAATTAAAATTTGACCTTAAAAGTAAACAAAATTGACTAAAATACAAAATGATAAATTCTTTTATGTTTTAACAATTTTTAAGATTTTTAGGCCTTTGATTTTTTTTTTTTTAATTTTGTATAAAATATTTTTTGAAAAATATATTCCAAATTTTTCATACTCGATAAAAAAAATAAATTTAAAATTTTGTACTCATATTAATAATATTTTGTAGTGATCTGTCATCTGGCTACTCTTAATTTAAGATTGCAACTCTGTGTTATTATCTACCTACTCTTATCTTAAAGTAACAACTCTGTGTTATTGAACAGATGTTTATAAAAAATGCAACCAAGTTTGGATTAGCATATCCGGTGCATTAAATTTTAGGCATTAGACAAAAAAAGACATTGAATATTAAAACTTAATTAAAAGTGTTTTAATTCATCGATTTATAATTTAGTTATTTTTTTTGCTGATTTTAGCAAACAGATTTTTAATTCCACTTTACAAAAGGTCTACTAAAATTTAGTAGCAGCTACTAATTTTTCTACTAATTTCATTGTACAAAAAATACCGCTGGGCTCAAATTAGCAGAATTTCCCGTAATAACAGCAAAATTTTCATCTGCCAGTACATACTTTTTTTTGGTGAGTGTAGTAACAAAATTAGTATTAACATACTAATTTTCTAGTTTATACACAATAAATTTACAAATGGATTTAATATTTTTCTAATTTGATTAATGAGTATTTACAGAATGATATGTGAATGATAACATAATAAATGATTACATTTTTCCAAAAATAAATTGATTAACGAAACGGTAAATCGGGGATATGGTGCCCTTTAAGTCTTCTAACTTCTTCAGTAGAGAAATGGCCAACGTGTTTCAATGGTTACTTAACCTTTTTAGATAATTTTTGCTGAATCTGTTGATTTCATCTTTTACTACCTTAGGAATAAATAAATCATTATGTATAGTTTTATTAGAAACAAACCATGGGGCATTAATAATTGATCTTAATGTTTTATTTTGATATCGTTGTAATATCTCAATATTTGAGTGGCTGACAGTACCCCACAGTTGAATGCCTTACGTCTATACTGGCTTAAGTATAGTTTTGTATATTATTAATTTAGATTCACTATTAACTTGGGACTTAGGGCCTAACAGACAAAATAGTCGTTTGGATTATATTTTTAAATGATCCTTTTTAGCTTTAATGTGAGTCTTCAACGTTAATCTTTTATCAACATGAATACCTAGTTATTTAACACTGTCTTTTTTTAGAATTTGACTATTGTTGATAGACAAACTCGGGCAGACACCTTTGCGTAGTGTGAACACTACATGAACAGATTTTTCAGTGTTGACTTTAATATTCCATTTGTTCGACCATTTTTCAATTCGATTAAGTTCTCTTTTGATAAGATTTGAGGCTTTAATTGCTTGTATCATCTGCATAGGTTGCAACTAAAACATTATCGGTGGTAGATATATCTGATGTAAAAATTGTGTAAAGTGTTGATCCCAATACGCTGCCTTGCGGAACGCCTGCCATTATATTATATATTTGTGATTTTTCTTTGTTCACCTTAACGTAGAACTGTCGATCACTTAAATATGACTTAAGTAGCAAGTAAAATGGTGTTGGAAGTAGCTTTTTAAGTTTGAAGAGTAATCCGTTATGCCAGACTTTATCGAATGCTTGTTGTACATCTAAGAAGACACCAGAACAATATTTTTTCTTTTCCAAAGTATGTTTTATATAATTAACGATACCATGGCATTGCTCAGGATTACCATGATTGTTCCTGAAACCAAATTGGTATTCAAGTATGATGTTGAATTTTTCCAAGATTGTTGACAATCTACTCATAAATATACTCTCAAATATTTTGGAGAATGTGACCAGTAAACTAATCGGCCTGTGTGATGTAACAATATTCTCTGGCTTATTGGATTTAGCTACCATTATTATTTCTGCGCATTTCCATTGAGAAGGGAAATGATTCAGTCTGAGTATAGTTATAAATTAGCGTTAGAAATATTATTCCTTTTTTTGGAAGATTTTTTACCACAATTCCATTGATACAGTCATACCCTGGAGTTTTATTACATTTTAATTTATTTACTTCTTCCTGAACTTCATGAGGAGATATGTGCTTTATAGGCAATATCCTTAAATTTGATGAAATTTTTGTAATAATTATGAAATTGTTAACACTCATTATGTAAGTATTTATCCGCTTTGGGAGGACATCTGCTTTCCAAGAACACTGCTTTTAACAAGCTTTTTGCCTTTAAATTAAGTTAAATTTTACTAAACTTATGTATTTTAAATATAAATTAAATTTCATTAGCAAAAAGCTTAACAAATAAAAAACTGTACTGCAGGATATCCTGAAATGTTATAACAAAGTCAGATCCTTTTTTACTTAAGTTCAATATTTAGGACTGTTAAAATTAGAGATTAGAGGGCACCTGAGCGATTTTTGGCTCACGCTAAAGC
The DNA here is from genome assembly GCA_949748255.1 of Eustalomyia histrio. Lineage (NCBI taxonomy): Eukaryota > Metazoa > Arthropoda > Insecta > Diptera > Anthomyiidae > Eustalomyia > Eustalomyia histrio. The sequence continues at coordinate 43,548,363 of OX456525.1, read as the reverse complement.
AAGATTACGAACCAAAAATTACAATCATGCACTAATAATAACTAGTTTGTTTTTATTTTGTAATGTGTTTTTTTTTTTTTTTTTGGAAAAAAGTATTAAAAATAAGTATAATGTTTTCGTACTAAAACTAAATTTTTCCTCGATTTAAGAAAAATTTACCCAATTTTATTTTAATTTATCTGAAGCAATTTTTAGGAAAAAATCCTTGTTTTGCAAAAAAATTAGAAAACTTTCATTAAAAAAAAAAATATTTTTCATTAAAATTTTTTAAAATTTATCTGAACTAAGTTGAATGAAAATTTTCCCTAGTAGTAGTTTACCACTTTCTAAAACCAAACACATCCCAAGTCTATGGAAAGTAGCAGAAATAATAATGATTCCAAAGACAGAAAAAATCCAAGGGAAGCTAGCTCATATCGTCCAATTTCTCTACTTCCTGTCATGGGTAAATTATTTGAAAAACTATTTAGTAAAAGTTTAAAAAATGTTATATTTAATAGAAATATAATCCCAAACCATCCATTTCGTTTTCGAGAAAAACACTCAACGATTGAACAAATACATCGGATAACCCACTCGATCAAGATTGTATTAGAAAAAAAGGAAATATGCTCAGCTGTATTTTTGGATGTGTCAAAAGCCTTTGACGATAAATGGCACAAGGGCTTGTTTTACAAAATAAATATACTTCTTCCGAAGCCATACTGTCAACTGTTAGAATCCTACTTATCAAACAGATACTTTAGAGTCAAACAGGAGCATAACTACTCGAACCTCTACCCCATAAATTCAGGAGTTCCCCAAGGCAGCATTTTAGGACAATTACTATATTTGTTATATACATATGATCTACCAGTGAATGAAGACTGTATTGTAGGTACATTCGCTGACGACACCGTTATTATGCCAATTGGACAAAACATTACCACATCTACATCGAAACTTCAATCTGCCCTTTTGGAATTAGAGCAATGGACTAAAAAATGGTGCATTAAATTAAACAGCTTGAAGTCCACCCACGTAAATTTCACAAATAAAAATATTGATTACAAACCAATTTTCATAGACCAAGAAATAATTCTATTTGCTAATACAGCGAAGTACCTTGGAATGACACTCGATGCAAAATTACATTGGAAAGAGCATGTGAAGAAGAAAAAAGAAGAACTTCAAATAAAATATAGAAAATATAGATGGCTTATTGGCAGAAAATCGCCTTTATCGTTACATAATAAGATTATGATATATAAAAAAATCATAATAGAAATTATATAGAAATTTTACAAAGATTTAAAAATAAAGTATTACGAAATGTAGTAAAAGGTCCATGGAACGTACACTTAGAAAAAAAAGTTAGTAGAAAAATTTGTAAACGGTTTTCAATCCCACTCTACTATTTTTGTACTGATTTTTAGTAAAAAATTATTATTTAGCAAATCGTTTTTCTATTTACATTTTACAAATTACAGAATTTTTACAGAATATTTACAAATTTTTGTTGCTTATTTCAGAAATCATTTACAAATTTTTGAAAACCGATTTGCTAAAATTAGCAAAAAATTTTACTAATTTTAAAAACGTGGATATTCAAGGAAATGTTATTTCTAATTGAAACTTACACCTACAAACTTAAATTTCCTTAAAATGTTACATATATTTAAAAAGGTATCGGAAGTGAAGATACCGACTCATGTCTAAAAAGAGGACATCCACTTAAAATAGCACAAAAAAGGTTTTATAGTTCTAAAAATCCGCCCTAAAAACAATTAAAATTAAACCTTAAAAGTAAAAAAAAAACTGACCAAAATATTTTTCAAAACAGAAATTACCAAATTAAAACAAAATGATTAATTCGTTATTTAAAAAATATAATCAAAATTTTTGATGCTCGATAAAAAAAAATAAATTCAAAGCTTTTTACTAATATTAATAATATTTAGTAATTTTTTTTGCTGATTTTAGCAAACAGATTTTAAATTTCACTTTACAAAAAGTCAACTAAAATTTAGTAGCGGCTACTAATTTTTCTACTAATTTCATTGTACTACACTTTAGCAGACATGTGTTGCTAAGATTAGCAAAAATTACCGCTGGGCTCTAATTAGCAGAATTTCCCGTAATAACAGCAAAATTTTCAGTTGACATTACAGACTTTTTTTGGTGAGTGTAAGAAACACCGATATTCATTGTGATCTAAAAATAGAAACAATTGCTTCTGAAATACAAATCAAAGCACAAGCACATTAAATTAAACTTTTACAACGCCAAAATAATGAAATTCCGGCCCTCTTAAATACATCAGGCCCTAAAATGGCGCTTCAACCACTAAAAAGTTTTTGTCAAAAACTTCGTCTGCTGTAATTAATTTGATATATAAATAAATAAATATATTTTGTATTATGAAATTTAAACTGCTAGTTAGTCAATATTGACTAGTTGTAGTCCTTAAGTAAAAATAATAAAAAAAAAAAAATATGAAAAAATTTATTACTTTTTGTTTTTATTTGCCTGAAATTATTTTTAGAAAACAATTCTTAAAAACTAGAAAGTGGTAGACTTAAAAACTGAATTTAGAAATGGCTTTCTAAAATTTAGTTAATTTTACTACGTTCAAGTACTTTCTCATTTAAAGTAAGACACATTTTTTTAAATATATGGGAGTATATTATGTTCTATGTTCTTTTTAACTAAAATTTGTTATATATTTTTTAGTATGCAATTTTTTTTTAAACTAAGATGTTTTTTGTTTAAAAAATTGATAAACATTGTTTAATATACTTGTTTTTTCTGCTAAAATCATGAGATATTGCTTTGGAAAGATATAACCTTTTTCTGAATATTTAAACTGTTTCATTTTTATGCAAACTTGAAATATTTTTTGTTTTTAATAAAATTAGTAAATTTCATCTGTACTCAATAATAAAAATCAACTGTATGTTAGCATAAAATAGCTTTTTCCGTTGATTTGTGAGTTAAATAGAGATATTTACAATTGGTATTTCGGCACAAAGAATGTTGATGCAAGTCGTAGCTGACCAGAAAATGCATTCCATTCGGCTGGTGTCTAATAACTTTTTCTGTGTATTCTCCATGTTTACTAAAATTAAAAAAAAAAAATAAGGAAAAAATTTTTCATTTGAAAAAAACTTTTCCTATGATCTCGAGTCAAACTAAAAATACATTTTCATACATATAAATATTAAAAAGATCAACTATAAAATATAAACTTCAATTTTTCTAAGTTTTAATAAAATTTGACTTATGTTAAGGAATTTAAGGAAATTTTGGATTTTTTAGTTCATGTTTTTTTTTTAATGTATTATTTTGTCAACATTATTTGTGCTAAGTGTTGATTTCGCTTAATTTTGCAATTTTCAAAAATAAAATAAAGATCATAGATATAGTTATTTATTTCAAAAACCGTGTTAAGCGTAGCCAAATTTGTGTTAAAACCTGTATTGTGCTATATCACGTAAATAAAGCGGTAAATCAAAAACTTTAACACCTTTATATATATTATTTGCTATCAGAAGAAAGAGCATTATAGGGTTAACAAAGGGTAGAAAAAATATTATACAATCATTTTACTTTGAAATAATCTTTGCAAAAAAGAATGTTTTCTCTCCGTTCTTGTCAATTTGTCCAAAAATTTATCTTTCCACTTCACTTCACGGCCATATAATGTTTGTCAGTACACCCTCTGCCTAATTGGTTTATATTCCGCATATTCTCCATTAACGCAAAAAAAGTAAAAAGCAATGTCAAAATATTACACACAGAGAAAAATTTTGTCAGCTTCCAACTAAAATTCAGTAAAAGTTAGCTTAAATAAAATCGTTTATTGCAAAGGAATATTGGTTGTCACAACAAATTTTCGCTATAACAATTTAATTTTGTTTGGAACTCAAAAAAATCAGCAACTATGCGCATTTGCATATGGTTGAGCTAACTGAATTTTTTGGTTGTCACAACCAAAATACACCTTTCAGTTTGGCTGGCCCTTAAGTTTTCTATATGTACACAGAAAAAACAGATTCATTGTAACAACCAAATTTCTTGACAACCGAATATGTTGGTTGGAGCCACCGATATATTTGTTTGCCGCAACCAAAGTTCGGTTAATGTAACAGAATTTCAATTGTATCAGGAAAAAATTTTGATGGGACAACTAAATAATTTGGTTGCTGCAAATAAACTATTCAGTTGGAAAAAAAATTCCTTTGTTTTATCTGTGTACGTATACGTAATTGCGTTTACTATTTCAAAACCAATTTTAGTGGTAGATTATTGTTGTTGGTGTTTTTATTTCAACTATATTTTTTTTTTGTTGGAAATCATTGATTCTAGTTTCGTGAATACGATGCAGGTTTTAAAAGGGTTTTTTTTATACTTAAAATAGTTTAAAAGTTAAATTAACAGAAAATACCATTTAAAAGAAATGATACTTTATGTAAAAACCGGTTTACATACTTTTAATTTAAGTCAAATGATATTTGTGATTTATTTTTAAATGTTGTTTAAACAACTGACACATCAGTTAAAAATAAATGATTAATTAGTTCAAAATTAATGTTAAAATTTTACCTAACTGATAATTTTTTTGAATATTTTTTTTTTTTTTGAAACAGACAGCAAATATAATTTAAACTTCTAATAACTGTAACGGAAACAAATAAACTACATGTTTCCGTTTTGTGGATAAATTTTATTAAATTTCAAACAAATGAAAAAAATTATTGAAACTGAAAGAATTGGAAAATAAAAGTAAATCATTTCGAACAAATGTATAAAAAAGTTTATTTTTTTTTTTTTTGAAAAATAAATGTATGTTTCTTTATTTTGAACTGGAGTGAAAACTTTTTTTAAAAATACATTATATTCTGAGTGTTTTCATTTTGAAAAATATCAAATCGTTTGGAGATATTTTAAATATTAGTTAAATTTTTATTTTAGTTTTAATGAAATTGTTAATTCGATTGACAAATATCTAAATATAAGAAAAGATTTTCAAGTAAAAATTTATATTTACAGATTAGACATTTGCTTCTAATCAAGATTTCGAAATAAAATAATTCCAACAAACCTTCGTTATTTAGGAAAATTTTTTGTGTTAAGCAAATCCGTTTTTTCGTTTATATAACAAAGAAATCTTCAACTAATTCAAAATAAATTAGATAAATTTTTAATTATACGCAACTTGTTACCAAAGAAAGTTAAAAATTACCAGAAATATTGTATTTAAAAATTCATATTTCGCAACGTAAAAGATTATATCAACTGACTTTAGGATCGGTCCCGTCACCTGACATTATATTACGATGTATTATACTTAACAAAAAATATCCTTAAGCGCTGAAAATGAGGGTATTTATTTTTCGAGCTTTCTTTTTAATACAGTGAGGACAAAAACTGGAAAAATCAAATTTTTGAAAAATGTGAGAACTTAAGATTCTTAATAAAATAAGTTTAAAATTTATAGGACTACTGGAATTTATTTATTTTTTTTTTCTAGAAGGAACGAAATTTTTACGAATGCTTTATCAGATTTGAAAAAATTATCACTCATGCCTGCTTCAGGTATAAGTTTGAAGAGCATATTTTAAATAGAGTGTTGGTTTCATTCATTTCTTTAAAAATTTTTTGTGAGGCTCTCACTGTATAAAATTTTCATTATAATTTTTTTAAATCATCAAGTTTATTGATACGTTTCCACTGCTGCACGTATTTTGGAAGTTGGCTTTATTTAATGAAATATTTGTTTGCTTTAGTCGACGTGAAGTAGTTTACAGCGAAGAATAAAAAATTCATAATTTAAATATATTCCGAATGTTTACGAGAGCCAATACAAGTGCTTATTGTGGTTGAATTAACATTAAATAATATATTTTAATTTACACACAATATTTTATATTTTATTCAAAATTAAAACAATTATATATTTTTGATAATTTCAATATTTTTTTCTTTCAACCTCAATCTATCAAAATGAAAATTATAAAAAATAACTTATCTGATTAATAAAATTATTTATAACAATGAAAACTTGACTTTTTTATAAAATTACATAGTCAGTATTTATTTACCCCTACACTTATTTCTTTTAAATAAATTTAATATAATTCGATTAACTTTAATATTTCTATACAATTATACTAAAAATACATGCATTTCCCAGAGATGGGATCACTTGGTTTTACCATGTGCTTATTTAAAACGATCAAAAAATTACCAATGAACAAATATTTATTAGAATACTGATGGAAACAAATGGTAGTTTTGAAGGTTTTTAATATTAAATATATATCCATGTAGTATTTTTATTTATACGAGGTTGGGTCCGTAACTTTTTGAATGAAACACATTTTTTTTGCAAAAAAAAAAAAAAAAATTTTTTTCAACATAATCTCCTTCTAGCTCAATACACTTAGTCCAACGTTTCTCCAATTTTTGTATCCCTTCCAAAAAATAAGATTTTTCGAGGTCCATTAAATAGGCATTTGTTTCATCAATAATTTCATCGTTGGAGCTAAATCTCTTTCCACCGAGCCATTTATTTAGGTTTGGAAATAGTCACTGGGGGCTAAATCCGGAAAATAAGGCGAAAGAGGGGGCAATTCGTAGTCTACTTCATACATTTTTTTCATGGAAACTAAGCTGTCACACGATTCCGCGGTTCCAGCCATCTTGCGGAAAGCTTTCTCATTCCCAAGTGATCGTACAAAATTGAAACCACTGAGCTATGTGAGATGCCTATGCCTTCGACAATCTATCGCACATTCAATCTCCGATCGGCCAACACCATAGCGTGAATTTTTAAATTTTTCAATTGGGCTTCCAGAACGTTCGGCGACTTCCGTACTTGTTAGGCCACAAAGAAGGTTAGTAAACAACTATTTTACCATTGAAATCGACGGTGCAGAGTTCCCATAGTATTTATCAAGCTTTTCCTCGGTTTGATTAACGATTCGTTTTTCACAAAAAATAATGTTTAATGAGCACTCAAAATTCACTTTTTTCCTTTCTTAAAAAAAGCTACGAGGTTGTATGTTTTGAACAGCTGTATAACGCAAAGTAAATGACGGAACTTGCTTGATGGAAAAGTCACGGACTTATTGATCCGCCCTCGTAAATGTAAACATTAGGTGTGTTCGAAGTACGTTACCGCAGGTGCCCGCGGGAACCCAATCTTACCAGAAAGCGTTTCTTGTAACAAAAATTGGGTAAATGAGAGCGTTCATGAGAGAGTAATTGTGTTTCTCATTTTACCAGAACTTACCCGTACTTTTTGTTTGGGTAAAATGGTAACATTGTCAAATCATCAGCTGTTGCTAATAAATTAGATGTTTTTCATTTTTGAAAAAAAAAAATTAAAGTTAAATAAAAATTTACTATAAAGAACATTTCCTTCTTAATAATGAAAAATACATTTGAAAATGTAAGTTGTTATTTGCCATTTCAAATATATTTTTTATTTAAGCTGTTTTTAATATGAATAAATTTGACGTTTATTTTTGGGTATGAAATGTGGTTTTGTACGTTCGCAGTATTTTGGGCTTTTTTATGGTTTTGTGAGAGAATTTTTTGCTTACTCTCATTTTACCAGAATTACCTCGTACAGACCTATTATTGACATGAATATATTTGATACTCAGGTGTTTGAAACACTGGGGAAATTTTATATATTTTAGTTATTAAAATCAATTCAAAAACTTTAATTTTTTTTGCACTATTACTGGTCATGTTTAACATTTTTTAATAACATTTTTACATAAATTGTTCTTTTATACTTCTGATTTGCAGTCATTGTAGACCAACTATTTCTTGCAATATCATTGCAGTTTAGTGCCACTAGCCAACCTGCATTGAATTGGAAAATTGTTTACCGATATACGTAAGATAGAAATGGATGTTTGAGTATTGTATATGCGCCGACATTTGACGGACATAATGAAAAAAAAAAAACAAGTTTCAGTTTTAGTCATTCATGTTTGGTACAATAATTTAAAAAGAATTGTAAAAAAAAATATTACAAATAAAATTGATTGATATTTGATTTGGCAAAACTTAATATGTGTTACTCAAACGAACATATTTTTAGACCCTTAGCCCAGAATATACTTCCTTAATTTTCTGTGAAGCGCTGAATCCAAAACGGACTTTGGAAATATTTCATCACCTCAGGTTATTCAGGAATGTTTACACAAAAATAAAATAACTATTGTTTAAAATTAAAACACAAGTGCTTAAATGAACTTTTCCGGGAATTTCGATCAGATTTGTCTATTTATTTACAGCCTTTTTATAAAATAAAAGCAATAAAAATATCCTTTGCCATATTTATACCACTACCCAAAATTTGACCCAAACTATACTTAGTGTAGTGTATAGTCGGAGTGTTCGAATTTAATTTTTTTAGCGTTTTACTTGTATATTTTTACACGCGAGAAAAGCCCGCTACATTGTTAAAGTAGATACAATGTTGTCTGGGATTGTCAGACTATAAAAATGGTTCAAAAACTACCTTATTAGGGAGAAATTTCAGGTTTCTTGGTCAAATCAAATTTCAGGCAGACCGTCAAGAGAAAATTCCCCCTTTTTTTAATTTAAGTTTTATAGTCAAGGGGGTTTGGGGAGGCTGTCAGTGGGAAACTTTCCCCTTTTTGCCTTTTCCTGTAGGAATTTTAAAAAATCCAGTCTGAGCAAATATCTACGCAGAGAGAGAAACCTACATGCCAAATTTTAACCTCCGAGTCTCAGCTCTTTTCGCAAGCCCTCAAAGGGAAAATATTTACCTCTTAGCTGATTTACACGCCGGAGGAGGAACCTTCATACCAAATTTCAACTTTCTAATTTTGGGGGGTTTGGCAGGCCAAAAAAGGGAAACAATTTCCCTTTTTTGGCTCTGCCCCTAAGATTTTTCAAAAATGCAGTGTGTATGCTGGATGGATAACCTTTGTATCAAATTTCGACTTCCCAGCTCGAACGGTATTGGTAGGCCGTCAAGAGGGAGCTTTTTTACCCGTCTTAGCTGATGTTTGTACGGAAGGAGAAAGGTTTGTACCAAATTTCAACTTTCTAGCTCCTGCGGTTAGAGTAGGTCATTAAGGGAAGACATCCCGAACTTTGAACCCGAATTCTATGTCCCTGGTAAAAATTCCAAAATGTACCTTATCAATGATTTAGGCCATACTACAGGCATCACAAATTTCAAATTGTAGGTTTCCACCTACATGTGTTGGGCACACCGTTAAGAGGAAGAATTGTCCACTTTTGGCCCCTCCCGGATGTCTTCGTCGGTTGAGAAACCTTAATACCAAGTTTTAACTTCCTAGTTCCAACAATATTTGGCTTCTCCTTAAGTGGGAAACATTTCCCATCTTTTGCCTCTCACCGAAGGCTGTTCCAATAATCTTGCTCCTGAGGGGGGTGGGGAACCTTCGTACAAAATTTCAACTTTCTGGGTCCAGTGACCTTTGAACGCCAATATTTACTTCGTCCCTGGCAAAAATTCTGTCATTGAGTTAAGGTATACTTCAGAGAACATATTTCCATTTTCAGATTTCAAACTTAAGGCGTTTGGGCAAGCCGTCAAAGGAGAGACTTACCGTTTTTGCCCCTCACCGTAGGAGTTTAAAAAAATGTTGTTTTACTAAGCCTTCAAAAGGAGCATTTTACATATTTTGCAATCACCGGAAAATTTTCCAAAAAAGTCTTAGCTGATGTCTACGTCGTAGTGGAAACCGTTATACCAAACTTGATTTTCTGGGAACACGTATTTTAAATCTCTGGGTTCTAGCCAAAAGGGTTTGGGTAGACCATCAAGGGAGAGAATTTTCTCCTCTTTGCTCCTTCGTGAAATTCAAAAAATCCCGTGTTAAAGGACGCCTGATCCTGGACGAAGATGAGTCAGTCAGTCAAGTGACTCAGTAATGTTATTACTTTATACCTACACTCAGCAAAAAAAGTTAGTGAACAAATTTGTAAACGGTTTTCAATCCCACTTTACTATTTTTGTACTGATTTTTAGTAAAAAAAATATTATTTAGCAAATCTTTTTGCTATTTACATTTAACAAATTACAAAATTTTTACAGAATATCTACAAATTTTTATTGCTAATTTCAGAAATCATTTTACAAATTTTTGAAAGCCGATTTCCTAAAATCAGCAAAAAAAAAATTAATAATTTTAAAAAAAGTGGATATTGAAGGAAATATTATTTCTAATTAAATCAAACATCTACAAACTTAAATTGTCTTAAACTGTTACATATATTAAAACAAGGGATCGGAAGTCTAAAAAAATGACATCCACTTAAAATAGCACTAAAAAGTGTTTTTGGTTCTAAAGATCAGCCCTAAAAACAATAAAAGTAAAAAAATTGACTAAAATATTTTTCAAAATGAAATTATAACAAAATGATAAATTCGTTTGTTTTTACAATTTTTAAGCCTGTTTTTTTTATTTTGTCTACAATATTTTTTAAAAAAATAAATAAAATAAAAATGTTTTAATGCTTGAAAAAAAAATAAATTTGAAATTTTGTACTAATATTAATAATATTTAGTATTTTTTTTTTGCTGATTTTAACAAACTGATTTTAAATTCCACTTTACAAAAAGTTTACTTAAATTAAGTAGTGGCACTAATTTTTCTACAAATTTCATTGTACTTTACGTCAGCAGACATGTGTTGCTAAGATTAGCAAAAAATACCGCTGGGCTCAAATTAGCAAAATTTCCCGTAATAGCAAAATTTTCAGTTGCCATTAAAGACTTTTTTGTTGAGTGTAGATATAAAATATTATGAAGTATTTCTCCGCAATAATGAGCCATAAAATAATTTCCTCTTACGGTTGAAAAAAGGAAAGCTCATAATTCGTAAATACAATTCAATATAATTGCTGTGACTTTAGATCTAAAATAGAAGGCTCAAATTCCTAAAAAATATGTTATAAAGGAAGTATGTGCAACAAAGACAATTCTTTCTAAAATATGGTAATTATATGCGTTAAGGCTAAATGCGCAGTAATGTAAATGAATTTTTTCAAATATACTTTTCCACACAAATACAATATCTGAACCCTTTTGAGTTCTCTTAAGTATGTTGCATCATTCGTTTGACTTCTTTGATCACTCTTAGTATTTATTTTGATACTTTTTTATACTAACCACAATAATTGTTAAGAAAACTCTTTTGATAAATAAATAAAAACAGACCCTTTTTTCTAATCACAAACTTGCTTTAATTAACTTAAACAAAACTCTAATGAAACCTCAACAAAGTTTACTCTTATAATTTTTCTTATTTTTCTTGTGTTCCCAATTATTTTTATTTTATATTTTTCGACTTAAATACTTGGGTTTTGCATATCTTCATTTTATATATTCATCCATTACCCTTTTCATCTTATGTTTTAACAAAAATTGGGAAATCTTCTTAAAACTTTCTTCAAATTTGTCTCAATTGTAATCAAATAAAAACCCAAACCATTTATGTTGGTCATCAAGTAAACAAAACGTACTATTTACTTGTTGTAGTTTATATTCATGCTTTTATTTATTAACCCAAAAAGAAAATATTCATTTATATAAAAAAAAAATAAATTTTCTTATCCTTTTCATTATCAACTAGTTTATTGTAAGGGGTTAATAGTATATTTTTAATATAATTTGTTACACTTGAGTCAGCCTTAATGATTCCAATATAAAGCATAGATGATTTTTATTTTGTAGCTCATCGAAATATCTGTGTTTTTTAATGGAGATAATGGCGCAAAGACACCAGATAATTTTTCTCTTTTTCTCGGATTGTTTAATATTATCTTGGGCAATTTAACACAAGAAAACAAAAAACATTAGCATTAAAATCATATGAGGACACCCTAAAATTTTGCATACAGTTGAGAGCTTTCCTTAAATTTTACATTTTGTGCATTTTAGAGGCATTTCACATATTTTAAATAAAAACTAGGTGTAAGGCATATAAAATTCGTAACAACCGTTCTTCATAATTTTTGTATATTTTATGTCACTCTTTTTTGTTTGTTTGTAAACATTACAAATTTTCTTAAATTGTTCCTCAAATATTTATTTAATGGGTTGATCAAAATGTAGCAACATTGAATAAACAGTAGAATAAGAAAAGGAATAAATTTTGATTTTGTCTCGTTTATATTTTGCATCAAAATGCAAATACAGTTTAAGCGTAAGAAATAAACAAAAAGTGGTTCCAGTTTAGTTTAAAAATAATTTATACAATTAAAGGAAATTATTTCAGCATATTGTTGTAGGTGTTTTGTTAATATTTTGTCTTTGATTTTTTATCATAACTATGACAAAAAATAACCCACTGTGCCAAGCGAGTAGTTGGGTATTTTTAAAATATTTTGAAAACACATCAGCTATTTTATATCGTCTTGCAGAAATTCCATTAAACTTCACAATTCTTTAGAAAACGTAATTACGGGCTGAATTTCGAAGAAGGACCCAACAGACCGATCTAGATTCATTACTCAAAAGCCGAAAAATGCTGCCAGGAACGTGGTAAATATTACGGTTTAAAATTGTAAACCCTGTTCTCCCCCATAATGGTCCGTTTCGACTAGACACGCCAGGAATTTAGTGAAATTGGGTTTCCAATGGGAAAAATTTACCCCTTAAGCTACCGTCCAAACAGATTTATCTAAAAACCTGAAATTTAAAATATATGTTTCCTAAAACACGAGCTAGTTCCCTGATTCGTTATTTTTGGTCCATCCCACATTTGGCTAGAAATCTAATTTTTAAAATAGAAATTCGATTGAAGGTGTACATTGTCCCGCATGAGCTAGGAACTTAAAGTTTGGAATATAAAGGGTGTCCCAAGAAGAACGCAATTTTTAAATCTGGCAACATTCGAAGTGTCATTGTTTGACATTTGAACAATTGTTATTGTTTGCTAGTAGAAGGTACGAGGTTAGTAAAAATGGAGCGCTACACGAATGAACAAGGCATTCTCATTGTGAAATTGTTTTACCAAAATGGTGAAAGTTTTTCGGCTACAGTTCGCAAATTGCGATCAATTTGGGGTCACAATAATGCTCCAAAAGAGTCAACTGTAAAGAGATTAATGGATAAATTTTCCGAAACTGGGTCTGTTAGTGATGTAAAGACAACAACGCGCCATCGACCAGGTCGATCGACCGAAAATGTCGCAGCTGTACGTGATGATGTCGCTCAAACTCCATCCACCTCAATTCGACACCGAGCTCAGCAAATTGGTGTCTCCAAATCCACTTTGCAGCGAATTTTGACTCAGGAACTGAAGCCATGGAGAGCGAAGGGAGTTCGTTAATTGGGTATTGGAGAGACAACATGAAAATGTTGATTTTGCCGATAAAATCATCTTCAGTGACGAGGCCCATTTTCATCTTGATGGCTTCGTCAATAGGCAGAATTGTCGCATTTGGGGTGAGGAAAATCCTCGAGTGATTCACGAGAAGCAAATGCATCCTCAACGTGTCACTGTGTGGTGTGGTTTTTGGGCTGGAGGAATTATTGGACCTTTTTTTATGAAAATGAGGCAGGTCAAGCGCAAACAGTCAATGGTGTTCGGTATCGTGAAATGATAACCAGTTTTTTCTTGCCTAGAATTGAAGAAATTAATGTGGAGGGCATGTGGTTCCAACAAGACGGCGCCACATGTCATACAGCCAGAGAAACAATTCAATTGCTGCATCAGTCAATTCCCGGTCGTGTTATTTCGCGTTTTGCAATTTAACACCATTAGATTTTTTTCTTTGTGGTTTTTTGAAGTCGATGGTTTACGCGAATAAGCCGACGACGACTCAAGCCTTAAAAGAGGAAATTAGACGCTGCATTAATGAAATACCGTAGCATTCATGCAAAACGGTCATTGAAAATTTCTTTAAAAGATCGCGTGCATGCCCACAAAGCCGCGGCGTTCATCTGCACGATATATTGTTCCATACATAACCTCATTCTGTCTACTTTACGATATAATAAAGTTTCACGATTTTTTTTTTAAATATCTGTGTTTTATTTAAAATTTAAAAATTGCGTTCTTCTTGGGACACCCTTTATGTTAGGTTAACCCTTTAATATCTACGAAGACAGGATTTTTGGAAGTTTTTAAATGTTTAAAATATGTGATTAATGGATTATGCAATAATTAGGTACATTTTGGAACTCAGAAAAAAGTTAGTAAAAAAATTTGTAAACGGTTTTCAATCCCACTTTACTATTATTGTACTAATTTTTAGTAAAAAATATTATTTAGCAAATCTTTTTGTTATTTAATGAATTTTTACAGAATACACCTACAAACTTAAATTGCCTTAAAATTTTACATATATTAATAAAAGGGATTGGAAGTGAATATACCGACTCATGTCTAAAAATATCCACTTAAAATAACACTAAAAGGTTTTTATCTTAGATCTTTAAATCAGTCCTAAAAACAATTAAAATTTTATCTTAAAAGTAAAAAAAATTACCAAAATATTTTTTAAAACAGAAACTACCAAATTAAAACAAAATGATAAATTCGTTTATGTTTTTACAATTTATAAACCTTTATTTATACCCTCCACCATATATGGTGAGGGTATATATCAGTTTGTCATTCCGTTTGTAATATGTCGAAATATAGGTTTAAGACCCCATAAAGTATATATATTCGTGATCCTTATGCAATTTTAAGTCGATTTAGCGATGTCCGTCCGTCTGTCCGTCTGTCTGTCTGTCTGTCTGTTGAAATGGCGATCACGACGCGAAGACGCAAGCCGGGGTGCCTATTTTTACCCAGATTATTCAACATCCTCCCGAGCAGTTTGGTATTTTAAATGAGCAAAATCGGTCAAGCGGTTCAAAAGTTATGAGTGAAAATGTGGAGGTACCTCTAAATTTTCCATACAAATTTGTACAATTTTTCTGTATCTATTTTCGTTTTCTGTTAAGTAAGTAAAAATGTTATTAAGTCTTCTTCTTGTTCGATTACATTTACTGTCTTACATACTATGAGAATAATAACATTTTAGAGCTATATGTGTGTTACTCTTAATAACTAAGTTAACGTTAAAATCAACAATGTTACAAGTCGCTAACAG
The DNA here is from genome assembly GCA_949748255.1 of Eustalomyia histrio. Classification (NCBI taxonomy): domain Eukaryota; kingdom Metazoa; phylum Arthropoda; class Insecta; order Diptera; family Anthomyiidae; genus Eustalomyia; species Eustalomyia histrio. The sequence continues at coordinate 43,533,255 of OX456525.1, read as the reverse complement.
AGCAGACCTCTGTAAATAACATTACTAAAACTAAATAAATAACATTACTAAAACTAAATAACAAAAGTTCGTTACATAAATTGACAAAACATATTCATATTACAGTTCATGCAAAATTTAGTATATACGTATATCATCTTCAGCCCCTATGGTGGAGGGTATTCAAAGATTCGGCACAGCCGAATTTAGCCCTTTTTTACTTGTTTTTTTAATTTTGTCTAAAATATTTTTTGAAAAATATAAATAAAACAAAAAAATTTTGATGCTCGATAAATTTTGTATTAATATTAATAATATTTAGTAAATTTTTTTGCTTTTGGAAAGTTCTGCCATTTTTGCAAATGGGATCGTATGCCCGTTTGGTTTTGACATTCGTTAAGTAGACACGTGTGAAATTTATAATGAATTACTATCAACCGCTACAAGCCTATAGGACGTGCGATAATTGGGACATCCTCAAAATGTATAATTTTTTGCTCTTAATTCATGAAGCACCATTAAATCCTCTTAAAGACACCATCCGGTGTGTAGTGATTGGATTGGATTTTTTCGAAGGAGCCCACGGTAATGCTATTACAATGGCAGCCATGCTGGCATAGTTTGTCTTATCTGAAGTTTTGACGATCTCAATTTTGAGGACAGAACGTGGTCACATACCATGATGCCACCCAACACAATGCGATGTCCAAAAAGTAATGGGTACTCATTATTTTTTTGTCTGTTCGTAAGCGAGAGAGTAATGGTCAGCCATTACTTTGTGTTTTTTGTAAGTTAAAAGGTAATGACCACTCATTACTTTTGGGACATTGCGAACAAAAGTAATTAAGCGAGTAAATAGGCTGGTACATAGTTGATACCATGTTTTTGCTGGGTATGTTAATAATAATATGTCACAACTAATTAAAGCAAAACTTATAAGAGCGAATAAATATAATCAGTTAAAAACCAAATGTGTTTTAACTTTAAACAAAAGTTATAGCGAAAGAAAATTAGTTTATGTGTTTTGCTCTACCCTGTTATTTTAATAAATGCCAATAAGAAAGTGTTAAAATTGCGTTACTAAGGTTAATAAGTAACCTCTTAAGTACTTAGCTAAAATCTTAAAAATTTGAATTGCGGCTTAGACATTCAACAAAACGTTATTTTTGGAATTTTGTACTGGAAAATTTTCTCCCTTAACGGCCTGCCAAATCTCTTTAGCTAAAAATCTCTAATTTAAAATATGTGTTCCTTGAAATAAGCTTTTTTCGAATATTCGATAGGTTACTTACCTGGCAGAAGTGGGAAAAAACAAGTTTAATCAAACAGCCCAAACCATTGTAGCTATGAAGTTAAAATTTGTTTCCAAATGAAAAAAATTTATTTTTTTTTTCATTTAGTAATCATGTAGAATACACAGAAAAATTATTTAGACGCAAGCCAAATGAAAAAAATTTATTTTTTTTTTCATTTAGTAATCATGTAGAATACACAGAAAAATTATTTAGACGCAAGCCGAATGGAATGCATTTTCTGGTCAGCTACGACCTTTATTAACATTCTTCGTGACCTTGAAAGTGCTAACTGTAAATATCAAAAATACAAATCAAAGGAAAAAGCTATTTATGCTAACACCCAGTTGATTTTTTTTTATTGAGTTTAGATGATTTTTTTTTTACTGTTTTCTGTTTTCTTTACATCCTCAACTATAAAATTAACTACATAATAAATAAAATTAACTAGCGCCCCGGTAGGCTAGTTGGTAGCGTGCTAACTTATCAGTGCGGGGGTAGTGGGTTCGATTCCCACCAGAGGCTATGGTCTGTTTTCGCTACAACGAGCCAAAAGCCTTTGTTGCTAGTGCTCGGTTAGGGTATTAACATATAATTTGTAATTGAATTTGTAATTTGAATTTTTAAAATAAATTCAAAATAAAAATAAATCGATTGAATTCCCAAATTTTTAAATCAATTGAGTAAAAATCGAATAATGAAACAACGATTAAAGTCTTTTTAAATTAAATCGATTAAAATGAATATGGAATTCATTCCCATTCATAAAATTGTAGTTTGAGAATTTAACCATAATTAATCAGATTTAAAAATCGAATGTAGGATTGAATTCTGTAGAAGCTCTGACGTTCACAATCTCAAAAAAAAAAAAAAAATTCTCTAAAACGAGTTATATAATTATTTCTTTTATTGTCTTTAAAAATGTTTCATTAGTTCCCTTATGGGAAAATCTACAGTATTTTTTTATCAATGTTTTTCTAATTAAAGTGCAATGGTCATTTAATAGTGCGTGTTTACAATTGAAGGTCTTTTCTCATTTCTTGCCTCTGTGTGTCACTCTGATACAACATAATTTTAAAACTTTTATAACAAAAAAAAATTAGTCATTATATTATGGTAAATAGCAGTAGCTTTTCATTTTCATTAATTAGATCCGTTATAAACTAAAAAAAAAAAAAATAAAAAAAAAAAATAAATATGTTCATTATTTGGAGTTTTAGTAATGAAAACAAATATTTGAAGTTAATAAATGTTGCCATTTTCTAAATTAATTGAAAAACGTGATCGCAGCTGATATTTGTGAGTAAACCAAACTAACATTTGTTGAGCCCACAGTAACACAGGCCATACCGCATGTACGGCTGCTCTCTTGTTTATTTTAGTGAATACAATTTGTTCACAATTTATGTATTGTTAATTGTTATTAATTTAAATATAGAAATGAGAATTTAGCGACATATCAGAGTTGTTGAACTATTAAATTGTACCACAGCGGTACTTTTTCGAATGAAAATGGTACATTTGTTTGAAAGATTTTGCCCATTAAAAAAAAAAGTATTCTTAAATGACCCTTAAAAAACCCACCAAGGTTTTTTTTTAGAGGTTTTCAATGTCATGAACCAAGAATGGGGTTTAAAAAAATCTTTACGTGGAGAAGTGAAAACGAAAAAAGTTTCCATAACGTTCTGCTCAAACCCCTTCAAGTAGAATTTTTAAATATAAAACCTAGTTTTACTGGTGTATATGCGAATTAACTGCCAAGTTACATTTTAGAATATCCATTAACACATGGTAAAATTGAGTGGCTTAAAGGAGGAAAAATTTCCCCTTTTTATAAACCTGTGCTTAAATTTGAAAGGAATTGCAAAAACAAAAGCATTTAGGCAAATATTAAAGGATGTCTTATATGGGTGATAAGTGTTCCGATATTTGCATTCATGATTTATGACACCGGTTCATACTTAGGTCAGTAGGAACCCATGTGGCAAATTTCAATTTAATATTTTCAAATTTGCGAGCTGTAGTTTAATAACAATGACGAACGGGATTTACTATAAAAATCACCTCTAAATCACTTTCTGAGTTGAGGCAGTGTGGTCTGATGTTTTTGGTAGTTGACATCAGCACTAACTCATTTTATATATAAAGGGCGGTTAAATTTTAAGGGCCCATGTTGATTTTGAATAAAACACAAATTATTTAGGAAATTATTGTAATTTCTTTTTATTATGATAATATGGTATGGTTCAATTATGTATGGAACAAAATATCAGCCAAATGGCCGCCGCGACCTCGGCGGCACACTTCCAATCCGATGTTCCAAATTTTCGATGACGCTGAGGCGTAATTGAGGTTCTATGCCGTAAATGTGCCGAATTATCTCATACGTCCAGGGTCATATCCTCAATTCCTGGCCACAATAAGTTCGTTATCATCTCGCGATAGCGAACACCATTCACGATTAATGTTTGGTCGACCTCATGACACACTATCGCGAACAACAGCAATGTTTTCCGCAGAACGAACTGGGCGAGCATGCACAGGTGTTTTCAAAGACGCGATTTGCTGAAATTTGCCCACAATTCTTCCGATTGTAGACACATTTGGTCGATTATGCTGACCAAAAAAAATCACGAAGTGCACGAAATGCATTTTGATTCGAACGCCCATTTTCATAATAAGCCTGAATAACTTTAATGCGTTGCTTGATTGTTAATCTTTCCATGGTTCAAATTGAGTTAGTCTGAAATTGAAAAATGTCAAATGAAATGCAGAAAAAAACTTGACGTTTAGGTGTGGTTCACATTCAACATCGGCCCTTAAAATTTAACTACCTACTACTTTATATATATGTTCCTTTCACTCCTCACTAACTCATTACACCCGAAAAAATAGTGGTGTAGGGTATAATAAAATATTTGGTAGTTCTTATCAAGAATATCGAGCCACTGGTAGTTGTGTTTAGAATTGAAAACTCATTTAGGTAAATTTAGCCCTTTCACAGCCCCCTCAGCTCTGTGTTTTTAATATATAAATCACTAGGTTTCCCTTACACATACACGAAATAAAATACGTTTATATAACTTCATCACTTTATATAAATTATTACCTTAATAAATATATATTTGTGTACATATATATAAATAGGATGGGCCATTATATATATATAAATAGGGTGGGTCATTTGAAATTTTAAATTTGAATTGGCTATACCAAAAAGTACTGATTATTTTTTAAAATTTCATTTTATTGGAAGCGTTAAAAATGCAATACAGCATCATTCATAAGACTACCACGACTGGGTCACTTTTCTCCGAAAAAGATCAAGGAGCCACCGTTACCATTAACGGTGAGTGTTTTCAAAAGTGCAAGATAATGACATTGACAACATTTGGTTTCAACAAGACGTCGCCACATGTCACATAGCCAATGCAACCATCGATATTTTACGCACTGTTTTTGAAATCGAATAATCAGCCGAAATTGTGATGTCAATTGGCCGCCTCGGGGCTGTCATTTGACCCCATTGGATTATTTTCTGTGGGGAGCCATTAAAGATAAATGTTACGCAAACCATTCGGAGACAATTGAAGCGTTGAAACATAAAATCAAATTTGCAACTGAAGAGATTCGAGCCGAAACAATTGAAAATATACTGAAAAATTGGGTTGATCGGATGTGGTACTGCCAAGCCAGTTGTGGTAGTCATATTTTTTTTTTTTACGTTAGACTAACACTCAGGGGATGTCCCCTACTAATGCAGTGCATTGTGTTAGAATTAGGAAAATATGTTATGGGAGGGAGGAAAGAGGGAGTAGTGTTTGTGGATATTTGCCTTGAACTTTTCTATATTGTAAGTGACAGGGAAGACCTCTGCGGGGAGTTTTTCCACATACGACTTGTACGACTGATAAACGAATTTTCTTTGTAATGCGACGTGTTACATTCTTAAATGACAAATGTCAATAAAACCAAAAAAATTATCAATACTTTTTTATAGCCGATTCAAATTTAAAATTTGAAATGGCCCACCCTGTATATGCAAGTAATTTCTTATTACTATGTAAAACTATACATACATATGTGTTTGAGTATAAATGTCTAAACTGACAGAATAGTAATTTAATTTGTCACAATAATTAGTTTATTCAACCATAACAAAGTATTGCAAGCGTTAAATAAGTTATACTTACATTCAATTCATATTTAAAATTAAATTATAAATTATTTTTCTTTGTTTGTCACTTAAGATTGTTTTTTAGTATACATATTAAAATGATTTAATTAAGTAGAGGACCATGGTCAATTCAAAGAAGTGGTGTCAATTAGGAACAGTCTTTAGACATGTTTTTGCATAATTTAAAAATTTACCAATTTAACAATTTAATGTACGAATTCAAATTGGTTTTTAAGAACAATGTTAGAAACATATAAAAAAGCTATTTTATAAGAGGGTGGGTCAATAAATCCGTGACTTTTTACATTTTCCGCCTCTTTACTGAAGGACCAAAACTGCTCCTGCCAGCAGGCATCTATCAGTTGATTCATGTCAAAATTTGAACAAGCATCATTTAGTGTGTGTTTAATAGCCGATTTCAGCAGATTTGAGAATTGAGAAGAACATACAAAAGGCAGTTTCCACATTTCTCTGCCCAAGTGACTATTTCTTGTTTCAAAAAATGACAAAATGTTTCGGCGGAGAGAAATTTTACTCCAACAATGTAATCAATTCAATAACAAACCTATTTTAATGACCTCGACAAATCTTAATTTTTGGAATGGATTAAGAAATTATCCTATTGAAGTCTCAATATTATTTCTTTATATACATTATCACTAAATTTGCATATGAGTCATTTCATATCGATTTTTGCTAAAAATTGTCTTTGATGTCTCCGATGTCTTGCCAAATTTTAGTACCTATTCTTCCTTAAAAAATATTTTACACGTGTTTTCAGAAAAAATTGAAATTTTTTTTAAAAAGTTATGTGCATTTGAAAATCGTCAAAATCGTGAAAAATTATCCGACATGACAACTTTTAAGCTAATGTTTCACAAAAACTTGTGGATTGATTTTAAAGAACAATGCCTTATTTTAAAGGTATTTGAACCACCTTTTTAAAAATAATTTTTTGTAATTTATTTATTTTTTTATTTTTAAAATTTGTTTTTTTTTTACTTAATTCCTTTTTTCCACCATCTTCGAACAAGTCGAAAAAAATATGTTTTTAAAGCTCAATATAACCTCAATATTCCCTGTAATTTTCAGAATGGAAGTCGAATGGATTCTTTTTTTTTTGCGATTTTTTTCCATTGTAGTACAACGAAAAGTTACATTTTGTATGTGAACATTATATTTTCAAGCGTGTTAACGAAAATGTTAATGTAATGTTAATTAACATAACATAAAAAATATAATTTTCGCATCCAAAATGTAACTATTCGTGCTACTACAATGGATTTTTCACACTTTTGACGATTTTCAAATGCACATAACTTTTTCAAAAAAAATTTTAATTTTTTCTGGAAACACGTGTAAAATATTTTTTATTTAAAGTAAATCGGAAGAGGTGTTGTAAAAAAGGTGTTCGGACTGACATGGAATGACTTATATTCTATTTTATCCTTTACTTAACTGAAACAAAAGACTTGTTACAGTTGTCCTAACTGCTACCTGCTATTTGTATTGATAAAAAAATCACCTTCTTGCTTTGTAAAGTTCAAGAGTAAAGTCATAAAATCATATTTTGTGTAAAAGTAAAAAAAAAAAAAAAAAAATACATTGTTATAAAAACTCATTAAAGTTATTTTTGATGTACAATTCTAAAAATGAATACAATGATTTTTTTAAATAAAATAGAGTAAAACCATCAACCACCAAATTTTATTTGGAAGAATCTCCTACACACGGAGTTATTGACCCACCGTGGTATATTAAAGTTGTTTGCTAAATAGAACAACTTTAAAACGATACGTATTGCGTTAAGATACACAATTATAATATTTTTAAATGCAATTAAAAATTTTATTGAATTTGGAACAGCAAAAGAATTTTTTATATCAATTAATTTTTTTTTTTTAATAAATTTTTGAATTAATTTTTTAATCATAATAATTAAATTTTTAATAAAAAATCTTAAACATTTTTAATTAAAGTTTTAATTATATCAATTATAACTTTAATTAAAGTTCTAACCAAATATCAATTAAAATTTTAGTCAACTTTTTAATTAAAATTTTAGCATCAAATCAATTAAAATTTTAATAAAATTTTCAATATTTTTTTTATTAAATATACATACACTCAGAATATTATGTAGTTAACTGTTTATAGTTTAATAAAAAAGTTTTCCGTTTCATTTAAAAATAAAGGAACATACATTTATTTTTCAAAGAAATATCTATATTAACTTTTTTATACATTTATTCGAAATAATTTACTATCATTTACCATTTTTTTCAGTTTCATTTATTTTTTTCATTTGTTTGAAATTATATAAAAATTTACCCACAAAATGGAAACTTGTGGTTTATTTGTGTCCGTAACAGTTATTACAAATTTTAATTTTGTTTGCTGTCTGTTTCAAAAAAAATATATAAAAAAAATTTCAATTTGTTTTTTTATTTAAATTGGTTGTATATATACAAAATTTTTCAATACAAATTACAAGAACTTCATAAACACACATACATACACAAACACATTCATACAAAAAGTGTCTATAGCTATGTATACATACATTTGAATTGTACGAGTATATTAAACAAAATACAAAAAGGGAAACAATTTCAAATAAATGAAAAAACATTTATTTTTTAAGGATTGGTAGGTCAAATTTTGACATTTATTTTAACTGATTATATCATTTGTTTCTTACGGATGTGTCAGTTGATTAATCAACATTTAAAAATAAATAACAAATGGCATTTAATTTAAATGAAAATTAAGTAGACCGGTTTTTAAATGAAATATCATTTCTTTTAAATGATATTTTCAGTTATTTTAACTTACAAACTTTTTTAAGTGTATGGTTGTGTGTACTTGATCAACGCGTGAAAATTCCTAAATACTTTGTACCAAATAGTTCATAGGAGTACCATATTACTTTTGAGGTTCCAATAGCACTACAAAAAATACTATGGCACACTGCATATCCACAGTGTAGCCCAAAAAAAGTTGAAATATTCAAAAATCCTTAACAAATTGTCAAATAATCCAATTTTCAATTTTTTTAAAATGTATTCTCGAAGATTTTGTTTGCTAAAAATTAAAAATAAATATTCTAGAAAAATGGATGGCATTATAAAAGAATTAAAATTTTAACAAATTCAAATATCAATAATTTTTTTTTAATTTTAAAATAGACCTTTAAAACATGATTGCTTGAGTTAGTTTTTAAACCTGATTCCATTTTAAACGAATCGATTTGCAAAATTCTGTTTATATACTTTATTCAATTAATATCGAATTCAGAGAATAAATTTGATGTTTGTTGATTCTTTTTATAGAATCAATCAAATTGATTAAATTTTTTACAAATCAAATAACTTAAAATCATTCTCTAACAGAATCACAAAACAAATTATTCAATCGAGTAAAAATTGAATCATTGAATGAAGTTATTATGTTTTATTTATACACTTACAATATATTTCTTGTTACCGACTGTAGTTCAATTGCTTTGACTACCTTTGTCAATTATTAAACAATGATTGAAAATAAACAACAAAATGGGCTGAATATAATAAAAAGTCAGTAGTCCTCTTTTTAGTTGTATTTTCGATCAATTTAGTATGTATTTTAAATTATTTTTAACGAAATAATATTGTGAGTGTAGATTTAAGAAAATAAAAATATGAAATAAAATGAATTATCAAGATCTGCATTAAAACTAATACGTCATAAATTTAGCAGAAATAGCTTTCGATTATCGATTTGAAATATCTATCAAAACTTAATTTTTTTGACCATTAAATTTTTAAATCTGAATCCAAATCCCCTTATCTGGCATAACTCTGATGCATACAAACAATACATAAGCTATGCTGTTTTTGTAAATTTAAACCATGAGTTCGGTTCTCTTTCTTAAAAAAATTAAGTTATGACGCTTTTATTAATATGCGTTATAATAAAAATATTTTTAATATAACGCATATTAATATAATATTTTTGTTTTTTATTTTGTTTAGGGATTTAGATGGAAGTTTGCAATTTTAATAATTGTATGTTATGTTTGATATGTTGTCAATAGTATTTATTGTATACCAAAATATTTATTACACCAAGTCCATTATCAATTAAAAATTTAAATGATATGATTAAACTTTAAATTTAAAATGAACGAAAAATAAAAAAAAAAATTAACATTTTTGGCATTAATATTTTCTGTGTTTTAGAAGTGAACCTTTTTGGCAATGAAGTGGCAATCGAATTAAAAAATTAAGTTTTTTTTGGGTCAACCAATTTGAGGTGTTTCAAACAAAATTCTGTTGTAAATACTATCAGGATTTTGTTGCATCAATCGATTTTTTTCGTAGTAATCGAATTTCAGTTAGAAAATGACAAAATTTTTCAGTGTGTGTATGCGTAAAGATTTAGCATATGCTTATTTGATGAAATGGCGCTGCGACGAGTATATATGGTAAATTGAAAGCTAAAAGCTTAGATATATAAATATCTTTACAAGATTTAATAAATACAACACTCTAATTAATTTCTGTTGAAATTTACCCAACTTATTGTAGGAAAAGGTACTCCTACTATAAGTTGGGTAAATTTACTCTGCGTGCGTAAATGAAAAAAATAGTTGATGAACACAAAATTGGTAAAATAACATTAAAAGTGCGTAAAAATTCAATGAAATTTTAAAATTAAAGAGTAAATTCACCAAATTTGTGCGTAATGAAACACGATTTTTCTGTGAATGTACATAAAAATGCGGAAAAATCCTACAAAAATGCGCACATTTTCTACCATGATATTAAAATTAAATAAACCAAAAATATTTTTGTTTTGTGTTAAAAATCAATAAACTTATTATTTAGTAATTGACAATAAAAATGATAATTTTATTGTTTGTTAACTCACAGCAAGAATTAAAACAATAAATTTATTGTTTAGAAATTCCAAATAATTGATAAATTTAAAAAACTAATGAATCTATTTTTTAGGTTTGAAAATTGTATCGTTTTTTGTTTTTTAATTTCAAAATGTCATATTTTTTTTACTACTATAAGTTAGTATATTTACAATCTTTGTGCGTAAAATTTTTATTTAACAAAACAATACTTATTTTAGGCATAATGTGTTTAATTGTAAAGAAATAGTGTCTAAAAATACTGCTTGTGTGTATTATTGTATATGAAAGTGTGCACAAAAAAGTTTTACGCATTTGGTGTTTATATTTACCGAATTTTCGTAATATTACATAAAACTTTGCCTATTTTGTTGTAGTAATTTTACAAGCATTTTTTAGAGTGAATATTTGGGATATTCAATTTTATTTTTTTGTTTAAATTAATTAGAATTGGCTTTTTGTAATTTTTTTTAATAATTTTATCTTTTATACAATTTTATTTATTTCATTTTTATTCTTTAAACAATTTGGATCATATCACAATTTCCTCCAACTTTTTCCAAATTAACCTAAAATCTCCTGTTTGGAAAAAAAAATTAAAATAATAAACAAAAGGAGTAACTACTTTTTTTTGCTAAGTAAGCAGAAAAGTTAGGCCACGAACCACTTTATGGAAATTTTTTCTCTAAAATGCTTTTATTTGGGACTGATCGGAAAGTCAGCAGGGGCAGTGACATGTCGCTAAGCGGTCATGAATACGTATTTACGACTTTTCCAACAAGATTGAGTTTTAATAAAATCCGGTTTAAACGTAAATACCGGTATACTGTAAATTTACCCAACATACCAAATGACTTGAGAAAAATATTATTATAAGCTTACAAACACAATCCTTAAGATTGAAAAAGACTTGAGATTGAGAATATATTGAAAAAGGCTTTCGTAACAATTGTAGAAAAATCAAAACGGAACCCTCGTGAAAATATTATGTGTGTATGATTACTATAAGCTTATTCTTGCAATTGTAGAATAAGCTTACAAAAATAATATATTATTAATAGTTAAAAAAGAGAAATCATAATTATTTTCTTCAATTTAATTTATTTTTTATTTTAATTTTAAAAATTAATAATAATAACTCATTTTAAATATAAATAATAATAAATAGTTTTAACCATAAATAAAAGTAATTAAATTTAATATGCAATTGCACGTTTACTATATAAAATTTACAACTAAATGTACACGCAAAACACGTTTAACAAATTAAAAAAAAAGTCACGGCACTTGTTGTATGCATTATAAGCGTGTAACAAAGACAACAACACTAGAATGTAATGAAAAATATTTCTATTTCAATCGTCATATTGCGTTGTTGTTGTATGTTGTTTATAAGCATACTTGAGAAAAAGTTATGTATAATAATCTTTTCTCTAGCGTTGTTAAATACTGCTTGTGAATTCACATTTTATAAATATTATAATAAGCGAAATTAAGAAAAGATTAAAACACACTATTAATATAAGCTTATTCTCAAATTGTATTGCAGTTTGATTGCTATATGGTATATTGGGTAGTATAATACTTTTTTGCTGCAGTCTATGTGAACATAATTAAATCTTCATCATAGCGTATGAGTAATATTTAATTTTGTTACTTTGCATACAATACTGTTGCGTATGAGTTATATATAATTGATACACCAAAAAATATTTTAATTTTAGTCGCTAACATTAAATTTTTATCAATATTTTACAATATAATATTAATAAAAATGCAAATTAAACTGTAAAATAGGAAACAATTAACATAAACCATCCTGTATAAATAAAATAAACAAAAAAAACATGAAAAAAACAACCACATACAGACACTTACATGAATACGTTAATACAAATATGTACAAGTAAATACACATAAACATCATACAATAAATACTATTTACCTTTAAATACATAACGATGACAAAAATAACAAATTTATGTTTATTGAAAACATTAAAATAATAACATTAACAACAACAACAACAATGAAAATATTTCCAGACACAAACAAATATAAGCAACAATGTATAAAACTGTCACACGTATATATAATAATCGTATATGTATGTATTTTATATGTTCATGTATATATAGATATATGTTATATGTATGTACGAACATATCCGTTTCCTATAAAAATATAATTCTTTATTTGTTGTTGTAGTGTTTACAAAATGTAACAATACTACATATTTACAAATACTCCAACCGTTAAACACTCTCAGCCTCTATCCTGTGAAACAATCAACATAAAATTTAAATTAAAATTTAAGCAAAATTGCTTTATCATAAACGTTAATCTTATTGTTATTGGAGTGTGAGTGAGTGCTTATGTAGGTGTCCCTAATATAAGGTAATGTCGAATTTCAATATTAACAAAACCTAGTGTTAATATTTGGTCTAAAATATAGGAATATGAAAAAACGTGTTTTTAACGTTAATCAGTGCTGGATTATATCAAAAAATTTAGAGTTTTTGAAAATTTCATCGATCAAAGCGCTTTTTTATGAAAGCCGTTTGCATTAAAGTAACACCTAAATTCAACACCTGTGTTAAGTTTAGATAAAAAATTGACAGAAGTATACCCAGCAAAAACACACCTTACCAAATAATGAGTCTAGTAATCTAAACTCCAAGGTTTTTACGTATTAACCTTTATGTCATAATTCTAACTTTTTTTTATATGGGATGTCCCAAAAGGTAAGGTGTTCTGCTTACGTACAGGCTTATGAAAAAATAAAGAATAATGAGTGGCGCTTATGCATATTAATAACTGGTTACTAATAACCAATTATAATTATATTTTTCTGTAAGAAATAAAGTAACACATTATATTCTAACTTCTGGTAACCAATTATAATTTAACTTTGAGTAAGCGACAAGGTAATGAGATACAGTGTTGAGAATCACAATATCTAATCCCCTTTTCTCCCAAAAGGAAATATAAAAATTAACCATTTGACAGCCAATGGTTGATTAATGTCCCATTTATAGTTTTTGTCGTATTTGGCCCATTTTTTAACCGATTTGTATCGACAGATGATAGTTGCTGCTTTCACAAAACTATTTGGATCAATATGGTCTCAGAGCCAATTCAAAAAAATATGTATATTTTTGCATAACTTTTGGAACACTTTTCGAATCCTATTAGACAACACAGGGGATCAAAATTTTGTACGAAATTGTCTATTTCTTTAACTTTTAGTAACATCGAGATATTTGGAATTGGTTCACTTCATTAATTACAGGATACAGATACAATTTGGGACATATATATGTATCCCGTGGTTGTCAAAGGTCAAAACGAAGAAGTTTTTTCTCAGTTTTGAAAATTTATTCGCATTGAAATTCAAGTAATTTTCATTTGATTTGATTTTTATAGATTTTTTCTGCTGATTCCAAATTTGATTTCCAAAATTTTCATTCTCTTTACAATTTTGAAAAATTTTATAAAAAGAATATTTCGAAACTACAGTTAAAACTCAATTTTTCCACAAGATATTCTAAAATTTTTGTCATATTCATCATCTGAATACCAAAATTAATTATTTAAGATGTGTCATAACACAAATAAGTTTTCACTAACAAATTATCATGTAAGAGAAAAAGAACTCTCTTACATGATAATTTGTTTTATTAAACCCTTCAAATTCATAAATTAATAAAGTTATTTAAACAATTAACAATGACTCATTATTATTTAAATTAAAATAATAGAAAATGTAAGATATTACAGGTAACTTATTATTATTCAATTCAAAATAATAAAAAAAGTAACATATTATAGGTAATACATTATTTTTATTTTGAAAATAATGCTGAATCTAATGAATAAATTAATAATATGTCATTACCATGTTTTTGCTGGGATACAATACAAAGCATATGAAAGTTTAAAGTTTCAGCTACTAAAATAAATTGGAAAATTATAGAATTTATTGTTCCAGTGTTACCATATACAGTTTAAAAGAAATAAATTTTATATTTTTGTGCAGTATTATACATTTTGGAAAAATTTTTTTTTATATAATGTATATAAAGAAGAGAGGTTTTATAAATATTGTGTACTCATTTGGTTAGGGGAGTTTTTTTTGGTGAGATATTTTTGGTGGGCGAAATTGTACTTGTATTACCACACACACAGAAAAATAAATTGCTACCGAATTAAAAATTGTATTTTGGTTGCGACAACCAATAAATTCGGTTAGCATGACCAAATTTAAATGAATATTTTGAGTGTTGAAACCAAATTTCAGTTATAAAGGGTGATTCAAGTAGAGATACTTTTTTCAAAAGCCTTTTTTTGACAGATCACGTATGAGTCGTTTTATTTCATAATGGAAAGACTTACGCCTGAACAACGTTTACAAATCGTTCAACTTTATTACGAAAATTCACGTTCTGTGAAGAATATTTTCGAGGCGAAATTTGTTCAGCGATGAGGCCCATTTCTGTCTCAATGGGTATGTAAACAAACAAAATTGCCGCATTTGGGACGAAGAGCAACCGGAAGAGATTCAAGAACTGTCACTTTATCCAGAAAAAAACAACGGTTCGGTGTGGTGGAATCATCGGTCCATATAACCGTTAATGGCGACCGTTATCGTGCCATGATAACCGACTATTTGATACCTATTCAAGCTTGTGATCTCGGCGACATTTGGTTTCAACAAGACGGCGTCATTTCCCACACATCGCATTAATCAATGGATTTATTGAAAGAACACTTCAGTGAGCACATAATTTCACGTTTTGGGCCGGTCGATTGGCCACCAAGATCGTGTGATATCACACCGTTAGACTTTTTTCTGTGGGGATATGTAAAGTCTAAAGTTTATGCGGACAAACCCGCTTCGATTTAGGCCTTGGAGGAAAGCATCACGCGTGTCATTCGCCAGTTACCAGTCGAAATGCTCGAACAAGTTATCGAAAATTGGACTCAACAGATGGACCATCTGCTACGTTGCAACGGCCAACATTTGATAGACATAATCTTCAAGAAATAAATGCCAAAGAATGTTCCTCAAATGATAATAAACATTTCTCATTAACTTTGAATTTTCTGTGTTTTTTCTTTAAAAAAGTAGGGAACCTCGAGATGGATCACCCATTATTAACCTAATTTTGCTGTGAACACCAATATTCAGTTATACCAACCGATTTCAGTTATACACTCAGAATATTATGTAGTTTACTGTTTGTAGTTTAATAAAAAAGTTTTCCGTTTCATTTAAAAATAAAGGAACATACATTTATTTTTCAAAAAAAATATCTATATTAACTTTTTTATACATTTATTCAAAATAATTTACTATCATTTACCGATTTTTTTCAGTTTCATTTATTTTTTTCATTTGTTTGAAATTTAAAAAAATTTACCCACAAAACGGAAACTTGTGGTTTATTTAAATTTTGTTTGCTGTCTGTTTCAAAAAAAAAAATATTCAAAAAATTTCAATTTGTTTTTTTATTTAAATTGGTTGTATATATACAAAATTTTTCAATACAAATTACAAGAACTTCATAAACACACATACATACACAAAAACATTCACACAAAAAGTGTTTATAGCTTCATATGCATACATACATTTTGTATTATACGAGTATATTAAAAAAAAACAAAAAATACAAAAACGGAAATAATTTCAAATAAATGAAAAAAACAGTTTTTTTAAGGATTGGTAGGTAAAATTTTAACATTTATTTTAACTGATTATATCATTTGTTTCTTACGGATGTGTCAGTTGATTAATCAACATTTAAAACTAAATAACAAATGGCATTTATTTTAAATGAAAATTAAGTAGACCGGTTTTTAAATGAAATATCATTTCTTTTAAAGGATATTTTCAGTTATTTTAACTTACAAACTTTTTTAAGTGTAGAAACCGAATTTCAGTTGGAAATTTATCAAATTTTTCTTTGTGTGCTGTATTTATTTTTAAGTAAAACTAACAAATCGGATTAAGAAATTTCCGATTTTTATTTCAATATGCTGCAAATTTTCCCATTTTCTTTTTTAATGTAATTGTTAAGCATTTTCTTTCAACAAGAGAAAAATTTTCAACAATTTTTTAACCAGTGCTGACATATTAAAATTTCAAACAATTGCCTGACATTAAGAATTTTAAAAACTTCTCAAAAATCGTGAAAGATAGAAGATAAAATATTGTAATTTATATTGATAGTATTTATTAATGAATCCTATTTTATTCAAAAGTTCTAATATTCGCAGTTTAAGGGACATCTTTGTGCCTACATTAGGATTAGGAGTATTTTTATTTTTTTTTCTGTATAGGTCGCATATGTAAGTAGTAAACATAAATACAAATATTTGTGTCTAAATATATTTGTTGTTACCTTATTTAAACCGATTGTTTTTGTTATGTATATTTTACAAGTGGAAAGAGATGTAGTCAGATTTTTTTAATTCGATGTTTATCATTTGCTTATAGGCCATTTAATATTGCCACACACTTTACGTATATGTATTATATTACACACATATAAACCTATAAATATAATGGTATTTATATTTTTTTTTTTGGTAATCTTTTTATATGTTTATATAAATAAAGAGTAACGTTACTGACTGACTGACTGGCAGACTTATTATTTTTCAAACTCAACTTGATATTTGATTTATTGGTTCCTCCTTTGGTGACGAAATCCGCAAAGGCAGGCATTTTTGGAAATTCCGATTTGAAAAAGGAAAAATAATTCGCTTTCCAAACTTCTTTGGATAGATTTTTAAAATTTAAAATATGTGTTCAGTTAAGGTATTTTTTAAATTTTTTGCCAGAAAGTTGGAAAAAATAGGGAAAAACATAATATTTACGAGGGTGGGTCAACAAGTCTGTAACTTTTTAAATGAAACAGAGGATTTTGAATAAAAAACACTTTGCCCAAAATTTCTTAAATTTGTTTATCCCTTTCAAAAAATAAGATTAATAAGATGATTTCATAGTTGGAGTAAAATCACTTTCCGTCGAAAACCATAAATAGTCACTCGGGGCTAATAGTTACTTGGCTATGAAACATCCACTTTCTTCTGAGCTATTAATGGCTGTCAAACAAAAGGACCCAGTTTGTTCAAATTTTGACAGGAGTCAACTGATAGATGCCTGTTGCCCTTGTATAAAGGCGGACTTATTTACCCGCCCTCGTATTGCGAATATCACTTTCAAATAAGGGATAAATATTGGGATAAATAAATAATTATAATTAATTTGTTCCATGTAATTAATATTCATAAGATATTGACAAAAGACCCAACGATTAAACTACAACAGAAAAATAATGATATATGTAGTGGAAAACCTTTTCAAATTGGAAATAATAACACCTTTTGAAAGGAAAAATTTTAAAACAACAACTACTACGGCACCCAAATTATAAGGAGTTCCGAAAGTCCATAAGGAAACATTTCCATTAAGACCAATTTGTTCAAGCATCAATTCTCCATCTCATGAACTTAGCAGATATATAACAGGAATTCTTAGAAAGATAACAGAAAATTCAGTATATAATGTAAAGAACTCATTACAATTTAAGGATAAGATTAGGGGAATCACGATACAGAATGAGAAAACGATAATTTCATTAGATGTAATATCCTTATTCCCTAGTATACCTATCAATGTATTATAGAAGAAAAATGGAATATAATTAAAGAACATACGACTATTGAAAAGGAATTATTTTTAAGAATTCTCAAATTTTGCATAGATGATAGTAGATATTTTCAATATAATAACAAAATATATTCTCAACAAAAAGGATTATCTATGGGTTCTCCAGCTTCTCCAGTTGTAGCAGATATATAATTATGGAGGAACTACTTGATACATGTATTAAAAGATTATCTATTAAACCAAAGATTATAACGAAATATGTAGATGATTTATTTTGTATTATTTCAGAATGTGAAATAGAAAATATTTTAAACATATTTAATTCATTTCACCAGGATATTAAATTTACAATTGCAAAGGAATGTGATCATAAACTTCAATATTTAGAAACATTACTAATAAGAAAGGAGAATAACTTGTTAATAGATTGGTACCAAAAACCAATTTCTTCGGGTAGAATTATTAATTATTATTCAAAACCTCCGAGAAGAGTTATAATAAATACTGCCAAAAATCTTATAGATAAAGCTTTAAATATTAGTGATATAGTTTTTCATAGAAATAATAAAATAAGAATCACAAATATTTTAGAGGATAATAATTTCCCAAGGGAATTGATTTATAAATTGATTGGTCAGTACAATGGACATAGGGAAGGTAGTGTGAATATAGTTATTGAACCTAAGATTTACAAGTCTTTAAATTATGTACCAATAATTTCTGAACGATTAGAAAATTCTAATATTTATGATATCAATAATTATAAAATGGCTCATAGAACATATAATACATTAGATATAGATTATTTAGTAAAATGAAAGATAGGACAGAGAAATTAGATAAATCTAATATTATTTACAAGATACCTTGCGGGGGTAAGGATAATGAAATATGTAGTAAAGTATATATAGGTACCACAAAGAACAAATTAAAAACTAGATTAGCAGGACATAGATCTGATCAGAAATACAGGAATACAGCTTCTCAGAAAACTGCATTATCATCACATTGTGCCACTCCTAGTCATACACCAGATTTTGAAAATACAACAGTTTTAAATACAGAAACAAACTACAAAAGACTCTTCATGATAGAAATGTTACAAATTATCAACACACCAATAGAACAAAGAATTAATTTTAAAACAGATACAGACAATGTAGCTCAGAATTACAGACATTTGATTTATAAGAACAAGATAGGAAATTAAATATGTTCATAAAAATGTAATAGAATAATTTTTGTTGCCTGTGTATAATTTTTAATATTTTTTTTTTAAATTGACAATTTTGTTGTTTCATTAATTTTGATTTTTTAAAAAAATTTGTTTAAAATTAAAAAACAAAAAATCCCTGAAGAAGCTATCCATTGAGATAGCGAAATTTTGGATAAAAATAAATAATTTTGTATAAAATAGACCTTGAGCTTGAATACTTATTACCTGGAATTTGTTTTTTTTTTATTTATTTGAAATAGTTTCCCTTTTTGTATTTTTTGTTTCCGTATAATACAAAATGTATGTATGCATATGAAGCTATAAACACTTTGTGTGAATGTGTTTGTGTATGTATGTGTGTTTATGAAGTTCTTGTAATTTAATTTTAAATAATTTTGTATATATACAACCAATTTAAATAAAAAAACTAATTGAAATTTTTTGAATATTTTTTTTTTTTTTTTGAAACAGACTGCTAACAAAATTTAAATTTGTAATAACTGTTACGGACACAAATAAACCACAAGTTTCCGTTTTGTGGGTAAATTTTTATTAAATTTCAAACAAATGAAAAAAATAAATGAAACTGAAAAAAAAACGGTAAATGATAGAAAATTATTTCAAATAAATGTATAAAAAAGTTAATATAAATATTTTTTTGAAAAATAAATGTACGTTTCTTTATTTTTAAATGGAATGGAAAACTTTTTTATTAAACTAAAAACAGTTAACTACATAATATTCTGAGTGTATGAATTCGTTTAAGGAATTCGTCAAAAAATTTCCACAAAATCGATTAATGGTATAAAATTGATTAAGCTAAAGCTTGTGCGTATTTTAAGATAAGTAAGTACACTCAGAAAAAAAAGTTAGTAGAAAAATTTGTAAACGGTTTTCAATCCCACTTTACTATTTTTTTTACTGATTTTTAGTAAAAAAAAAATATTATTTAGCAAATCTTTTTGCTATTTACATTTTTCAAATTACAGAGTTTTTACAGAATATCTACAAATTTTCGTTACTAATTTCAGAAATCATTTTACAAATTTTTGAAAACTGATTTGCTAAAATTAGCAAAAAAATTACTAATTTTAAAAAAGTGGATATCGATGGAAATGTTATTTCTAATAATTTAAACTTATACATACAAACTTAAATTGCCCTAAAATGTTTCATAGGATTAAAAAAGGGATCGGAAGTGAAGATACCGACTCATGTCTTAAAATAGGACATCCACTTAAAATAGCACTAAAGTTTTTTTTATTTCTAAAAATCAGCCCTAACAACAATTTAAATTTCACCTTAAAAGTAAAAAAAAAATTGACTAAAATATTTTTCAAAACAGAAATTACCACATTAAAACAAAATGATAAATTCGTTTATGTTTTAAGAATTTTTAAGATTTTTAAGCCTTTGATTTTTTTTTTCATTTTGTATAAAACATCTTTTAAAAAATATAATTAAAATTTTTGATGCTCGATAAAAAAAATAAATCTAAAACTTAATATTAATAGTATTAAGTAATTTTTTTGCTGATTTCAGCAAACGGATTTTAAATTCCAATATACAAAAATTCTACTAAAATTTAGTAGCGACTACTAATTTTTCTACTAATTTCATTGTACTACACGTCAGCAGACATGTGTTGCTAAGATTAGCAAAAAATACCGCTGGGCTCAAATTAGCAGAATTTCCCGTAATAACAGCAAAATTTTCAGTTGTCAATACAGACTTTTTTTGGTGAGTGTAGGCACAAAACAGTTAAATCTCAGAAAAGAGGGCCAACCTAACAAGAAAATACAATAGATTTGTGAAAAACTTTTTTATTTCTCAACATAATCTCCTTTTAGCTCGATAGACTTATATTCCATGATAGTTTTTTTCCATGTCCCGTGTTTACAAGTTCGTTTGTTTTGTGGTGCCTTAAAACTTAAAACATATGTTTTATAAGGTTGCCATTTTTCACCAAAGTAATTTATACGTCAGGTCTACTAATTTTGGGAACACCCTCATACGATATTCCTATATTTGAAACTACCGGTAATGAAGTATCGGGCTTTTCAGCCAGTGTATATATTTTTATCAACATTTCTTCTACAAAAATGTATTGAACAGTCTAAACGTTCTTGCTTTATAAAAAAATAAAAAATTCCATGATATTTATGATTATGATGAGACACAGGTTAATATTGTAACTAGACACGTGTAGTTGTTGATGTTAGTAATTTGAGTTAATCATATGTCATTTACATAAAGTAATTTGATGATAAATATTTAGGGGAAAAAAGGTTCTACGAGTAAATATTTGTAAAATGTTTCTTTTTTTTTTTGTAAAAGCAAAACAAAAAAATAATAATTTCATTATAAAGAAAATTTCCAATTTAATTTTTTTTTAAACCTGTCATTTACATTAAAATTGTTATTGATGTTTTTTCTCTTTATTGTGAAGCTATTAAATAATATATGAATTCTTTAAAGTATATTATAATTAAAATTGTAATATTATAAATTTTAATGATTTTTGTAAAACCTATATATTTTTGTTTTTCGTTTCTATAAATTTTTTATTTTTTTTGATAGTTGATAACACCTGCTCGGGAAGTCATACAAATTGTTAGTCTAAAAAGTTTGTGTTTTTACACATTATCTTTATGTTCTTCGTAAGTACATAATATTAGCTACATCACCATAATATTATTATTCTTAGTCTTGTTAAACTTTGTACATTATTAATAAAATTTTGTCATTTTAATGTTGTTACAACAACATTAAAAGTGTGTATTTTTTGCATAAAAAATAACATCCAAAAAGTATACATTATAATTGATATATAAAAGTTAAAGAAAATGTAAATATTTATTAAAATATTTAGTCACATCAACCGGTTAAAGTTATTTAGAAATTAAATCTTGACAAACGAAGGAGGAGATATTTATGAAGGATAAATTAAATATACAGTAAACTTTTGTTAATTCAAATTAAAAATTGCAGTGATGAAGTATTGGAATTATAAAAATCAAATATTTGTGATTTTATTTAGTTAATAAAAAATAAAATGAAATTTGTCTGTTTTGTCTTTGTCACTTATCCAAATTTATTCACTCAGAAAAAAGTATGAGTTGCAGCCACCGAATTTGTTGCCAATAGAATTTTGGTGGTTGCGGCAACGACGATATTTAACTCAGGATCTACAAAATGTCAATGTCATGCAAAAAACAAAATTGGTATTTTGTACATCCTGAGTGTAATACCGTCCTTGGTTGCAGCCACAAGTTTCTTTTAAAATAATTATTTTAGTCTTGACAGCCAATATTTAGTTATCTAGTTTAATGTTATCTTAAACAATTATATTATTGCAAACAACCAAATTTTATTACATATAATTATTTTTGAGATTTTTCTGGTATTGATCCAGGATATTCAGCTTAATAGATTAAATTTTTTCGCATTTCATCATAGATATTGATTTGCATTTCCTTATTGTCTATTTAAACATTATAATAATTCATTTTAATTTTTAACTTTTCCGGGATTTGAACCTGGAAATTCGGAGTATTAGAGCACCTCTGTGTATCTCGTTCGTGCCACCATTGCTCCGAGTTCAGACTTTCAACAGACAAACCAATGATTCCAGCTGACCGATACCCTAGAAAACTGGATTTGAGAAATATTGAATCAGAACTTGTATCTCATTTCGAAGCTTAGAAACATAGAGTTAATTAAAATTGAGTCCAAAAAACTGGGCAAAATTCTAATTGATCGCTATGTCAGTTAAGGAAAAGCAGGATTGGCTCTTTTTTTCACTGGTGAAACGCAGAACTTGGAAAGCTTAGGAAATATTCCAGGAAAATTCTAACCAGAGCGCTAAAATGTCGAAAGGACGCTGACTGGAACAATTACCATCTCATACAAAAGATACATATATACGCAAACCAAACTGGATTCTTATAGAAATTTTTGCGAAGAGGTGAATTGCGTGAGAAAAAAAACTAGATTTTGCAAGATCTTTTAGAAGGATAGTACAGCGAAATTGGCTCTCTTAGAAAAACTGATGGTATTTTTACGGACAACCAACAGAAGTCAGAGGTATTATTTTGTCTACGCACTTTCCTTGTTGCAAATTAATGGCTAGGGATGTTATTATACCATCTGTTGCTGCTACAACTCTGAATGTCTTGTATGTTATACACAGGGTAGTAACAGAGGAATCGATCAGTTACGTCTTATAGGCTTTTTACACTGAACAACATCTTTGTGAAACGCATGGAAGATTTTGAAAATGTGAAACAAGCGTTTACATTGGCAACGTCTTTCATCTTTCATCTGTTATTTATTCAGCTGTCAAAAAAATAAATGAAAAAGAGGCATAATTTTTGTTAAAAATTAAAAATGGATTTGTTGCTTTGCAAGAACAAACCCGAATTTTAATGCAGTACATTGAAATATTAAAGGCCATTCTGGAAGAAGATGATGATGAAGAAGAATTTTTGGTAGACATAAGTATGAAATTCTTACATCTGCCGCTCATTTTCTTTTGTTAAATAAATATTTTCTTCTGTTTATTTTCTGCAATGTCAGTTTGCTAGTGATGGCACAAAGGAAATCGATTTTTTTTGTATGTTTTTAGTGATGACACTTAAAATAACGAAAGATGTGAGATGAAACAAATTGAGAAATGATCATCTTTTGCAGATGTAGAAAGATGTAGAATTTTTAGCTTGTTTAATTCTTATGGGAAGATGTAAACATCTTTGCAAATTGATGAAAGATGTAAGATATAGCTCAGTGGAAAAAGGCTATTATCTTCAATCCAGTCTATTACGCCTGCTTGGCCCATGGAAATGTTCCGTCATCCCGGTGATATGTTAAGATGGTTTCCATTTCCAAACCCGGAAAGGAAGACTATAATGTGGCAAAGAGTTTTAGGCTGATTATTTGATCATGCTTACTACTGGTGGAGAAATTCATTGCTCCAAAAATCTCTTAGTTATCAAGAACATGGGTATCTAGATCCTGTGATTTTGTTAATGAGTTTGTTTTCAAGATCGAAAGGGGTCTAAATAAAAAGGAATACACACTGAGTCTGTTTTTTACATTGAAGTTTTGGGCTGAGGTGCATGAAGTGGACCTAGTTCTTGTCACTCAATGTTTTCAGGAAGGCTGTTGACCGTTAAATTACAACACAAAAGTTACATTAGAGGTCAGTATAGGATACTCCCAATGGGGTCCACTCACCTCTTTGCTGAGTTGTTTGACAGTAGAATTACTTTTAGGAGTGATTCAAGATTTGGCTGTACATACCTAAAATGATGCGGATAATGTTTGTGCTTTTGTGTATGTGAGGTCACAAGAATAATTTCTACAAAAATGCAAGCTGTTGTGAACCTGAAGGACAGCTTGTGGAATAGGTATGGGCTAATCAGAACAAAACTGAATTTGTGTTGTTTACGCGTATAACGAAACATAGGGGTCTCAGACTTCCTGTATTAAAGTGGGTTACTCTCTAACCGTCTACAGAGGTTAAATATCGAACTAAAGTTATCTCAGGGGCTGTGGATTTCCTGGCAATGTTGGACAATTTTTTGAGAGAATTAGGATATGAAACCTGCAGGTTTTTACTGGATGTTTAAACTTTAAATAGCAAGAAATATCCATACGAGTGATATTTTTATTTAACTTGGTCCTTTTCAATTTATTTGAAATTAATTTGGAAAACAACATTAATGGAATCACAGTCTTTATTAACCGCGCATGTTGTGTCCTGTTTGCTGCATTTTCTATAACTTTTTCGATCCTCTCGGGCGCAATAGTGATGACTACGGCATGTATGTTTGCCAGGCAATTTTTGCTTCAGAAACTGCATTGATTGACTTGCAGTATGGCATGGTGCGCCATCTTGTTGAAAACAGTAACAACACAGACGTTTTCCACTCATTTTCGCAGACATTATGAACCAACATCCGCCGTTATTGGTTCCCATCGACATTTTCGCCTTCTCTGAGGAAAAATGGCCCAATGATTATTCAGAAAATATTATAATAAGCTATTGGTCTAGATATCACGGGTGCTCTTGATGTTATATTAAACATATCACCTCTGGATCTTTATATAAAGAGCGAGTTTATGAAATCGATATGCAGACTCTACAAAATGGAAGTTAGTACACGGATTGCAACACAGGGCATGGTCTTATCGTTGAATGGACATGATGCCCTGTATTGAATACTTCCAGATTATTCTGATACCTGTTACACTGATGGATCTAGTACTTATAACAGTACTGGATCCGGCTGATGTGTGGACAATCCGAGTATGCAGAATGGTTACAATTTTTCAGCCTTTAAATTTTTTTATTGTGGATGTGTGGAATTTAATAATTGATAATAGATGGAGGAAAAGGAGTATCTTTAGTGTCAATCAGTACCTCATTTCTGTATTTTTCGCATTGATAAAATTTTCGCAAAAAAATGTAAAACGCAACCTTGTTCTGCTTTATATAGGCTGAGTCATAGGCAATTAAATATATAATTATTAATCTAAAGAAGATAGTATTAATCTAAAGAAGATAGTATTCTTGTAATTTCTCTAACTAAAGTTATAAGTTCGAAAAAAGTTAAAGTAAAGTTATATCGGATACAGAAACGGATAGCAGGATACCCACCTAAGGCACTGGAATTGCCATTTACTTCCTCAAGGATTGTTTAGGAGTACAGACGCGGGCATAACGAGTTTTCTATGGAGAGTTTATCCTCTGGTGGGTGTATTTCAGGCAATGAAATGGTTGATTCGTTGGAAAACTTGGATTGGTTTCGGATCTATAAATCCGGAACAATAGCTGGGTATCAAAATGTAATATTTAGACGGAACTACCTGCGGTGGTAAAAAAGTATTTTGTGAGCAAATTAGAGGGGAAGAGCTGACTGTCGTAGACTTACTGGCCTGATTACGGGTCACAACTTTAGTGCTCGTCATATGGCGAGGATATGCATTGTATTTGCAGGAAGGGTAAAGGCAAAATAGTTTGCATGTCCAAGTCACCTTTATTGTAAACTAAACAGAACACTTTGGGTAGTAACGTCTTATTTATGGATTCTGTTAATCAACTACCTGATTTTCTCAGGGTTTTCTTTTTTCTCTTCTTTTTTATCTTATTTTGATTCTATTTATTATTTTCTTCGCTTTTTCTTCTATTATTTATCTCCCTTTATTTTTCCTCTTTATAGCATAGTACAATAAACAATCTTTAGTCGCAGCCCCATGGACTTGCTGCTGTACTTGTTTAACCCACCTTAACTTAACAAAGACTCTCCCCATACACTACACCAAAAACGCTTAAATTTCAACACCAAAAACTAAGAATGCGGAGTAACGATTAGTATATAATTAGGATTATAGGATAGCTATTAAGGATGAAGTTAACGTTCGAAGTAATGCGAATTCAGGTTGACTGGATTCAGATTATCGAATGTTTGCTTTACTGTGTAATTCAAAGTAGATCTCTTCAGTATCTTAGTAATAACAGCGTTTAGTCTTCATACATACATATTTTAATTTTAAATTTCAATTTCATTGAAAAAAATTTTATTGTAAAAGTTTTAAACCAACATACCAGCTAAAGTTTATTTTTCTGTTTTCTTTTTAAATATGTGTGTATAACTTTACAAGGATGTGTGTTATGCGTGTTTTTTTAGAACCACAAAAAGTTTGTTGTGTATTTTTATTTTGTAAATATTTATAACACACAGCAACACGAATACAACAATGTAAAATTTAAAACAATATAAAGGTGCCAGAAAATCAAACCGCATTAACCAACAAAAGTTTCTTACTGACAAAGCAAAATAATGTTAAATTTTAAAGATCATGTTTTTCTTGAATAACGAATAAATCAAATTATTTGCGTCGATAAATCGAATAAAATGGATAAGTTTTATAAATACTCTGGCAGGACATTGTAAAAATAAGGCTAAATATTATAATAAATTTAATTTCGATTTAAAATTTTTAATATGAATTTTACATTTAAAAAAAACTTTTATCTTACATCAATAGTTTTAGGTTCCAAAACAAAATTATTGACGGAAGTTTTTTGATAAAATTTATTTCAAAGAAGACCTAACTGATGGACACGTGTTTTTATTGCATTGAAAGTATAAAAAGTAGGGGTAAAATTCGTTAATATTTTTGTAAATTAGCAAATTATAAAGTAGGATGAAGGGATAGCACTCATCTCCTTTTTTTTAAAGCTAACAAAAACAAAAAACTTTTATTTATCAAAAAACCCACATATGTATTTCAACTTTAATTTTTATATTATTAACTAGATCTAAGTTTTCTATTTCTTTTTTTTGAAATAACTACCCCATCCATGTGAGATGCTATAACTACAATAAAAAAAAAATTAACTAGAATTTTGAAAAATTAACTTATTTGGTGGAAAAGTTTAAACGAAAATGAAGCCAAAGACACTTTTTACCAATATTTAATAAAATTTTCCCTGATATTAAGAATCAAATTTTACTTAAAATTTGGTCCAAATATCTAAATTATAGAAAAGTTTTACTACTGAGAACTAAATTTTTATTAGAAAAAATTTCTTCCTAATTACAATAGTTCATACATTATCTAAAATTTTAGTTAGGAAATGGTTCCTTGGTTTAAAAAAAAAATTATTTTGCTTAAGTTCATTAGGTAGTTTTTTTTTATTAAAAATTAGGACTTAACTCCCTAAAAATAAGAAAATATTTTCTAACATCAAGTAAAATAGCATTTTATTTAAGTGAAAATTATCTTTAAATTTGGTTAAAAAAATTCCTAAAAAATATAAAACTGTTTCTATGGTAAAGTTAATATACTTACCCATAAGTATTTTTCCACTTTTGGAGGACTTTCGCCTTGTGAAGACACTGCTCTTAACAAGCTTTTTGCTATACATTTTTATCTTAAAACTAATTTTAATTATACTAAACTCATATATTTAAAATATAAATTAAATTTCATTAGAAAAAAGGTAAACCAATTCAAAAAATGTACTGCAGGATATCCTGAAACGTAATGAATTGTGACAAAGTCAGACCCTTTTCGTAGTTAATTAACAGTTATGCTGGAGAGAACTACAAAAGGGGACGCCCTTAGTAATACATGGCATCTATGGCTAAGGAACACTGGGGGTCCTTTGTCTTCTTAAATTAACTAATTTCGGGAAATTGTTGCAAAAATACAAAATATTACAGTTACATTTCTTGTTATTATTGGAAAATATAAAAATACCATAAGTTTATTTTATGACATTTTTAGATTAAACTTTAATTGACATATACAAATTTTAACTTTTTTTATTCGATAAATATAAAGTTAAATAGGCGCAACGTCAATTATGGGAAAGCCATTATGCCGTAATGTATAAAATGTGCTTGCGATATTTTTTATTGTAGTCAGCAATTAAAAATTTAAATTTTAAAATTGGAAAGTGGTAGACTTAAAAACTGAATTAAGAAATGGCTTTCTCAAATTTAGTTAATGTTACTACTCGCGAACAAAAAATTAACACACATTACGTACAAGTTCTTTCTCATTTTAAGTTAGACACATTTTTTGTAATAAATGGGAGTAAATTATGTTCTAATTTTTTTTTTTGAACTAAACTTACATTTTAGTATGCTAATTTCTTAAACCTGAGATGTTTTTCTTAAAAATTGATAAATTTTTATTAAATATACTTGTTTTTTGCCTAAAATCAAGAAATATTACTTGAAAAAGGAAGGATCCTCTTCTGACTATAATAACTATTTCGTTTTTACCCAAACAAAGGCATTTTTATTAATTTTGAGAAAATTTTTCAAAGTTTTAATAAAAATGTACTTAAAGTAAGGAACATTTTAAATCTATTTTAACTTTCTGGTAGAAAATATATATTTTCATTAAATAATTATATAGACGGATATCACTCGACTTGATTACAATAAAAAGTTCATTCACATTAGATTGATCGAAAAAAATTGCTCATTAGTTTTAAATATATCATTACGTAAAAAATTAATATTACGTATACGTATCAATTTAGTCGTTCACATAATCATATTTTTTTGCACTTTTTAGAAATTTATCAAAGCTTTAACATTTTAAGAAATTTAAAAAAAAATAATTTATTTTTAAAGTTTATATCTACAAGATTATGTCCTCAAAAGGATTTTTTAAAATTTATTTACCATGTTACTGCCATTTTAGTGACGCGGCATCTAAAGTGGTCTGACCAGTCTAAAAACTTTAAACGCATTTTTCCCGAAACCACTTTTTTCAAGCTAGTGTGCATGGTATATCATGTTCTACTGAACCGATTTATTTGGGATGACCGCTAAACTATACATACATCCCTCTATAGTTTAGCGGTCATCCCTGTATATAGCGGTCATCCCTGTATAGTTTAGCGCTCATTCAAGTCATTATTAAAAAATTTACTATTGTTAAAAAATTTAAAAATTTTTATAAAAAAAAAAATTTGTATTCAAACGGCCCACATTTTGTGAAAAATGTTTTTAAATTTGTGCGAAGGTCATACCATAGGGACATCTTTACTAATTAAGAATCCAATGACTTTTTGTTTTAGATGGTAAGAAGGGTTGAAACCTTGCACACCAGGACACCCTTTTGTTTTGGACACACCACTTTGTCAGCTCATATCTTTGTGAATTTTCAATATTTGGTTTTCTTATTAAATTTGCAATAAAGGAATTATAAAAAAATGGATAGTGAAAATATTCTTTGTTTTTTTTTACAGAGCTAGAATAACCCCTTAAAGGGGATTTTTTTTAAAGCACATAAAATGAAAAAGTTAAATATTCCAATTCTAAATTATTATTTTTACAATACAAAATATAAGTGAAGAATTAAATAACCAGCAAAAACAGGGGTTCAACTACTTACCGGCCTATTTACTCGCTTAATTACTTTTGTTTGCGATGTCCCAAAAGTAATGAGTGGTCATTACCTTCTTGCTTACAAAAAATACAAAGTAATGGGTGGTCATTACCCTCTCGCTTACGAACGGCCAAAAAATAATGAGTACCCATTACTTTTTGGACATCGCGAACCAAAGTAATTAAGCGCGTAAAAAGGCTGGTAAGTAGTTTATACCATGTTTTTGCTGGGAATAAGTGGAAAAAAGTGCGTTAGAAAAGGTCGCCTTTAATACGCAAAAATGTAAATATCGGAAAATTGAATGAACTTTTTAATTTTATGGCTGCGCGAGTGATCAGAATTATTCGAGCAAGTCGGTTAACCGCTAATTCATTCTCGTTAATCGAAAAAATTTAAAAATTCATCACTCAATTCAAATTATCGTTACTTCGAATTTAACAATACATGCGGCATTAAATATTGGGATGAGGAAAGTCTATTATGTAGAAAAAAAAAAATTAAACTTATTTTTATTTTATTTCGATCGGATGTCCTTTTCTCTAAGTATTCCAAAAATTTCAATTAGAAACTTGTACAAAAAGAGTTCCTTTATTTTATTGTATTTTTTCTAACCAGTGTAGGTCAAGAAATAACTTTAAAAACATTTTTCTCACAAGCATAAATTTAAATCGGCGTTAACCGGGTTAACCGATTTTGATCCAGTTATTTAATTTATATCTAACTAAAAAATTTTATTCTTATGATGGCCTTCTTTTGAACAAGTAACACAGAAAATAATGACAATGCTCCTATAAAGACTTGATAATTTATTTGACATTAAGAAAGGGTTACCTCTTTATTATAAAAAAGAAGTTCAATGGTTAAAAAAAGTTTTTTCCAATTGAATGAGTAATTTGGTTGACACATAGTTATTAATTTTTTTGTGGTATAGAACTATTGTACGACGCTAAAGGAGGGATGTTCCAAAATAAACCGGTTTTATTGCTTTTTATACCCTCCGCATATGAGAAGGTACATATCATTTTGTCATTTCATTGATCCTAGCCGATCTAGCCAATATAATACAAATATATAAATATTTGCAATTAAGTAGAATTTTATATGAGCGTCTGGCGAATAAAAAATTTTGTCATGTTTTTTCAACCAGAATTTTTTTTTCACCTACAATTTTTTATCTCAAAAATGATTTTTATTACAAAGATTATTTTCACATTCAAAAACGTTTGACACAACATTTTGTTTACCTCGACAATGAATTCTTAATTTAAATTTTTTTATGTTACTATTACGAAAATACTACGAGGGTGGGTCAATAAGTCCGTTACTTTTTGAATCAAACAGTTTTTTTTTTTTGGAAAAAAAAAAAATAATTTTTCAACATAATCTCCTTTTAGCTAAATACACTTAGTCCAACGTTTTTCCAATATTTGTATCCCTTCCGA
Source organism: Eustalomyia histrio (assembly GCA_949748255.1). Lineage (NCBI taxonomy): Eukaryota > Metazoa > Arthropoda > Insecta > Diptera > Anthomyiidae > Eustalomyia > Eustalomyia histrio. The sequence continues at coordinate 43,501,651 of OX456525.1, read as the reverse complement.
AAAATAGGATTTTTCGAGGTCCATAAAATAGGCATTTGTTTGATCAATAATTTTATCGTTGGAGCTAAATCTCTGTTCACTGAGCTGTTTCTTTAGGTTTGGAAATAGGAAATAGTAAGGGGAAATAGTTAGGGGGGGCTAAATCTGGAGAATAAGGAGAATGAAACCACTGAGCCACTTGAGATGCCTATGTCTTTCACAATCTATCGCAAATTCAATATCCAATAAGCCAACAGCATATCGTGAATATTTGCTATTGTTTAGGGTCTAGAGACCTTAACTGGGCGTGCAGAACGTTCGGCATTTTCCTTGCTTGTAAGGCCACAACGAAAGTCAGTAAACCACTTTTTATACCCTTCACCACAGGTGGAAGGGTATATATAAATTCGTCATTCCGTTTGTAATTTCTACAATATTGATCTTAGACCCTATAAAGTATATATATTCTGGGTCCTTATGAAAAGCGAAGTTGATTGAACGATGTCCGTCTGTGTGTTAAAATGGGTTTTCCGAAGAACCCAGACATGATGAGGGCTTGATTGTTATATATTTCTGTTAAATGTGATCCATTTCCGCTTGCTATTAAAAATCAGCCAGATCGGTTGATAAATGGCTGAGATATTAGCAAAAAACCAGCACTACCTCTAATTTTTTCCGTAAAATTCCTTTGTTTTTATATGTATGTTGAATATTACGCATAACAAACACATCAATTTCTTTTTCTTTACCTCTTCACCTTTTATACACAAACAACAAACACATACAAAGATTTCTCATTTAAATAAAAACCAAACTTATCCCTATTGAACGAAAACTGTTCATTTAACTCTATAAACGATGATTCCATATAGCCTTCATAGCTGAGTTGTCTAAACGCTATGTCACAAATACTTTTTTTTCTCTAAGAACGCGAGTTCGAATCCTACTCAAGACACAATTCAACTTTTTTTTGTACATTTTTTTTTTATTTTCTTAAGACTTTTTTTATTTTTTGTTTTTTTCAACATTAAATAATTAATTTAAATAAAATTTTATATTAATAATCAAATAATCCATAAATAGGCTATAAACATCAAAATTTGTATAAAAACCCTCTGATACAAACAAAATACAAACGGTTTTATTTCTATTTTTTGCTCCGATTTAAAAGAATTTATAAACAGATTTTTAAACCATTTTATTTCTCATATATTAAGAAAATTTTGTCATAATTTCCCTTTGAGTGCAACTATTTTAGGTCATACCTTATAATAATTTATAAAAAAAAAAAAAATTATAAACTATTTTCCTTCAAATTTTTAAAATTACGCTAAAGAAATAAAAAATATTTTTTAATAAAAAAGCGAAATAAAATCCCAAATGCAAATTTGCCAGCTAAATTAAACGTATTTGTAGAAATAAAACACATGCAGTTCTAGTGATTTCTTTTAACGATTTGTAAAAAAATATTTTTTTGGTCGAAAACAGCTTTTTTTTAGAACTAAAAAGAATTTTTGAAAAAAAAATATGACAACACTGATTGGCATTATGATCGTGGTTGTTGTTGTTTTTATTTTATTTGTTGAACTTTTTGTCTTTCAGCTCCTCACCTTTTACCCACAAACAACAAATCTATACAAAGGTTTGTCATTTAAATAAAACCCAAACAAATCTGTTTTAAACGAAAACTCTTTATTTACTTCTATTAACGACGTTTGCTTATGTCCTTCAATGGCTCAGTGGTCTAAGCGCTTTGTCACAAATACTTTTTTTCTTTTAGTCGCGTGAGCGAGCCCCGTCTATTCAACTTTTTTTATTTTTATATTTTTTAAACACTTTTTTTTTTATTTTCTTAAGACTTTTTGTTATTTTTTTTTTTTAACAAAACAAATGCGTCCAGCACAGTTGCCTTAATGATGTTGGTCAGCTTTTCTGCATAATTGGAGAACCGAAAGAGGAAAAGTTTCAAAATAAGGTGCAAGCATCTTGGTTATCAATACACAACATCTGACCAAATGTGCGCGGGATCCTTGAATTGGGCGTGACACAAAATAGATTAATTTATATCTTAAGAACGGTAAGACCGTAATTAAATACTCCATAAATGGGCTAAAAACATCAAAATTTTTATAAAAACTAAAATGTAATATGACCTATTGATACGGCTTATATATCCAAAGATCGAAAATCTTTAGTAGAACATATTTGCTGAAAGTAGTTATGACCAAAACATACATTTTTTTAAATAACTATTTTCGGGAACCATAAATCTTTCAGAGTCCATGTTTTCTCAATAAACTAAATGGTAAATTTCCACTTAAAGATGTCCGTACATAAATCTGTCCATTCCATATATGTCCATATATAAACTTCACTATTTTCCCAAAATGGTGAAGGGTATATAAGATTCGGCATAGCCGAATTTAGCCGCTCTTACTTGCAGAGTCCCCATAGTATTTATCAAGCTTTTCCTTGGTTTTATTGACGGTTTTTTCGCTAAAAAATTTTTAATGAGCACTCGAAATTCACTTTTATCCATTTTTAAAAAAAGCAACGCAAAGTAAATGTCGAAACTTGCTCAAAATTTGACAATAGTCCACTAACAGGTGGTACTTGATGGGAGCAGTTTTGCATTTCATATAACTACGAGGGAAGTTCGAAAAGTCACGGACTTATTGATCCGCCATCGTATAAAGGGTAAATTTAGTACCTTTATTGTTTATTTTTTAGTTCTATGGGAACTAATTGTATCTTATGGCGAAATTTTCAACATAAAATTAGCATGTGAATGGAAAAAAACATATTCCTTAATTTTTTTCTATTTTAAAAATTTAATCGGAAAATCAATTTATATTAACTAATTATTTATTAAACTTTCAATAATAATTGTGATGAAGTAGATCAAAGGTACGTAAATTTTCAGCTAATTTTGTTGAAGCCTACAAATTGTTGCTGCTCTGTAATGTTTACCAATTTGCGGAACTCTATATTTTTCGTTTAAATTTTAAAATGTTTAGTTTTATATTAATAAAGAAACACTTTTGAAATTCTTCCTTTATAACTATTGTGTTTTATATTGAAAATACCATTTTTATGAAAAAATAATTTTATATTGTTATCCACTTAATAAAAAATAGAGGATACAACATTTTTTATAAATAAAAATTAATACAGCGGCCACCAAATTTATTACAGTGTCCACCAAATAAATTATATGCATTTTTAATTAAAAGTCAATTTATTAGAACAGAATTTATATTGTTGAATTCTAAAATTGTTTGATCTATGTATATTAAGTTTTCCACTTGAATAGCTTCTCCAATAACAAAAATTTATTTTCATGATTTATTATTATTTTTTTTTCCAGAAATATCTATTGTATATATATTTATGAAGCTTTCTATACCAACTGCCTCGATGGAGAAAAAAAATGTTATGAATATTTGCGATATATTCAACAAATATTTTTACAAATACCAAGCCGTGTAACATTTTTGGAACTGGTTCATTTTTATCAAGGACAATTTTATATAATTTTTCACGGGTACTGATTTATTTAAACAAATATAAAGTAGTATTTGATTTGGAAAATATTTTTCTTTCATTAAAAATTTATTTATTTCATTTAAGTTCTTTATTATTCTGAAAAATTATATTTTTTTAAAACAAAAACAATGAAAATTACTTACAAAATAATTATTGCAGTTAGCTAACAAATTGTTCAAGTGAACGATTGAAAAAATTGTTATACATATGAATAATTGAAAGAAATTTTTAAAGGGTGATTGAACAACTAATTCTCTTAGAAAAATTTTATTACAAAGCCCACGGAAAGTTAAATATTTATACGATATCCTTCTTTTTAGCTGGACATGTATTATTGAAGGCCTTATATAAATATAAAGCAGAAAATCGATTCTCATTAAACAAATTGTTTCTATTTTATTTTAACGACTTTTTTTGTGTTATTTCAGTTTAAAATAAAAATTATTTGCTTGATTTCCCCAATGTTTAATTTCCATTAGTAGCTTTTGCTTTCTTTGCACATTTTAACAATTCTATAAAGTATAGATCTACCAAAAAAAAAATGAAATGAAATGAAATGAAATGAGAAAAATAAAAACGGTATGAATTATGATTTTGGTTTTGCCAACATCACACCTGTGTTTTTAGGACAACAAAAAACCTAAAACAACCAAATGTACTTTTAGTAGTTAATAACGGTAGTAATCTACGTTAGGGTGACAGGGAATTGTACAAAAAAAAATTTGTTTTTTCAAATTCCGTAGATTGCCTTGCACACATTTCTAACACTTGGTCCAAAATGGTTCAAATAAGATAACCTTAATCAGCGGCGCAACTCGAGCGAAAATTCGAATTTCATGTTATAACACATCATTTTTAATAAATATGGGCATGCTGAACACAAACAAGAAAATTTCTAAATATCTCCTTAAAATCTAATATAAAAAATCTGTGTAAATGAATGCAATTAATGATATCTCGAAAACCATTTGTCAGATCTTGTTTGTGCTCAACATGGCAAAATGAATGAATAAAAAAAAAAAATTATGTGTTATAACCAGGGCAGCGATTTTCATGCACTATAAAATTAAGAATGTACTCATAAATTATGCAATAAAAAATGTAAAATATCAAATAAAAACAATCAGTAAATAAAAAATTTAACGAATATGTTTTTAAAATTTTTCGATTTTAAAACACTGTCTTATTAAATGGATTCCAATAGAAATGTTCACAAAGATGGCAACATGAGGTTTGGCTTTTTAGTTAAGTGTAACACAGCATACAGGTTTTAAAATATTTTTAATAAAATTTTAATTTGATTATAGTTTTTCAAAAAATATACAATAAAAATAAAAAATACGCAATTTAAATCAAAATATGCAAAAATAAGTAAAACCCTTTTGGCTAGAAACCTAAAATTTAGAATATGCGTTCACTGAAGTATGGGCGAAGTCACTGATAAGGTATATTTTGCAATTTTTGGACAGGAACAAGGTAAAGACTGGGGATCAAAAGGAGAAAAGTCTCGCTCCTAACGGCCTATCAAACCGCTAGACCTAAGAAGTTTAAGTTTTGTATGAAGGTTCCTCCTCTGGAATAAGGTGTTTTTGGTAAAGTTTACGGAAAGGGGCAAAAAGGGAAGAATTCCCTCTAATGGCCTGCCAAAACCACTGGAGCCAGGTAGTTGTAAATTGGTACATATGTTCCCTATCCAGCCTATAAATCCACCCAGATGGGATTTTCGGAAATTCCTACGGTGAAGACAAAAAGGGGAAGTCTCCCCCTTAATGTCCTGCCCTAAGCTCTGTAGATAGAAACCTGAAATTTAAAATGTGTATTCTCTGGAGTATGGGCTAACTCAGAGAAAAAATACATTTTAGATTCTTCGCCAGGTACGTGGTAAAATTTGGGTTAAAGGGGTGAAAAAGTCTGCTCCTTAACGGCCTACCTGCTGGATCTAGGAAATTAAAATTTTGTATGAGGGGTCCTTCTTCAGTTCAGACAACAGCTAAATTGGCATTTTTGAAAATCCAAGGGGTAGTGACAAAAAGGGAAAAATTCCCACCTGATGGCCAGCCCAAACCCCTCTGGCTGAAACTTAAAAAATATAAAATACGAGTTCGCTAGATTTAGGCCTTTCGGTTAACAAAACAGAGTTTTAGTTAAAATCATATTTTTCAATTGAATTAGGAATATATTTGGTTGCGGCAACCAAAAAATTTAGTTGTTGCAAGCAAACTATTCAGTTTACAGGAATTTCGGTTATCACAATGAATCTGTTTTTGTAATTTTAAAATAGTGAGAAATTAAAACACTAACATTGAGAAAACGGAGAGTTGAAACACTAAGCAATTTAAAGTTTTAGATATTGCCTTAAGGGGTTTGCACGGTTCATTAAAAGAGCAATTTATGGCTATTGTGAATAGCTCCAAGGAGACACACATTTTGAGATTTCACATATATCTAGCCGAAGGTTTTTGGGTAGAACACTAATGGGGACAATTGTCTCTAAACCTACCTGCATGCCAAGTCCAAGTTTCTAGCTCCATTGTTGAAATTTAATAAAAATTTACCAACAAAAAGGGAATTTGTGGATTATTTATTACCGCTACAGTTATTATAAATTTCAATTTCAATTTGTCGTCTATTCTAAAACAAATATTTAAATAATTCCTTTATTGTTTTTTATTTAAATTGTTTGTTTATATACAAATTTATTTAAATTCAAGAACTTAAAAAACTTGATACACATATTTATGTATGACATTGATAAAAGATGTGTGTATCTGCATATTGCAGATTGAAAAAATAAAACAAAATTAAAAAAACTGAAACATTTTCAAATTAATGAATAATCATTTAGTTTTACCGAATAATTTAATAGGTACAATCTAAACATTTATTTTTAACTCAATAATCATTTATTTTTTACTGATTTGACAGTTCTTTAAACAATATTTCGAAACAAATGACAAAATCAATTTGATTTCAATGAAAAGCAAGTAGACCGTGATTTTTTGTTGACTTAACTCACATATTATTTTATCTGTAGCTCAATCGGCTTGGGATGTGTGATAGTGTGTGTGTCCTATTTTTCAATTTAAATAATTTTTTTTTCTTATTTTTGTTTTTTTGAAATTTCAAAAATTAACCCCGTATGAATTTCAACAATCTAAGAATTAGCCCATACTTCAGGAAATACATATTTTAAAAATCTGATATTTAACACAAGCTATTTGGGAAGGAAGCAAATGTAGAAACTTTTCCTATTTATACCCTAACCAAAAAAAAAATTTTAAAAATCTTATGTGGTAGTATGTCTACTGTACATAGGACTGATGGATTATATGAACTAATAAATTTATGACATCATTACCGATGCAATGTAAAGGAGTTATATTGTAATGAACCAATAAATACCAATAAATTTATAATAACGATTTAAAGATCTCATTCCATTGATTAATAAATTGCATAATCACTAGTAATACACCATCTAAAAACAATAATAACAAAAAGTCACTTAATGACTGCAGGAATTAACCATTTATGGACCAACTAAATAATTATTTTTTTTACTAGTAGGGGTTAATATCAACATTTTGGAAGTTGTTTAAAATGACTTCTTACAAATCCAAAAATTTGCACTAATAACTTCTTTGGATGTTCTGAAAAAGATATTCGTAAAGAATAACATCCATTTTATTTTGCTGGGTAGTTATAAATATGGTAGAATCATAGTAAAGGTTGTTGTATAGTAAAAATTACAAAAAGCCTTTATCAAAAGTAGTTTTAGAAAATTGCTTGTCATATTTATGGCAATAAAATTATAAATATTTTTTGTATTAAATGCAAATTTTTGTTTGTAATTGTATCAGATACATCAAAAATAAATACAAATCCTTGATTAGAAAGCCCTCAAATAATATTTCTACCTACTCAAAAAACCAAAACACAATCCACATGTATTTATGTATATCCATAAAAAACTACACCATTAAAAAATTTTAAATTAAAAAATCGAAATATCACACATTGTTAGACTGGTATATGATCATACATGGGCACACATAAAATAATAATAATAATATACGTCCATGCATAACTTAACATACGACCAAACATGAACTTATATATTTTCATATATCTTCGGATCCATATATCTTCCGAAATTTGTTGGCATATGGCGGTATACGTTCATATATAGTCATGTATTGTATGAGCGTACATAAATCATATATGAGTAGATATGATGATATAGGAAAACACTATCACTTATTTCAAAAATATTTTAAATTACAATTCATAAATTTTCAGTTGTATTTTAATTACAATAAATTTGTAGGAAATGCATTAGATAAAAATTAAATAAGATGAAATGAAAATATTTGAACTTCCAGCAATACTTTCTTACTCATCTGTTTTGATATGATTTCCATTCGAAAATGGTGTAATTCTCTTAAATTCCCTGCACTTAGAGAAAAAATTTATTTGCAATATGGTCACAGTTACAAAATTATATTCCTTTCCGTCATTGCAATTTAGTTTTTATTGTACAGGGTAAAACCAAAAGCAGGCACCCAACGTTGTTTTTTTTATAAATGATTCGACAAAATTTATTATTTTTTAAATGTTTATTTGGACCTTCAAGTTTTATCCTTAAATTTTTGAAGAATATATCGGAAAAGTGGGCGCCGCAATTGTTACTAATTATTTGGACTCTTCTTACTGCATTTTCAATCGTTCTGGGGAAAACTTAGGGCAATTTCATCTCGCACTCTTGTTGAATACTTTTCTACACTCACCAAAAAAAGTCTGTAATGGCAACTGAAAATTTTGCTGTTATTTTTGCTAATCTTAGAAACACATGTCTGCTGACGTCTAGTACAATGAAATTAGTATAAAATTAGTAGCCGTTACTAAATTTTAGTAGACTTTTTGTAAAGTGGAATTTAAAATCTGTTTGCTAAAATCAGCAATTATATTATATTTTTTAAAAAACGAATTAATCATTTTGTTTTAATTTGATAATTTCTGTTTTGAAAAATATTTTGGTAAATTTTTTTTTTTTAATTATAAGATTAAATTTTAATTCTTTTTAGGGCGCATTTTTAGAACTAAAAAGCCTTTTTAGTGTTATTTTAAGTGGATGTCCTCTTTTTAGACATGAGTCGGTATCTTCACTTCCGATCCCTTTTTTAATATATGTAACATTTTAAGGAAATTTAAGTTTGAAGGTGTAAGTTTTAATTAGAAATAACATTTCCTTCAATATCCACTTTTTTAAAATAAGTTATATTTTTTGCTAATTTTAGCAAATCAGTTTTCAAAAATTTGTAAAATGATTTCTGAAATTAGCAACAAAAATTTGTAGATATTCTGTAAAAATTCTGTAATTTGTAAAATGTAAATAGCAAAAAGATTTGCTAAACAATAATTTTTTACTAAAAATCAGTACAAAAATAGTAGAGTGCGATTGAAAACCGTTTACAAATTTTTCTACTAACTTTTTTTTCTGAGTGTAGAGAGCTTCCAGAGCACATACCCCCTGAATTAAAAAAAAGGAAAAAGAAAAGAGCTTAAAGCGGTTAAATCAGCTGCCCTTACTGATCACTGCCATTGTTTGCGGCAATTAAATCTCATTAATCATGATTCTGTTTCCCTCACCAGTCATAGTAGCCGTGCCACCCACGGCGGCGTTCTTGAAAAAATAAGTCCCAATGACACCTCCAACATAAACGGCGCATCATTCAGTGACTTTGAGTGGATGTAATCGCTCTTCCTGAATGATAGGTAAACTCTCAGCGGTCCAGAAGCCACAAATTTAGTTTAATTATGACATTTCCTTATGCTATATTTGGACAGAAAACCGTCCATTGCAAATTATTCACGAGTACAGCGTCCCACAGCCTTTCGACGTGTATGGTCTAATGGTAAGGGCTTGCCATATTCGAAGCCCTTTAATTGCACTATATTTCCCCTATTCAAAAAAAGCAACACATTAATTAATAAGAAGAATTTCCTGAGAGTTGCTTCTCTTTAAAAAAGTTATAGCTGCTTCGAATAGGATGACATAATTTGGGCCATTTTATATTTTAAGTTTTGGTATTCCGCAAAAAAAAAATATTATTGAAATACATCATATTTAGAAGTTTGATAAATTATAATTTAGTACAAAACTATAATGATCATAAAATTATTCTACGTTGTCATACTCCGATCTGATGACGATATCATTATAGCAATGAATATAAAGGGTGGTTAAAATTTAAGGGCCGATGTTGAATGTGAACCCCACCTAAACGTCAAGTTTTTTTCTGCATTTCATTTGACATTTCTCAATTTCAGACTAACTCAATTTGAACTATGGAAAGATACACAATCGAGCAACGCGTTAAAGTTATTCAGACTTATTTTGAAAAAGGGCGTTCAAATAAAAATGCATCTCGTGTCCACAATCGGGAGAATTGTGGGCAAATTTCAGCAAAATGGGTCTGTGAAAACACATGTGCATACTCGCCCAGTTCGTTCTGCGGAAAACATTGCTGTAGTTCGCGATCATGAGGTCGGCCAAGCATTTACCGTGAATGGTGTTCACTATCACGAGATGATAACGAACTTATTGTGGCCAGAAGCTGAGGATGTGGACCTGGAAGATATGTGGTTTCAACAGGACGGCGCCACTTGCCATACAGCTAACGAAACAATGGCTCTTTTTCGCGACAAATTCAATGGCCGTGTTATCTCACGTGGTGGCGATGTCAATTGGCCGCAAAGATCATGAGATTTGACACCGTTGGACTTCTTTCTTTGGAGTTATTTGAAACAATTCAAGAGCTAAAGGATGACATAATTTGGCACATTAACGGCATAGAACCTCAATTATGCCTTTAGCGTCATCTAAAATTTGGACCATCGGATGGAGGTGTGCCGCCGAGGTGGCGGCGGCCACTTGGCCGATATTTTGTTCCACACATAATTGAGCCATACCATATTATCATAATAAAAAGAAATGACAATAATTTCCTAAATAAATTGTGTTTTATTCAAAATCAACATCGGCCCTTAAAATTTAACCACCCTTTATAATGAACATATTATGATTCAAACAAAACTTTAGTGAGCCTTTAAAAATATTAGAACAAATCGTAATATCGGATGATTCCTTAATAATACTTAATTTTAAATAAAAAAAAATACATATGTTTTTAATTCAGTTCATCACAATGCTGGGGATTATTATGATCATATATATCCCTATATATGACACTAATATGATATTACAGGACTCACTTTGAAATCATTAAGAGCTAATTAAAAAAAAAGAATAAGAGTAGGGTTGTCACAACTATTTAATAATATGATCGTGGCTGTTGTAAACCCAAAAACGTATAATACTCTTCGAATATGTTCATCCCAACCATATGTTTTTTTACGTGTAGCAAATATGGCAAAAATGTGTTATCAATAGTAAAAATAAAAATACAATATACAAAAAATATGAAATATTTTGTTTCAAAATATTACCTTAGGGTATCATTGTTTTGTAATTTCTCTTAGAATGAAGTGTAAAAAATAGTATTTTTTACAATTTGTGGTTTAATATTTTATCATTAGTTGTTTGTTTATTTTTATCAATATTTTTTTTATTCTTGCTGTATTTTTTCTATCCTTTTATTACTTTTGTATTGTTTTTTTTTTACCTTTCGATATATTGTCTGAACTCTCATATGTGAATGTGTACATTTATGTATTCCAACCTCTAGCGGCAATTACTTTTTGATTGATTTCAACAAAAATAAATTGTTTTGGGAGTAGCCTCAATTTTCGCGCCAATGCATCAAGGCAACAAAATGAAAATGAAAAATTTTACAAACAAAATAGCGATTGCAATAACTCAGAGAAGAAAATTAAAATTAAAAAAATAAAAAAACTGTAACAACAATCACGTAAATTATTTTTGAACTTTTTTTTCATAAATGTATTTTAATATATGAGGGAGGAGTATGTCTTGTTTGAATAAGGGCGTAAAAGGAAACTTTGTGAAAACGCGTTTTTTGATGCTAAGACCGGATTATAGCTATAAATACAAGCTGTTATTAACTTATTTGGTAAAAAAATTGCAAGTTCAGTTGCATGATCCTCGAAACTTAGTGAATTTGAAACCATGAAAATATTAAAAAGTTAAAGCCGGGCATGCCAACTTTGTGATACTCTACACCACAATAAAATATGAGTCATATTCCGGTAAACGGAAATTCTGGCATAAATTAATGGGTAAAAAAATATAGTTAAATATATAATTATAATTACAATAGAAATATTAAGAAAAAAGTTCTAAATTAAATGAACAATTTTAGGTGGTAGTGTGCTCTAACTTGGTTTATTTTCTTATCATTCTGATTAGTTCTGATTAATTCTAATTGAAAAATAAATTATTCATTAATAGTAGGTACTTTTATATTAATTTACAAAATTCTTTCGGTATTGTAGATGATAACCACATTTTATATCTTTGCACCAGTAATAATGCTCCAAGAACAAGTACGTTAAATTATTTGCTACAGCTACAATACGTTTTTAAATTAAAGATCATTTTAATCAAATTAACTTCCCTGTTCTTTTTATTTATTTTCTTAAAATAACAAATTGAATTTTTTATTTTAACAATAAAAAAATTGTCAAAACGGCAATTGCTTCGTAAAGTATTTGCAACGATAATAACAATGTGCCGTGTGATAAAGCCATAGGCAATAAAGCCATATGGCCTTATTTCACACAGCATTGAGAAATAATGTCATATGGCTTTATTTCCATCGGAGAAGTGAAATAAAGCCATTATGGCATTATTGCACCTTTGACATTTTTCTGTGCAATATTTTTGTAGTGTATTTGATTTCTTTTAATTAGAAAAAAAAAATACAATACAATAAGTTCAGTTAACATATGGAAACGTGAATCGATTTTTTACAAATATAACAATATATAGGATTGTTAAATTGTTCACAAAAATTGACGAGGAGGATATTGGCAACAATTCGGTTTCAACAGGACATAGCGCCGTCCACACAGCCGAAGCTACACTCTATGTTTTGCGCCCTGTTTTTGAAGATCGCATTATCAGTCGCAGAGCTGATGCCGTTTGGCCACCTCGGAGCTGCGATTTGACACCGTTGGACTATTATTTGTGGGGTTCCGTCAAAAATAAGTGTTACGCCGACAAGCCAGAGACAATTAACGCTTTAAAGGACAATATTAGTGAAGCCATTGGAGAAATACAGCTACACACAATCGATAATGTGCTTAAAAATCGGACCGATCGTGTAGGCTACTGCATGGCCAGCCAAGGCAGACATTTGAATGAAGTTTTTCCATTATTAACCGAAAGGATTGTACTTTCAAATAAAGAAAGAAATTTCAGTAAATATTCAGTAGTTTTTTTTATAGCATTTTGAAAAACAAAAAGTTATTTGGCGGAACCTATATGAATGTGCGTGCCATCCTTGATAATAGAGTTGCCAGAAAAAAAAATGGTATAATATATTGAAGTGCAGCAATCAAAATGCAATACGGCGCGTAATTGCCGGCCGCGCCGCACCTGTCCCCTTCCAACGCCTGTACGCCATACCTTTTCAACGCTTGACAATAACAACTCATTCTTTTGGCAATACATATGTAACTAAGGTCCATTTCATAATTATAACGTCCCTTGGTTGATAACTGTTTTATATTTGTATTTGTTGTATTTTTTTTTTTTTTTTTTTTTTGTAATTTACTGATTGTTCGTGTTTCATAACTTTAAAGTCACTTTCTAAAAAATAGGAAAATGAGATCAAAATATTTCTTTATATGTCATCATATGCCTCGTGGAAAAATACTGTTTAACCTTGAAAAAGGTAACATTTTGGCTTTCAAAGCCGAAAATGTGAGTTTTCGAGAAATTGCTCGAAGATTGGGTCGCAGTCTAAGGGTAGTTAAAATTTTTTTTAAAGAATCCCACAAATTATGGAAAATCAAAACGTGTAGGGCGAAAAAAAATTCTGTCGCATCGCGAAAGAGCTCATATTACCCGACTTGCAAGCAACTCCTCATCTAGTATTGCAAAAATTTGAGCCCAATCTGTAGTCATTGCGTGAAAAACAACTGCATGGAGGGCTTTAAATGGAGATAAAAACATATGTTGTTCTAAAATGGCCATAGTCCAGAGGTTACTACCACGTCACATCGCTGCTAGAATGCAGTTTACACATGAAACATGGGTACGTATTGGAAACAGGTAAGTCGTATAATTATAAAAAAAACATAATTCAAATGAAACTTAAAATGGGTACAAACATTAAAAATTTCACACTAGGTCATATTCTCTGACTAAAAAAATGAAATTTAGATGGCCCAGACAGCAACCGAGGCTACTGGAGAGACATAAGAAAGTAACCCCTAACTTTTACTAAGAGAAATTTTGGAGGAGCATCAATGATGATGTGGGGATCTTTTTGTGCCGGTGGTATATTAAAAATTCAATTTGTTGCATGTAGAATAAATAGTGCTGACTACATGTGAACGTTGGAAATGAGTTTAGTTTCATTTTTAGAAAAAAATCCAAACAAAAGCTTAATTTTTCAATAGGATAACGCGGCTATCCATAATAGTGCGGCAACTAAAAATTGGTTTTCTTCCAAAAATATTTCTGTTTTGGATTGGCCTGCGTGTTCTCCAGATCTTAATCCAATGAAAAATGTATCGGGTATTTTGTCAAACAGGGTTTACTCCGAAAATCTCCAATACGCTGACGTAGCTTCGTTGAAAACCGCCATATTGGAACAATGGGGGAGAATAAGCTAAAATGAAATTAAAAATTTAGTAGAAAGTATGCACAATAGAGTTTTTACTTTAAACTAAAATAGGGGTGAAAGAATTCCTTATTAATTTTATTATAATTGCGTTTTATTTAAGAAAAAGTATTAACGACGTTATAATTATGAAACACGAACAATTGGTAAATTACAAAAAAAAAAAAAAAAAAAAAAAAAATTACAACATCTACAACTACACTCACAATATTATTTCGTTAAAAACAACTTAAAATACATATTAAATTAATCGAAAATACAATCAGAAAGAGGACTACTGATTTTTCATTATATTCAACCCATTTTGTTGTTTATTTTCAATCATTGTTTAATAATCCACAAAAGTAAAAACAATAGAAAGTCGTTTAAAATAACCATCAAATTTTTACTAACAAAAAGTTAGAAAAAACTACTTTTGTGGTTTGTTTTTCAAATTGAAAGCTTTTTATTTGTGTGTAATTACAAAACAGAACACAACACATGCAGGTGTATATATTTTTTGTGTGTATGTATGTATATTTGAATAATTTATTTTTATTTTTATTGAAATAATTTTGTATATATACAAACTACTTTGGTAAAAAAACAAAAAAGGATTATATAAATTTTTATTTTTTGAAGCAAAAAACATAAAATTTTACAAATTCCAGGTAATAAGTATTCAAGCTTATATTTCGCTATCTCAATGGATAGCTTCTTCAGGAATTTTTTATTTGTTTTTAATTTTAAACAAATTTTTTAATTTTTTAATTTTTTTTTTAAAAATTTGTTTAAAATTAAAAAAAAAATCCCTGAAGAAGCTATCCATTCAGATAGCGAAATATTGGATAACAAATAAATAATTTTGTATAAAATAGACCTTAAGCTTGAATACTTATTACCTGGAATTTGTATTAAAAAGGTCGAAGAAATTGAACTGAATAATTTATAAAATTTTACATTTAACTGAAAATATCAACTCCTACTGAATGTCTGTAAATTTTTATTGTTTGTTTTTTGAATGACTGATTCAAATATTTAAAAATTATATTTCTATGAATTTCAATTTATTCTTCATTTAAAAACAAACTTTACGTATTACTTTTTAAATAAACTACAATCGGTAACGGAAAATATATAGTGAGTGTACAAATATAAAACAGTTATCAATCAAGAGCATATTCAAAGAAGAGTAATTCATCTAAAGAGACCTAAGGGAATCAATATATATTGAAAGAGTTATATTAAAAGGAAAAGTGACGTTATAATTATAAAATGGAACTTTTACAATTAATTGCATTTTACTCTGGTATGGCATTATTTCCACTTTAATTGACAAACTCATATGACTTTATTTCACTCCTGTGGAAATTAAGCCATATGGCATTATTTCCCAATGTGGTGTCAAATAAGGTCATAAAGCCTTATTGCCTATGGCTTTATTACATGGCACCGCCAAAACATTTACCATTTCAGGTCACGTCCTACAGAGATCCGACAAACACCTTGAGCTTTAGTTCAAGGTCACTTCAAACGTGTTCTCGGTTAAATTTTTGTATGGAAATTTTTAAAAGTATGTAACTTTAATATTTTTTACACGTTTTTTCATCTCCTGTAAAGTTCTTGAAAAGGATTTTATGCCCTTATTTCAGCGCGACATTGATTTGTGGTGCACTTAAAAAAGTTTGTAAGTTAAAATAACTGAAAATAACATTTAAAAGAAATGATATTTCATTTAAAACCCGGTCTACTTAATTTTCATTTAAATTAAATGTCATTTGTTATTTATTTTTAAATGTTGATTAATCAACTGACACATCCGTAAGAAACAAATGATATAATTAGTTAAAATAAATGTCAAAATTTTACCTACCAATCCTTAAAAAATAAATGTTTTTTTTTCATTTATTTGCAATTGTTTCACTTTTTGTATTTTTTGTTTTTTTTAATATACTCGTACAATACAAAATGTATGTATGCATAGCTATAGACACTTTTTTTGTGAATGTGTTTGTGTATGTATGTGTGTTTATGAAGTTCTTGTAATTTGTATTGGAAAATTTTTTATATATACAACCAATTTAAATAAAAAAACAAATTGAAATATTTTGAATATTTTTTTTTTTATATTTTTTTTTTTTGAAACAGACAGCAAACAAAATTTAAATTTGCAATAACTGTTATGGACACAAATAAACCACAATTTTCCGTTTTGTGGGTAAATTTTTATTACATTTCAAACAAATGAAAAAAAAAATAAATGAAACTGAAAAAAATGGTATATGATAGTAAATTATTTCGAATAAATGTATAAAAAAGTTAATATAGATATTTCTTTGAAAAACAAATGTATGTTCCTTTATTTTTAAATGGAACGGAATTTTTTTTTTAAACTACAAACAGTTAACTACATAATATTCTGAGTGTGTTTAAATCAAAGCACTAATATTTATTAATCTTTATTCGAGAATATTCAATTCAAAGGCAATCATATTATTGATTGCGATAAATGATAACAATGTTAGTGTCGGTCAGAATAAGAACTTCACGTATAACGATTATCTTTATCAATTATTTGTTTTTGTATACAAAAATTGTAAATTGCGGCAACAATATTGAGAGATAGACAAACATATAATAAGATACAAAGAAAAAAAAAGCCGTAAAATTAAAATTGATTATATTTTAAAGCTGCAACACTGGAGATATTTTATATGCCAATTTGTATGCTATTTTGAATGTGTTAGTGTCTGTAGTAACAATTAGTCGACGTTTAAAGTATTTAAATGTCCTTTACTTCATCCAGGATTGTTCTGTAGTATAGGCGCAAATTAAATGAGGTTTCTATAAGGAACAGCGTCTATTTTCTTTGGATACCGGAAAATTGCCGACTTGTTGCCAACCGTTGCATTGGTTTCGACCCCATAAATGGGAACCACAATTGGGTGCCAGCATCTCATAGTTAGCAAAAATTCTTTAGTTTCAAAATTTAATTTAAAGAAAATAATCTTTTACTAATTGTTATTTTAAATGTTATACTTATCATTATGAATTCCAAACCTGTATATACGTAACATTTTAAAAACATTGCATATTTTATTATGTTTATAAATAATATTTTTAAGTATCAACGTGTACTAAATAAGCATTTGAAAATTACTATACATAATGCTAGCAAAATGTTGTAAATATGAAACGAGAAAAAAAACATTAAAAACAAACTTTTACAAAACTTAATCCACTATAAAAAATCCTACAAATGTGCCATAAAATATACTGCAGGTTTTTATTAGCTTTGCAGAAAAAATGTCTACTTAAAATGTTAATAAAAAAAAAAAGTTTGTAAATATAGTTTTTAAGTGAACAGAAAAAGAAGAATAAATGAACAAATTGAAAACGTGTTTTTAATTCAAATTCAAAGTGATTTTAAAATTCAATATGACTATTTGCTAGTCTGTCTGAATTTTAAATTATTTGTACATTTCCAGCAGATTTGTTATTTAGTCATTTAAAAATGCTTTTAAATAGAATTAAATTATTATTTATGTACAAGTATTTGGGACAATTTTAAAGGAATTGTGAAAGGAGCTTTTGTTATCATCTGCCCGCTAAGGGAAGCCACACACACGTACAGAATTTAAACTGCCATTGTTTTTTAATATTTTTTTATTTCTAAAAAAGTCCGCATGGTGTTTTCGTTTTAAATAAACTGATCGATTAATATTGTACATCGGAAATATTTAGTAAAAATTAGTAATTTTTTTATATATTAGGGACAACAGAACGCATAATCTATATTATGTTGATCATACGTACTGTATAATCAATGAGAACGCTTATATAGCGTTACAATTGAGAAAAAAAGTTAGTTCAAGTAAAAAACTAATTCCTTAGAGAATTAAGCGAAAAAATTAATTCTTTAGGGAATTAAATGGAAAAGTTAATTCCTAAGGGAATTAAATGGAAAATTTTATTCCTTAAGAAATTAAATGCAAAAGGGAGTTTAACTAAAAGTTGAATTAACTAGATTTGAATGAATACATTAAGGTATTCATTCAAATTCTTTAATTTTTATTCTTAATTCTTTGAATTTATTCACAGCAATTAATTTTTTTATTTTTCATTTCTTATTAATGAATTTCTTCCCTTTTATTAATGAATCTAATCACTTACATCTTTTATAGAATATTTTTTTTAAATGATTTTTTTTTAAGTCATCAACAATAAAATTTGTAAATTCAAAAAATTTTTTGTTGTTTTTTTGTAACTTTCATTTTTATTTTCAAAGAATTTTTATATGAAAAATAACAATTTACAACAGGGGCCATCTCTTGCCTAAACGTAGTTAATACGTAGAACAAATTTATAAAATTCTGAAATTTGTAAATAAAAAAATTTTTTAAAAAAATTGTTAGAAATCGTACTTAATTTTAACAAATATTTGTAATAACTTAAAATTTTGTGATATTGTTTCTAACAATTTTTTGTTTGCAATCTGAGTAAATTTATTTTATAAAAATTTTTTCAAAATAAAAATTTAAATTACAATAGAATAACAAATAATTTTTTGTATTTACAAAATCCATTTTTGGTGCCTTTTTAATAAATATTTTGTTTTCATTTACAAAAATATTCTATAAAGATGTTTAATATTACAAACAGAATTTTGTAAATTTGTTCTGTGTTGAATTAAAAAAATGAATTAAATTTTTGAGAATTCATTAGAAAGGCATTAATTCTTAGAAGCTTTGAACTGTACAAAAAGTACTGGCACTATTTTTCTTGTAAATTCCATTACCGTACAGCGGTATTGCGTTTTTATTGTGTTTTAAATTTTCAGAATTTATTGAATTTTAGGTATCTGGAATGCACCAAATTTTTTATACACAGAAAAAAGTATCACACAATCTTAAGTAGTTAAAAATATTTTTTAAAATTCAAATTCGATTTCGAACTATTTTTGGTGTGAAATTTTTATGAAAATTATAGTTAAAGTAACAAAAAAAAAAAAAAAATAACATTGTTTTATTTACAAATTTCAGAACTTTATAAATTTGTTTTATGTATTATCTACGTTTAGGCAAGAGATGGCCCCTATTGTGAAACGGATAAAAGAGCAGTTTTGCCAAGATTGTTTTTCGTTATTTATACCAACCCATAACCGACCATTGTCAACGATCTACCAGCTTTGTTGCGATCCTACTTTTCTATCTGTGTATCTAATAAAGATTCCCTCTCAAGCATTATTGCAAAAATCATATAAAAACGAAAGTATAATTTAAGGATGGTTTATCTTCCTACAATTTCTTGAAAACAACTGTTGTTAAACAAAAAAAAAAACTTGCTTTGAAAGCTGGGGATGTGGCCTAATTGCTATCCTCAGGTATTTAGGGTTATTTTGGAAATACTTAACTCAATAAATTTAAGGGGAAAGAAATAATTTTTTTAAAATTTTATTAAAAACCAAATTAAAGCTTGAAAGCATCTTTAAAGATAAATAGCTTTAAACTCAGATATAGTTCTGAGTTTTTTTTATATAATTTGTGTTAATTTCAAATTAACCATAAACAGTACTATTGACGAAGTGAAATTTCTAGTATTTCCCAAATTCTATTCTATTTAAACACGCCTAATTCGCCAACTTTTTTGAAAATTTTTAAAAAAATATTTTTATCTTATAAATACTTTTAATTTAAGCTGCACTGTTGGCAGGGAGAGCCTCATTTACAATAAATAAAAATGACTTAAGGATAACCACACTTAGGCCCGAATATTAAAACTCCAGTTATATATTAATCAAAAGTTAAACTAAAATATTTTATGCGAAACAAAGACTAACTTAGTAGCTAACTGTTAATAGTGAAAATGGGACTAAGACAAATTTAAACATTTGTCATACAATAATTTTACAACGTAATAAGCCTTCAAGGTTTTTCATCTCTTGAAATATAATTAATATTGTGTCTTTCAAATATATGTAAAGTAAATGTTACATAAATTTAATTTTATTTTAGGCAACATTTATTTATTTTAATTAATTGATTGTTTGACAATACCTTTAAAAAGAAAAAATGAAAATATGCGCTAGGGTGTGCCAATTTTGCTAATTTGAACCCAGCGTTATATTTTTAATTTTAGCAACACATGTCTGCTGACGTGTAGTACAATGAAATTTGTAGAGCAAATAAGCTGCTTATTTTTTTTAAAAAAACATTTTTGATAAAATTATAAAAAAAATCAAAGGCTTACAAATTGTAAAAAACATAAACGAATTTATCATTTTCTTTTAATTTGATAATTTCTGTTTTGAAAAATATTTTTCTCAATTTTTTTTTACTCTTAAGGTAAAGTTTTAATTGTTTTTAGGGTTGATTTTAAAAACTAAAAAAACTTTTTAGTGTTATTTTAAGTGGATATCCTATTTTTTGACATGAGTCGGTATTAGAGTATTCAAAAACCGAAACCGAAAACCGGTTTCGGTTTTATATATATATTATATCTTGATAAATGCGACAAAAGAACTGAAAAGTTGGAAAATTTATATCATTGTCTTTTGACTATTTGTCCAACATCTACTATTAGTGAAAGAGTATTTTCCACTTCTAACTTTATCAAAAGCCAACAAAAAAATCGTCTTAAAACGAAACATTTAAATTGAATATTATTTCTAAAATATTATTTTAGAAAAGAAAAATAGATTTTCTTTTTACATATTTAAAATGTAATATTAAAAAATTATTTAATGAAAAACGTTTTAAACGTTCAAATAACTAACGTACCTAATTTTACCAATTTACAAACTTTATGGCCTCTATTCATTTGATATGCATACAGTTTTATAATATTAATTTTTAAGATATTATATTAAAAAATATTAAACCAATAAATAAAATGTTAAAATGAAATACAATAAAAAAATATTATAAAATATTTTTTCAAAGAATGTATTGTTTTATTTTTATTACTTTATATATTAAATTTCTTTTTTTTTGTTTGAATTTAAAACAATTAACAAATTATATAAGCTTTTTATTCAAATTAAAAAAACCGAAAAAATCGAACCGAAACCGGTTTTTTTAAATTCGATTTTTCGAAGAAAACCGAAACCGGTTTTTCCTAAAGGCCGGTTTTTAGAATACTCTAGTCGGTATATTCACTTCCGGTCCCTATTTTATTATATGTAACAGTTTAAGACAATTTAAGTTTGTAGGTGTAATTTTTAATGAGAGATAACATTTCCTACCTTTTTTCAAATTAGTAAATTTTTTTGCTAATTTTAGCAAATCGGTTTCCAAAAATTTGTAAAATGATATCTTAAATTAGCAACAAAATTTTGTAAGTATTCTGTAAAAATTCTGTAAATTGTAAAATGTAAATAGCAAAAAGATTTGCTAAATAATTTTTTTTTACTAAAAATTGGTACACTCAGAATATTATGTAGTTAACTGTTTGAAGTTTAATAAAAAAGTTCTCGGTTACATTTAAAAATAAAGGAACATACATTTATTTTTTTTAAGAAATATCTATATTAACTTTTTTATACATTTATTCGAAATAATTTACTATCATTTACGATTTTTTTCAGTTTCATTTATTTTTTTCATTTGTTTGAAATTTAATAAAAATTTACCCACAAAACGGAAACTTGTGGTTTATTTGTGTCCGTAACAGTTATTACAAATTTAAATTTTGTTTGCTGTCTGTTTCAAAAAAAATATTCATAAAATTTCAATTTGTTTTTTTGTTTAAATTGGTTGTATATATACAAAATTTTTCAATACAAATTACAAGAACTTCATAAATACACATACATATACAAACACATTCATACAAAGTGTTTATAACTTCATATGCATACATACATTTTGTATTGTACGAATATATTAAAAAAACAAAAAAATACAAAAACGGAAATAATTTCAAATAAATGAAAAAACATTTATTTTTTAAGGACTGGTAGGTA
Source organism: Eustalomyia histrio (assembly GCA_949748255.1). NCBI lineage: Eukaryota > Metazoa > Arthropoda > Insecta > Diptera > Anthomyiidae > Eustalomyia > Eustalomyia histrio. The sequence continues at coordinate 43,479,352 of OX456525.1, read as the reverse complement.
AAATTTTGATATTTATTTTAACGGATTATATCATTTGTTTCTTACGGGTGTGTCAGTCGATTAATCAACATTTAAAAATAAATAACAAATGGCATTTAATTTAAATGAAAATTAAGTAGACCGGTTTTTAAATGAAATATCATTTCTTTTAAATGATATTTTCAGTTATTTTAACTTACAAACTTTTTTAAGTGTACAAATAAAGTAAAGTGGGATTGAAAACTGTTTAAAAATATTTCTACTAACTTTTTTGTTTTGAGTGTATAAACAAAACAATTTTAAAGCAATCGTAAGTAGTGTAAGTATCATTGAGTTTTTAGGAGGTAACTTTTAAACTTTTATCGACAACTTTAATGAACTAATGATCCCCTCTAAAAATTTTCCCCATCTTCAGCTCATTAATAACAATCCTTTGCGTGTTATTACTTGAACTTTTGATGAATATAAAACAACAGATATTCGGTTAATACAACAGAATTTCGGTGAAATCAATATATTTCAATTGGGCTAGAAATATATTTGATAACAACAACCAAATAATCCAGTTGCTGCAACCATATCATTCAGTTGGCAAGAAATTCGGTTGTCACAATGAATCTGTTTCCTCTGTGTAATAACATAATTATGTTTCACCTCAGGTCATTGTATATGTGTATATGTATATTTAAAAATTATATTTCTGCTTGCTTCACTAAATTTAAATATCTTCCAATAATTTAAAAATATTTCTTAAAATTAGGTAAATTTTTTATGTTTTTGATTTACAAAATGATTTGAATGCATGCAAACAGACAACAGACTCATCATGATAACCGAATTTCTTGCCAACTGAATGATATGGCTGCAGCAACTGATCGGTTATCGTTATCAAATTTATTTCTGACTCAGTTGAGATATATTGTTTTAACCGATATTATGTTAAAAAAACTGGATTTTTGTTTTATTTGCCGATATAATCAAATATATCGGTGCTTCCAACTAAACCATTCGGTTATTACAATGAATCTGTTTCCTCTGTGTGGTGTTGTTGAATAACATATATCTTAATCTTGCAAGGTGTTTCCATATTTGGTGTAGCAGATCTATGAACCCTATTATTATATATTTTTACATTAACAATCTTAATTTGGTGTAGTTTTTGACTCGTCATTTTCATTGGTATTGTACCACATGTTGATTATATTATTTTAAAAAATTTATAAAATGCTTTCATTTCAAAAAACTAATTCTTCTGATTTTTCTGATACACGTTGTTCTTAATGTATACAATATTTGTCAGATCAAAATTAGAGTATGATGCTGTTATTTGAAATCCCTTTAACTGTACTCATTTCCCTCATATCGAGATGATTCAGAGGAAATTTATTAAATTTTCTTAAATTCATTTGTCTTTGTTGATCCTATATCTTTATATAAGTCTAAATATAGAATATACCAATCTGCATTTCTGGTATATGACATATTTAATGGTATAATTAATTGTTGAGATTTTCAACCTCTTATTCTACTTTATGACCCACCTCGAAATCTTAGATTTACTGTTAAGCAGTACGTTTATTTATCTAAATGAAATTAATTTTGATCTTGAACAAAATCGCGAATCTAAATCATTTATAGAGTTTTGAAGTTCTTAATACAGTGCTAAAATAATTAGCTTTATTGTATTTAATATATTAAATGTGTATTATTGTTCTATATTTTTATTTAATTATAGGCTGTAAGGGATTTTTGATCTACAGACTGAATTAAAATGATATGAATATTAAATGAAAATAATATCACCTGAAAGTATGATTAATATTATCTTTAACGTTCAATGTGTACAACTAGGCGTATGATTATTTTTTTTATATAATAAATAATATAAAGTTTATGCTAGTTTTGGAAAGTCTACATCCAAATTCGGCTTAAAGTATATGAAATCATTTTCATACACTCAAAAATAAATGTTAGTTTGACAGCAAAAAGTTGCTAATGTCATTAAAATCGTGTTGGTGCAAATCAGCGAACTGATTTTTAACAAAAAATTTTTTTTTTTGTAATATATATAAATATTCGCATTTCTGCATTCTTGGCATGATTTAATTAAAATTGTAAAAGTATATAAAAATAATTATAAATTAAATAAAAAAAAAAAAATTATCACAATTTCCTTCAGGTTGCAGATTTGTTTTATTTTCGCTAAATTTCATAAATGGCCAATATTTATAAATATTTTGTTTATTAAATTTAAGTATTTTATTTTGTGTATAATTTATATCATAAACAGTCACTTAAGGGGGACTTTTTTTTGGACGGCTGAATTTTAGCTCTTTTTTAAAAACGTGTAAAAAGAAAACGGTAAAAGATTTTTTAAATTTGTTTTTTGTATTTGGTTAATTGCAGATACAAAAATATCAATTCATCAATAAGTGGGCTTTTTAAAAATTTCTTAGCCTCTAAGGAACGGTCTAAAAAGCAAAAGGTGTTTTGTTGGTACGCAGCTTTTCGGGATCCATGTTTATCTTAAATCAAACCGTAAAACGGGGGATTGGTAAGTATGAATGCCTTTTTCGTCCCATGATCAAGTATAAAAAAAATGTATTTATCAAAACGGCAGCTGTTTGAAAATGAAAAATCGATATTTGACCATTTTTGATAGTCTAGAGTAAAAAACAAACAGTAAATATTTGTTTATAGATAATTGAGCTTAACAAATTCTGCATCAATTAAGCCCTATATCATCAAAATCGGTTTAGTAGAACTTAAGAAATCCTGCGAACCGGTGTGAAAAGCGCTTTTAACTTTTAAGTTCAATATTTTGGATTACAACAAAAAGTAAACATATACGGGCTCGAAAACCTTTCAAACCCCAAACCATTGTACGTATTTATGTACGTGTGTATGTTATATTAAAATATCATTTCATATTTACGTAAGAATTTCAACGGAGTTTATGTATTTTGTGAATGCCTTAATTAGGCAAAAACATTGCTTCACAAAAATGGCTGTATCTTCCAAACTTGTTCGAATTTCGAAAAATCATTCTAGTCTAATATTTTTGAAATCGTCTTTTTGTTTTATCTACGAATGAAAGGCTGCCCCATCAAACTCTTCCTGATCTATGGAATTCTTTCCATTAAAAATCCCAAAGAGATTTTTCTCATATATTGAAAAATTTTTCCTGTAAAAAGTTTTTCCTACAGAAAAAAACTCACAGATTCAGAGGACTTTTGCCTTTAGAAATACATTAAAACTTTAGAGTTTTTTTTAAAGGAAAGTATTCATATGCTGAGACGTTTTACCCATGTAGCAACCCAGAGCTCCTGAGAACTTTTTTTTATAGAAAAACCATAATTATTTTAGTTTTCTTCGATCTTCTCTATTTATATTATATTCCTTATTGAGCCAAAGATCCTTTATTTATAAAAAATTTAATTATAAATCTTTGTTTATCCCAATATTTCGTCACCACATTGGGTGACTTCTTCAGGGGAAATTGGAATATAATATGGAAAAACCATCAAATGTTGAGGAATTTTTCATAAAGAAAAACCCTCCTGTTCTTAGAACTTCTTGCCATAAACAATTTTTTCCTACTAAAAAACATTCAGATTAACAGGACTTAATTGCAAAATATAGGGAATTTTTTCATTTTAAAATCTCGTGAATTCTCAGAAATTTTTCTGAAGAAATCATAGACAAATCCCAAAAAAATTTGTGAACTTTTTTTTTAGAAAAATCCTTAGATCATAAGCAGCTTCAGATTTAGAAAACTTTTTTTATAGAAAAGACCCACAGATTCTAAAGACTATGTCCAAAAACAATTTTCGAAATTCTTAAAAAAATCTAGATTTTGAAAATATTTTCCTATAAAAAACTTCATATTTTAAGGGGTTATTTCCTTTTAGTTCTAGAGTTCAGAGAACTTTCCTACGGAAAACTCTTCAAATCCTCAGGACTAATTCCTTTAGAAAAAGTCTCAGATTTTAAGGAATTTTTCCTATAGAAAAACCTCAAGATTCTCAGATTTTTTTTTTCAGAAACCCCTTAATATTTGAGCTTTTTTTTTACTTTAAGTTCGTTTTCTTTTATGAAACCCTTAGACTCCAGGGTGTTTTTCTTATGGACAAATCTGGCCCTATAAAAAAAGGACATATTCTGGGTTCAGTGCCAGGCACTGAGTACTCCACTGGAGATTGTAATAACTTTTTCTTTTTAGAAAACCCATACAGTTCTGAGGTCTTATTCCTATAGAAAAAGTCTTCAGAACCTTAAGATTTTTTATAGGAAAAAGCCCTCAGAAATTTTGATATTTCACCAAGGAAGCAGATATGTATAACTCTATCTCTATATATAAAGGAATAACATTATTGACCGACTGATTGACTGACTGACTGACTGATTCATTATACATCGTCCAGCCCAATACGCTGGAGCTAGGAAGATGAAATTTTGTATGTAGGTTCCCCCTCCGGAGTAAACATCTGGTTTTTTGGAAATTTCTTCGGGGAGGGCCAAAAAGGGGGTAAAACTCCCCTTTTACAGAAATTTTAAATTTGAAATATTCTTCCCTTGGAGTATGGGCCAACTGCTTAATAAGGAACATTTTAGAATTTTGGCTAGTGACGTGGTAAAAATGGCGAAAAGTCTCCCCCTTAACGGGCAACCCAAACCGTTGAACCTAGGAACTTGGAATTTGGTATACAGGCTCCTTCACCTGTGTAGATAGCAGCTAAGATGTGATTTTTGTAAAATCCAACGGGGAGAGGCAGAAGTGGGTAAAATTATCTGCCTTGACGGCCTGCCAACACCGCAAGAACTGGGAAGTTGAAATTTCGTATATTGGTTCCTTCCAACGGGGAGGGGCAAAACGAGGGAAATTCTCCTCTTTCACCGCCTGCCCAAACCTCTGTAGGTAGGAATCTAAAATTTTAAATATGCTTCCCTTGGGGTATGTGCTAACTCATTGATAAGGTACATTTTAGAATTTTTGACGAGGCGTGGGAAAAAGGACGTTTAAATGGCGAAAAGTCTCCCCATTAACGGCCTGCCCAAACCGTTGGACCTAGTAAGTTGAAATTTAGTATGCAGGCTCCCTCTACTGTGTAGATAACAGTAAATATGTAATTTTTGGGAAAAGAGGAGCAGAAAAGGGAAATTATCACCCTTGACGTCCTACCGAAACCGCAGAAGCTGGGAAGTTGAAATTTGGTACTTAGGTTCCTCCTCCGGTGTAGTATTCCCTTAAGAAGGATTTTATCTACGGCGTGGGTCAAAAATGTGAATATCCTCCCCCTTAACGGCCTGCCCACACCGATTTAGCTAAAAACCTGAAAATTCAAATATTTGTAAACATCTTGGAATTTTCAACTCAAACATGGTCTAAATTGGGGACTCCGGGTAATTATTTGGGACTCCGTATACTCCCGGGCGTCAGCTTGGGCAATCTCAGGCCCGGGAAACCTTTTTCTGCGCTAACAACGTGGCGGGTTTTGCCCGCCAGTAAACTATAAATAAGTATTTAATAACTTTCTGTTATTAATGACGATTAGCCAAGAAACATTAATTGAAATTTTCCAATAATTTTTTTTTATTTAAGACTCAACTCTTATGCTAAAAAACAAAATGAACAATAAATTATTAAGTATACAAATTAGTTTGTAAATAAATTATCTTTAATATACTGAACAGATAAACTTATATTGGGGGGTGTGGTGTATGTAAAACTGAGTTGCCACGATCGAATGAAATCAGAAGTTTTTAATTTTTTTGAATTTGTTGAAAAACCAGCTTTTTTGTAAAGGTTAAAAATTTTAGTAATCAAAGCCATTGTTTTTGTTGTGATAAAAATTCTCTTATGGAGGTATCTTTCATTACCTTTCATTTGGCGTCTATCCCCTTTTCAAAGATAGCAACACATGCATCAGTAGGACAAATTTTCTCAGTGTTGCTTCTCTTAAAAACTAAATATAGTTGTAGTCCACATCCAACAGATTCATTTTCTGTGTGTATTCATGGTGTGGATTTGTAATCATATAGTAAAGGTTTTCGTTTTAATTATCTCTAAATTTTCATGAGTAATTAAATTTAAAATATTTATGTATTAGTTTATGCATTTAAACTTAATTATGAAGATCTTCCTTCCTCGCCCTTTTCTAAAAGATTTTACCAACTACGTTCTCAAATATCTGTTAATCTTGTTCATTAATTTCTTGTTTATCAAAACATACCCACTTGATGTATTATGTTAATTTCAACACTATTAATAACACATTACACAACATGTTTATGCATGCAGTATACATGTTAGTTTTTGTATATTATTTTTTTGATTTAGATGTTAAACTTTGCTTGCATATCTTCTCATGTTACCGACATTTGAACATGCATAAAATAAAATTATTAACAAAATTATTATTAATTTATACTAAAGAAACGCTGGTAGAAAGTAGAAATTACATCCCAAATTGTTCTTAGATGTATTAAAATACAATGTTAATGTTGTTTGTGTTATTATTTTTAGTAGTAAAGAGCGAGGGAAAAATATATGCTTCAACAGAGATCATCAAAAATTTGAAGTGTTTGAGATTTATTTAATGCATTAAGTGATGTTGACATATAGTCATCAGTTGTATGATTAATATTTAATCTAACCAGTATGAACACGTGTATGCAAGTCTTTTATTTGTAAATTTTATGGTAAATTTTTAGGTAAATTTCAAGCTGTAAACAAAAATAAAATTAATTTAGGGCAGACAACTTATCGAAAACGGTGAGATTTTAAACTGAGTGTTTTCGACTCTTTAAAATAATTATTTATTGACCAAAATTACTAGGGCCGATCAACAAGACCGTAACTTTTTGTATGAAACATAGTTTTTTTTGCAAAAAAAAAAAAAAATATTTTTCAACATAATCTCCTTCTAGCTCAATACACTTTGTCCAAAGTTTCTCCAATTTTTGTATCCCTTCCAAAAATAGGATTTTTCGAGGTCCATAAAATAGGCATTTGTTTAATTGATAATTTTATCGTTGGAGCTAAATCTCTTTCCACCGAGCCATTTCTTTAGGTTTCGAAATAGGAAATAGTCACTGAAGGTTAAATCCGGAGAATATGGCAGACAAGGTACCAATTCGTAGCCCAATTCATGGAATTTTGCCATTGAAACTAAAGACGTGTACACCCGTGCATTATTAAATCCAACTGATTATTGGAAATGCATATATCATCAACAATCTCACGCACTTTTACTCTTCGATCGACATTTTCGGGTGCATTGACCTTGAACGTTCAGCGTCATTTGTACTTATGCGACCAAAACGAAAGTCAGTAAACCACTTTTTATACCCTCCACCATATATGGTGAGGGTATATATCAGTTTGTCATTCCGTTTGTAACATGTCGAAATATAGGTTTGAGACCCCATAAAGTATATATATTCGTGATCCTTATGCAATTTTAAGTCGATTTAGCGATGTCCGTCTGTCTGTCTGTTGAAATGGCGATCACGACGCGAAGACGCAAGCGGGGGTGCCTATTTTTACCCAGATTATTGAACATCCTCCCGAGCAGTTTGGTATTTAAAATGAGCAAAATCGGTTCAGCGGTTCAAAAGTTATGAGTGAAAATGTGAAGGTACCTCTAAATTTTCCATACAAATTTGTACAATTTTTCTGTATCTATTTTTTTTTTCTGTTAAGTAAGTAAAAATGTTATTAAGTCTTCTTATTGTTGGATTACATTTATTGTCTTACATACTATGAGAAGAGCTATATGTGTTAAGTTAACGTAAAAATCAACAATGTTAAAGTCGCTAACAGAGCAGACCTCTGTAAATAACATTGCTAAAACTAAATAAATAACATTACTAAACTAAATAACAAAAGTTCGTTACATAAATTGACAAAACATATTCATATTACAGTTCATGCAAAATTTAGTATATACGTATATCTTCTTCAGCCCCTATGGTGGAGGGTATTCAAAGATTCGGCACAGCCGAATTTAGCCCTTTTTTACTTGTTTACCATTAAAATCGATAGTGCAGAGTTCCCATAGTGTTTATTAAGCTTTTTCTTGGTTTGATTGACGGTTTTTTTCGCAAAAAATATTGTTTAGTAAGAACTTGAAATTAATTTTTTTCCATTTTTAAAAAAATCTACGAGGTTGTATGTTTTGAACAGCTGTTTAACGCAAGTGACGAAACTTGCTCAAAATTTGACAGTAGTCTATTAACAGGTGGTACTTGATGGAAACAGTTTTGCATTTCATATATTATTGATGCGCCCTCGTATAATTTATTTTTTAAAATGAGATACTTTAGCTTAATTTTTTTTTATGTAATCTATTTCTTCAAAAAATTTGTATATTTTGGTAATTTTCTTATAAAATACTATAAAATACTGCACATTTTTTTTTTAATTTTTAGAGCGTTAAGACAAGTTACCATTCTTCAAAACGCATATTGATATTAAAAAAGCAAAATTTTAGTAATATATTACGTTTGTTTTTTTCGAATTTCGTATCTATAAGTACTTGAAAAGAAAACGACTATTCCTACTTACCTGACTTTTTATATTTTTTGTAAATAAATACAATTTGAACATTTGGGGCCGCCTTTTTACGAAAGCAGTTTTCGTATATGGACTTCGCGGGAACGCGAAATAGAGCAATTATATTGTTTGCCCTGCTCTAGCTTTCCTTACAAACGCATAATTCATTTGTAAGCTTTAGTTGTTTTTAATATTTTATAAAATTAAAAATACAAAAATTTTAAATATTTTTATTGCAAATATTTTGGTTTACATTTAAAAGATAAAATACAATAACTTCTAAGACTTGGTAGCATTTTTATACATTATTAGTTTTTAAGTAGCTAAATCTATAACTACTTAACAAGTCTATATCTACCTAAAATTGTATGAAATAATGGAGTTTTATGAATTGTTGATCTGTTATTTTGTAAATGAATTACTATTCATATAATAAAAATTTTTAAATTTTCGTTGATGTTAGTCTAGTTGTGTGTTGTTTTTGAGTTTGTTAATTTGTTTCCAAACACTCAATATAAAATAGACAATCATCAACAAGCAATGACCAAAGGGGTGAAAGGAGAGCGTGGATATTGATAAGGTTGGGTAGGGTCAAACGAAAATACTAAGTATTCTATCCTGCTGGTTCTGTGGAAAACAAAACTTTTGGTTTTAAATATTTCAAAACTTTAATTTAATTCATTTTAAAATGTCATGTGTCAGAAAAATGTGTTTGTATTACGAAGCAAAATAATTTCAATAATAATATCTGTAAAATGAACAATAAATAAAAGGCTGGATGAACTATCATTTATAATAAATAAAAGTTTATATAAATTCAAAATTCAGGTTTTCTTTCTCTCCAGGACATAAATTGATGTGCATTGCTTTGGAAAATATTTAAATTATTTAGAAAACAACAAATATAAATTCTTTAATTGAAGATGCACCAATATGATGAAGAAGCTAGAATTCCTCTACAAAATATATTTCGTCAAAAAGGCATTACAAGGGAGGTATTTTTGGGTTGTTTCCACCAATTTTGCTGAATTTGAGGACTTTTACAACTTACTTGTATACCAAATTAGATTTCTCTTCGTTGTCCAACTTTGACTTAGTCTTGCTTAATATATAATTAACTGTATTATCAGTCTTGGGTGCAATTTCATATTATGCTCTATTGGAAATATCCGACTTTTTTGGTCTCTCTGATAATCCAGGTATATATGTTATGGTTAGTTAATCGATGAGCAGATTGGTCGCAGAGCGATTCCCGACATATTGATCTTTGTGGATCCGTATATATTTGATGTAGTGGTTGTTGTGGTAGTTAATTTATTTTTCTTGTTTAGATTTATAATGTTCATATTGTATAATTTGTATAATGTTCATATTGTATAATTTGTGTCGGTAAAAGTTATTACAAATTTAAATTTTGTTTTCTGTTTCAAAAAAAAAAATATTTAAAAAATTTCAATTTTTTTTTTATTTAAATTGGTTGTATATATACAAAATTTTTCAATTCAAGTTACAAGAACTTCATAAACACACATACATACACAAACACATTCACACAAAAAGTGTCTATAGCTATGTATACAAACATACATTTTTTATTGTACGAGTATATTAAAAAAAAAAAAACAAAAAATACAAAAAGGGAAACAATTTCAAATAAATGAAAAATAAACATTTATTTTTTTTTGGATTGGTAGGTAAAGTTTTGACATTTATTTTAACTGATTATATCATTTGTTTTTTACGGATGTGTCAGTTGATTAATCAACATTTAAAAATAAATAACAAGGGGCATTTAATTTAAATAAAACTTAAGAAGACCGGTTTTTAAATGAAATATCATTTCCTGTTAATGACATTTTCTGTTATTTTAACTTACAAACTATTTTAAGTGTATGATCTCGATCCTGATAAACTTAAAAAAAATATATATATATATATATACACCCAGAAAACAAATTCGTGCTGACAACAAAATTTGTTTACAATCGACTGGTTCAGTTGCAGCGGCCGAACTTTTCGGTTTTGACTACGGAATTGCTGTTGAGGCAACCGAAATACAGTTGTCATAGTCATATTGCTCATGTTTCAATTGGTTTCCTGTTGTCACAACCGAAAAATTCTATTACCACAATCGAACCATTCTATTGGCTACAAATTAGGTTGTCGGCACGAATCTGTTTTCTCTGTGTATAATTAAAATATAGAGATCGTGATAATATATACAAGATTTACAGAAACTTCAAATTTTCCAAAAAACTAAAGAACCATATATGAGATTAAATTGCTAAGAAAGCGTGCTCTCTTATTTTCTCTCCTTTATCGCGCGATTAAAGGGATTCTTTGGGAATAGTAATTGATATCTTCCTTGTGAGTTTTAGCTTTAATTTCTTACGATGATTTTATTACATACCATTCTGTATTTGGAGCACCTTTTCTAATTGGAATCAATTTGCATAGATATATAAAATACTGGATATATCAGCAGTTTACGATAAGTTAAGTATGATATTTTTCATTAAGCATTCCAATAAGGACTATGTGTACTTTAAATTATATGTTGTTGTCAATTTATTTGCAATAATTAAAACCACATGTTGTGCCTGTTTCGTTAACATAATTGCCAAAATTGTCAGACGCATACAGTGTTGGCTAATACATATTGGACAGAGATACTATGTTTATTTTTTTGAGTGTAATTTAAAAATTAACCACATATTTATATTTTGTATTTGTTTTAGCAGTTAATGTATTTTTTGAAGATCATTTATTTACGATTCAACAAAAAAAATTAAAGCTTTGACATTAGCTTCTACCTTCTTTTGACCTTATTTTACCTTTTTCAATATATTTTACCACTTAAATATCTTTGGTTCTGTTATTCTTTGTTTTCACAAATATTTAAATTATACGAATTTTGAATAAAGTATTTTAAAGTATTTTATTAAAAATTTTATGCCATCAGTGATACAAACAATTGAATAAATGTGGTATTTCTGGCCAATATATTTTGATCGACACTGTACATATAAAGCAAAACATAACAAAACAAACGGCAATAACATCAACAAAATGAAAACAAAATACAATGATCAAAAACAAATATATTTGTACATACGATTAAATATGGATAACAGCAATGTTAAATAGCTTAAACAACGAAAACACTAAATACCAACAACAGCAACAGTAGTGTATTTTAGAGATGCCAATTGAAGCGAGTTTTTTTCTATATAAGGAATATTTTCTTTAACAGGGGTTTGAGGTTTCGAATATATATTTTTTTGATTTTCTGCAAGAAACTCTAGACGTGAATTAAAATAATATATTTTGTTAATAAATAGAAAAAGTGGTTACCTATTTCAGCACCTCTGATCGCCCAATAACCAAAATTATAGCGAATATATGCATTAGCACCATGAGGAAATTTTTTCCCGTTTAGTAGATTTTTTAGTGTAAAAATTTGTGGTGTCCCAAGAAGAACGCAATTTTTAAATTTTAAATAAAACACAGATATTTAAAAAAAAAAATCGTGAAACTTTATTATATCGTAAAGTAGACAGAATGAGGTTATGTATGGAACAATATATCGTGCAGATGGCCGCCGCGGCTTTGCTGGCATGCACGCGATCTTTTAATGAAATTTTCAATGACCGTTTTGCATGAATGCTGCGGTATTTCATTAATGCAGCGTTCAATTTCCTTTTTTAAGGCTTGAGTCGTCGTCGGCTTATTCGCGTAAACCATCGACTTCAAAAAACCCCAAAGAAAAAAATCTAATGGTGTTAAATCGCACGGTCTAGGCGGCCAATTCTGATCTCCAAAACGCGAAATAACACGACCGGGAAATGACTGATGCAACAATTGAATTGTTTCTCTGGCTGTATGACATGTGGCGCCATCTTGTTGGAACCACATGCCCTTCACATTCATTTCTTCAATTCTAGGCAAGAAAAAACTGGTTATCATTTCACGATACCGAACACCATTGACTGTTTGCGCTTGACCTGCCTCATTTTCATAAAAAAAAGGTCCAATGATTACTCCAGCCCCAAAACCACACCACACAGTGACACGTTGAGGATGCATTTGCTTCTCGTGAATCACTCGAGGATTTTCCTCACCCCAAATGCGACAATTCTGCCTATTGACGAAGCCATCAAGATGAAAATGGGCCTCGTCACTGAAGATGATTTTATCGGCAAAATCAGCATTTTCATGTTGTCTCTCCAATACCCAATTAACGAACTCCCTTCGCTGTCCATGGTCAGCTGGCTTCAGTTCCTGAGTCAATTGAACTTTGTATGCATGAAGATGCAAATCTTTTGTCAAAATTCGCTGCAAAGTGGATTTGGAGACACCAATTTGCTGAGCTCGGTGTCGAATTGAGGTGGATGGAGTTTGAGCGACATCATCACGTACAGCTGCGACATTTTCGGTCGATCGACCTGGTCGATGGCGCGTTGTTGTCTTTACATCACTAACAGACCCAGTTTCGGCAAATTTATCCATTAATCTCTTTACAGTTGACTCTTTTGGAGCATTATTGTGACCCCAAATTGATCGCAATTTGCGAACTGTAGCCGCAAAACTTTCACCATTTTGGTAAAACAATTTCACAATGAGAATGCGTTGTTCATTCGTGTAGCGCTCCATTTTTACTAACCTCGTACCTTCTACTAGCAAACAATAACAATTGTTCAAATGTCAAACAATGACACTTCGAATGTTGCCAGATTTATAAATTGCGTTCTTCTTGGGACACCCTTACTATTGCTTGGAGGAAAGTTGCAATAAGTAAAAATCTTAAAAATATTTTGCGTATTATTTTATTTTTGTAATTTGTCTTTGATGAGTGTTTATTTTTTAAAATATATTTCTAGCTTATAAGCAATTGGAAATTTGAATTTTCTTTACATTTGTGAGAAGAAAAAATTTGTGGAATTTGTTTTGAGAAGTGCAAAATCTAGGGGAATTATTAAATAATTTAGGGGAAATCTAAAAAAGGAATTGGAAACACTGGCCGGGAAGCTTATACTGTTTTCCCAACGCATGGTATTGCAGAGTTAATTTTAATCTTGATATTATTGCAATCTAAATATTTTTGCAGATAATCTTTCCTTACTATCTTGGGACGATTTTATAAAGAATAATAAATGGGACTAATTTTATGGCCAATTTTAAGAAAATTTTCTAAATAGTGTTTATTATACAGAAAATATACAAGCTGTTTTTTATGTTTCAGGTCGATGTTAAATAAATCTTAAACGATACAATAATTTTTAATAATATTTTTTAATCTGGTTCGAGATCAGAGACAATTTTTTCTAATAAAAAATTTCCTTTTTATATAGTAATCATGGGCATACTCAGAAAAAGTTATTAGACACAAGCTGAATGGAATGCATTTTCTGGTCAGCTACAACCTTCATCAATATTCTTCGTGCCCCAGAAAGTGCTAATTGAAAATATCTTTATTTAAATCAAAAATCAAAGGAAAACGCTATTTGTGCTAATATCGAGTTGATTTTTTTTTTTGATTTTGGATGAAGTTTACTTACAATTTTTGTTCAAATCAGCAATTAGTTAATATTAAACACATGTGTTTAAATTGTTTTTACATATGTTCAAACAATTTCTTTTACTGTACTAAGTAATATTAATATTAAAGTTTTTATTTTACAGTTGATCTTTTAATACTTATACAGGGTGATTCAGTCACGACCCTCTGAATTTAACCAGCGTATTCGTTGGCTCATTTCATTAAAATATGACCACCATCCCCGAAAATACAAGTGTGCGAAATGGCAGAAAATTTTCGGATTGGTGGTCGGAGGGTAGTAGGATAAAATTAAACCAGAGGTCGGTTTTTTGTTTTTGAGCTTGTTGGAAAGGCCTTTGGGAGAACTTTAAGAATCAATTAAGAAAATATTAAAAGAAAAGTGAAATGCAAACATTTGTTTTATTTTTGGAAGTGAAATAACAGCACACATTCATTTGTTTTTGTAAATTATCATTAAAAAAAATTTTGCATTAGGGTGACATTTTTTAGGGTTTCTTTATTTTATTTACCTTGTGGAGCGTCACGGCTAAAAATTTGCCCCACATAAATTTCAGACCTAGTGTAGAGATATTTAATCCTGCACTCTAATTAATTTCTGTTGAAATTTGCCCAACTTATAGTAGGAAACTGTACTCCTACTATAAGTTGGGTAAATTCACTCCGTGTGCGTAAATAAAAAAAATACACACATTATGCGTAAGTTGGTAAACACAAAACGAGTAAAATTACATTGAAAAAGAGTAAAAATGAAATTAAATATTGAAATTTAAGAGTAAATTTACCAAATTTGTGCGTACAGAAACACATTTTACGTGTAAATGTACACATAAAATGTGTAAAAATCGATTGAAAATGCGTAAAAATCCACCAAAAATTCTTATATTTACCATTCATAAATATCACGAAAAATGCGAAAATATTTTACCTCTATGTTAAAAATATTATTTTCTTTAAATTTAATGTACGAGTATTTTATTTATAATTATTTATTCCACACATATTAAAAATATTTAAATCATTATGATCGTCAAACTTGACGACTTTAAAAAAAAAAAACGTTATAATGTTTCGAGTTTTTCCTTTAGAAAAAGTTCATAGTAATAGTAATCCAAGAAATAGCCATAGCTTATTAGCACTTTCTACAGAAAAAGCTTCAGATATAAAGCACCTTTTTCTTTGTAAAAAACTTGAAAATGTATTAAAAATCAAAAAATTTTTTGCAACGGGTTGAATTCGGTCCTGAAAGAGATTTACTTTGATCACATCTAAATGTTTATTACGTCTAGTTTAACATTTTTATCGAGACAGCTAACTGCACATATTGTAAACCATCGGCACATCTTTTACCACTCGACACCAGTCAATGTTTGTTGAATTCATATAGCGCTCCTTCCAAATTCTCTCATTGCCAATTCAAAAATTATATTGTCATCACTACCACTGATCCCATTAGCCTGAGGACAGAAAGAAGGAGTATTGTTGTTAACACAAATAATTGCGAAAATAACCTTACCTCCTTATGAGTCAAACAATTCGCACTATAATAATGTATCCGTTTTTATAATTTGTTTTATTTTTCTGTTTTATTCATTTTGGTTTTAAATATTTTTAGTTTTTTTTTTCAAATTTGTAAATGACAAAAATGACATTGTTTTAATTACCATTACAAATTAGTAAATTCACAAACTTTGTGTGTAAAACTTGAATTTGTCGACAAAAAATTTAATTTTAGGCACAAAATGTCTAATTATAAACACATAATGCATATTATTACAGTGTATGTGTACTATTATATTAGAAAGTGTGTACAATACAAGTTCACGCATTTTGTGTTTAAATTTACTCACTGTGAGTTATATTACACAAAAATTTACCCATTTTATAGTAGTAAATTTACAGACATTTTTTAGAGTGTGGCGAAAAATTAATAAATATGTGAAGACAAATTCTATTTTTTATAAAATGATGATACTCTATTGCAGGTACATATGTATGTGGCTGCAATACGAAACTTGCTATATGCAATTATTTTTGTTTTAATCCTTAGTATTAAAAATTAGTAATAAAAAGACAAATATTAAATGTGTAAACAAATTAATATTAGTACAATTACAATTGGCCTTATTTAAACGGAAAAACCTTTTAAGTAAATCTTTAAACAACAAATTCAATTAATGGCAACTGTCCTTCTGCTTTATATACCACCATATATACCCGAGTAAAAACGTTTAGATATAATCATATGCACAATATGATAATATGTAATCATATGTACAATATGATAATATATTATTAAATAAGGTCACATATGATTATATGTACAATGTACTTATATATGATAATATATCATTAAATATGGTCACATTACATTGTAATATATAGATTTCATTATTTTTTTAAATTTCCTTATATTGTACCATATATAACCACATCTAGTTTTATATTGATCTTTATAAAATTCGATATGATAAGACACCATATTTACTTATATAGTATAACAAACAAACAAATTTGAGATATAATTAAACTCACCAAAAAAAAGTCTCTAATGGCAACTGAAAATTTTGCTTTTATTAGGGGAAATTTTGTTAATTTGACCCCAGCGGTATTTTTTGCTAATCTTAGCAACACAAGTCTGCTGACTACATGTCAGTACAATGAAATTAGTAGAAAAAATTAGTAGCCGTTACTAAATTTTAGTACACCTTTTGTAAAGTGGAATTTAAAATCGTTTTGCAAAAATCAGCAAAAAATTTACTAAATATTGTGAATATTGTGAATCAAATTATTGTACTAAACTAGTAAGCGCTACTAAACTCAATGAATTGTAAAATGTAGCAAAATTTTAATTTATAAAAAACATATTAATATGCACAAATTACATCAATTATTTTTAGATACACTTGTTACACTTTAATGCTGCTAATTTCTTTTAAAATTGCTTAATTTTTATTTTTTTTCAAATAATATTTCAGACAAAGTTAAAAACTAAAAATTTAAAAATAGAAAAACATAAACGAATTTATCATTTTGTTTTAATTTGCTAAATTTTGTTTTGAAAAATAATTATAGTAAATTTTTTGGATCTTAAGGTCAAATTTTAATTATTTTATGGGCTGATATTCAAAAATAAAAGCTTTTAATTCTATTTTAAGTGGATGTCGTATTTTTGGACATGAGTCGCCTGTGAAAAGTATCTTCACTTCTGAACCCTTTTTTTAAACTATGTAACATTTTAAGGCAATTTAGATTTAAATTTATAAATTTTAATTATTAGAAACAACATTTCGTTCAATATTTTTTTTGCTAGTTGAAGCAAATCGGTTTTCAAAAATTTGTAAAATAATTTGTATATATTCTTTAAAAATTTATTGAATAATATTTTTGACTGAAAATCAGTACAAAAATAGTAAAGTGGCTTAGATGAAGGTTCCAGTGGAGTTGCTGGTGTATTTTTTGATTTTACAAAAGCCTTTGATCTAGTTGATCATCAAATATTGTTGCAAAAGTTGTCATTATATGGTGTCAAAGGAAGTGAAATATTATTATTTAAAAGTTATTTTTTAAACAGAAAGCAATACGTGCAAGTTCATAATTCGAAAAGCTTTATTGGTTCTGTGGATTATGGAGTTCCGCAAGGAAGTGGATTGGGGCCATTATTATTTTCAATTTACTTATATGACTTAAAAAATCTAAATTTAACTGACCAACTTTTTATGTTTGCGGATGACGTATGTTTATTCTATCCTTTTAAACATGATTTGGTTTTAAAAACCCACGTTGAGAGAGATGCAGCTTTAGTATTTGAATTTGCACGCTTAAATCGTTTAATTATTAATCCTGACAAAACAAAACTTATTCGCTTTAGACCCAATGCTTCCAGTCTTAGTAATGACTTCAAAGTGTATATTGATGGAAAATTATTAAATGAAACACACTCCGTAAAATATCTAGGAATCACATTACAAAGCAATTTGTCCTGGGATCTACATATAAGTGATGTTAAGAACAAAATAGCACCGGCAATTGGAATTTTGTACAAGCTAAAAATAAGTTGAGTGAGAAGTCTAAACTGATGATATTTCAGTCGTTAATACAATCACATTTGAGTTATATGGGAATAATCTATGCTTATAACAAAAGTAATAATAATTTAAAATCGCTCCAATGTATTCAAAATAAGGCATTGAAAATTATATATAAAGGGTGTCCCAAGAAGAGCGCAATTTTTAAATTTTAAATAAAACACAGATATTTAAAAAAAAATCGTGAAACTTTATTATATCGTAAAGTAGACACAATGAGGTTATGTATGGAACAATATATCGTGCAGATGGCCGCTGCGGCTTTGCTGGCATGCACGCGATCTTTTAATGAAATTTTCAATGACCGTTTTGCATGAATGCTGTGGTATTTCATTAATGCAGCGTCCAATTTCCTCTCTTAAGGCTTGAGTCGTCGTCGGCTTATTCGCGTAAACCATCGACTTCAAAAAACCCCAATGAAAAAAATCTAATGGTGTTAAATCGCACGATCTAGGCGGCCAATTCTGATCTCCAAAACGCGAAATAACACGACCGGGAAATGACTGATGCAGCAATTGAATTGTTTCTCTGGCTGTATGACATGTGGCGCCGTCTTGTTGGAACCACATGCCCTCCACATTCATTTCTTTAATTCTAGGCAAGAAAAAACTGGTTATCATTTCACGATACCGAACACCATTGACGGTTTGCGCTTGACCTGCCTCATTTTCATAAAAAAAGGTCCAATAATTCCTCCAGCCCAAAAACCACACCACACAGTGACACGTCGAGGATGCATTTGCTTCTCGTGAATCACTCGAGGATTTTCCTCACCCCAAATGCGACAATTCTGCCTATTGACGAAGCCATCAAGATGAAAATGGGCCTCGTCACTGAAGATGATTTTATCGGCAAAATCAGCATTTTCATGTTGTCTCTCCAATACCCAATTAACGAACTCCCTTCGCTGTCCATGGTCAGCTGGCTTCAGTTCCTGAGTCAATTGAACTTTGTATGCATGAAGATGCAAATCTTTCGTCAAAATTCGCTTCAAAATGGATTTGGAGACACCAATTTGCTGAGCTCGGTGTCGAATTGAGGTGGATGGAGTTTGAGCGACATCATCACGTACAGCTGCGACATTTTCGGTCGATCGAACTGGTCGATGGCGCGTTGTTGTCTTTACATCACTAACAGACCCAGTTTCGGCAAATTTATCCATTAATCTCTTTACAGTTGACTCTTTTGGAGCATTATTGTGACCCCAAATTGATCGCAATTTGCGAACTGTAGCCGCAAAACTTTCACCATTTTGGTAAAACAATTTCACAATGAGAATGCGTTGTTCATTCGTGTAGCGCTCCATTTTTACTAACCTCGTACCTTCTACTAGCAAACAATAACAATTGTTCAAATGTCAAACAATGACACTTCGAATGTTGCCAGATTTAAAAATTGCGTTCTTCTTGGGACACCCTTTAATTTACCAATAACTTATTCGACTTTTTCATTGTACAAAGATATTTCCAAAACAATTTTACCAATTTATGGATTACATGAGTTTCAAGTTTTGATGTATGTTTTTAAATGTATTCATAATATCGGACACCATACCATATCCTTTTTTCAAAATCAATCTTATTTTTACACACGCAATGGGACAAATTTAAGAATTCCAGGGTGTAGATTAGAAAAGACCAAACAACGTATAGATTACACTGGCAGTATAAAATACAATAGTTTGCCTATACATTTAAAGTCAATTAATAGATTAACGACATTTAAATCATCTTGTAAAGATTTTTTGTATAATAAAATGGAAACGCTTCTGCTGTAATTTAAATTTAATTGTTAAACTTAAAACAGTTTTTTATTGTTTTGTTAATATATGTAATTATTTTTATATGTACATTTAACAAGTAATATATCTTGCCAGCTAGCTCCAATAATGCCTATAGGCGCTGGGGCCATAATTAAAATGAATTTATACTATTTGTGTACAATAAATAATAAAAAAAACCGTTTTTTCTGAGTGTATATATTGTTGCTTATTAGAGTATTTTTGAGTACTGGCAGATCAATTTTTTAAGTGTTTTTTAAATTTTTTTATATTAATAGTTTTTTTTACAAAATATTAAAATTTTAACCAATTTTGAGACAAGACTACTTAAAATTTTTTGATAGGATATACACCCTGAGAAAAGATTGGTTGGAATTCGATCAAAACCATTAACATTCATTTGTAAGAATTTTATTTTATTTGAAATAACATATAATCCATTATTATAGCAAAAATATGACATTTGGAATTAAAAATAAGGAAAAAGAACTGAAAAAAAAATACTATTATCCAATTTTTACAAAAACCTGTTTTTTCCAGATTACCGTTACAATAACTCTCTTTTATGACTTAAATATGAAATTAGGCAAAATTACGCAGGATTTCATTATCAAAATGCAATCTAAAGAAATGTCAGTGGGATACACCTACAAGTTCTAAAACGTTTTATCGATTTCTCAACAATTTTAATTTTGTCGCCTACAACGTTATTCGTGGCTCTGCTTTAATTGTTAGTATTTCCAATCAAGTTTACGAATAAAATTCTTTTAGAAATTGTGTACAGTAGAAGCAACCATTTATTTAGTAAATGTTTTGGCAAATTAGTACAATCCATTAAATTTATTTATAAATTGTCAATATTCGAAGTTGGTAGCTACGGTTATCCTGATCAAATATATCATTAAAGTGGGATTTCAATTGAACAAACCGAATTGTGGATTGTGTTGATTAAAGAAGCCACTAAAGATTAGTATTTGTAAACGAATTTTCTGCTATATTTATTTTCCTAAAAAAATAATTAAATTCAAAATTAGTCATTAAAATTTATAAGTGTTTGTGGGCTAGTGGGTAGAGAGCTAGCCTAGTACTCCTAATTTCAGAGTTCAAATTTCGGTAAAGGCAAACATTAAAAAAAAAATTTTTAATTAAAATAAAATATTCAAATGTTTAAAAAACAAATATATCAAAGAAAATTAAATTAAATTGTGGTGCAGTAAGCAAGGGTTGTGAATTATGAATCTGAATGCCCAGGTACCGGAAAAATCTAAAAATATATTTTTTTTTTTAAATAAAATTTTGTAAAACGTAATAATATTAATGTGGAATATAAATATTAAATTAGACAATTGAATATTGGCTTTCCCTACTTAAAATATAATTTAATATGAAGATAGTTGTCGTAACCGCCAGAATTCGATTGGCAACAAATTCCGGGGCCACAACTGATACTGTTTTCTGGGTGTAGACAGATTTTTTTTTATAATACTCTATAGTATTTGTTTAGTTGACATTTGTTTTTTTTTGTATTTGACAGTTGTGCAGAGTAGTCAATAAGAATTTATTTTGGGGCATCTAACGTGTTTGTTATAAAAACTTAAAATATATATATATAAACCCCTAGTTTTGGCGAAAAATTATTATGAGCGATGAAGCACATTTTAAATTGGCTGGCTTTGTTAATAAACAGAATATCCGTTACTGGGGATCTTAAAATCCCCAATTGGCACACTTAAGGCATTTACACCCTTGTATTTTTCGAGAACTTTTTCCCAGCCGCATTATGTCAAAAAAAAAGGAGATTTCGATTAGCCTCATCGAATTCCTGATTTGACTGCCCCTGACTACTTTCTTTTGGGGTTACTTGAAGGGAAAGGTCTATGACAATTAGCCAGATGCTGAAGAATAACATTATTGAAGAACGTAGTGCAATAACACCCGTAATATTCCAGAATGTTATGCAAAATATGATGAAAAGAGCATACATTTGAGCAGCAGGCAGAGGCGGCCATTTACTTGATATTATATTTTTTATTTTTATATTCCTATATACCAAACTATCATGCAATAAAATATTATTTTAAAATATTGTACCGCTTAAGATTTATTCACGAAAAAAAGAAAAGTTATCGGCCTGGAACATAAACACCCTGTAGATATTTGTTTTCAAAGGCCCTATAAGTGTTGAATTTATATATATTTTTTATTGATTTAAATATTATAATTATTTCTCCACATTTTTTCTTTGTCCATAAGATATGATTATATATATAAATATGTAATTTTATAAAATCAGACAAGTACAGAACCAATTAAGTGTCCCAAGTCCCGAAGATATAATTGTATATAACACAATTATACGAAAAATGTAGTTCAGCCACACTCTGCTATGTACTTTACTACCTTCAACTCTGGCAGATCGAGTTCAAATCCTGACATTGTTGTTTGGAATTTTATATTTACTTTTTAATTTAAAATTTTTGTTATACGTTTTGTAATATATGTTTGTTGTCATTTTTCGGATCAATTTAAATGAGATAGATATTACAGCAGATATTAAAGTACATCAAAGATTAAATATTGTGCCAGATAATTTTTTTTTACTCGTGTATTCATAGTTAGTTTGTTAGTAGATATTTGAAACCATACGTTATTATTTGTATACAAATAATATTTGTTAGTACATATTGTAATATTGTTGGTATTGTTATTGGTTACTTCTATATAATGGCATTGTTACAGCTTCATGTTGTTTAAATACATTTTTTTTTTAATTTTCATGTAAATATTGTGTATGTGTGTATGTTTGTTTTATGAAGTGGACCCAGGTGTTTTATAGTGTATTCATTTTTTATATTATTATTGTTGCTATAGTATTTGGTATAATTTATTTTGTTTTTATTATAAAAATAATTTGTTCATACTGCGTTTATTGGCAGCTTTTAAATATTACATACACAATTATAAAATTGGATATATTAAAGTATTTAATATTTATACGCACAAGTGGTTACCAATAAATATTACTCATACGTATTTATTTAAGGCAAACGTATCCCAAAAAGCTCTTAACAACTTTACATTTCATTGGAATTTAACTTGCTTTATAGCGTCATTTTAAAGTAAAATTCCAGTTCATACGAAAAATGTTTAAAATTGTTTTATTTTAAAAAATTGTCATAAAAATAAAAAAAATAATCTTAAATAATAGAAAATTAATAAAAAAAATATGAATGATTGAATCCTGTGAACAAATTATTCCCAAACGGCTTTAAATACTTTTCCAACAAAGCTTGAGGTTAAAGGTTAGTTTTTGATTTTATCCTACTAACATTTTAAACATTTTATTTTAGTGGATATGTACAGAAATTTACTGAAATGATGCTGAATTTAAATGATCAGTTTAAGACATTTTCAACAAACAAAGAATTGTTACACCAAGAAATATCAAACCAAAAAAATATGTTGTCTAATAAATTAATTTATTATTTTAATATTAACATTATCGGTTTAATAGTGAATTTGAGCATTTATTCATTTAAATAAACAAAATAAAAATAAATAATTATTAAATTTTTTATGGCTTGACTTATTAAGAAGTAAGTGTTTGAATACAAGTGTTTTTAATATGGTATTAAAACTTGAATTAAACTATATTTAAAGGCTTAACTTAAAGTATATTTACTCGGTTATGTTTAACTTGAAGTTAAGTATCCGTTTAACCGAATTATGCTTTTAACTCCAGGCTGGAAACTAAAAAATATGACTGAAATTACACTTGATTAAAACTTGAATTTCAGCTACATTGTTTATTGGGTATAGTTTAAAGAATTTTTTTACACTCAGCGCATAAAGTTTCACTACATTAACGAAATTCTTTTACAAATCGTTGTAATCAATTCTTTATCATATATATTTCATAAAAATCATTGTACATCAAGGCACTCAGCATGTTTGGCTGGTGACCAAGAATTTTTTCTGTGTAGTCTCCATGAAGATTACAATATATAATAAATTTTTCATTTCAAAAATGTTGTATGGTGACAGAAATTTGTATATATATTCAGTGACAGATAGCTTCACCCTTTAACCACTGAAGTCGAAATACGAGGTATTTTGTTATGAAATTTTGGTTCTAGTATCATTTTGAACTAAAAAGCACGAATGTGAAGTCTGTTTGTCAAAAAAATGTAACCTGAAAGCGCTAGGTGGAAAAAATTAAAGATCAACTGAAGACAAAAAGCCCGATTCAAATAAAAAAATTTGTTTCACAAATCAAACACGCAACAAATTATAAAAATACAACTTGAAGCTACTTATCAAAAGAAATTCGGATTCGATTTAGCTGTTGGAAAGTATGTTTTTTTTTTTTTTAATTTTAATTTTGCACCAAAATCATAAATAATTTTCGTGTCTGTTTTGACAAAAATCTTGACATAAATGGGTGTACCTATCAAACTATTCAAATGAGCGAGTTCAAACCGGCACTGTTCGATAGGTAAATTCAAACCGACAAAAATGTCGTTGGCGATTAGTGCACCAAAAATATTGGTTTGGATATAATTGGACTTTAGTGATGACCTTCTGTAGTGGTTAAAGGGTTAAGGCAGAGATTTTTTTATTGTTATTTTTTTTTAATTTATTTATTGACTTAAATCTAATTAAATGGATACACCAAAAGAAATATATTGTTTGAATAGAGACAAAGAGGACGAGCGCCTCTAACCTGGCAAAATGTGCAGGGAATCTTCTAGGACCTTTGTGGGATAAAAGTAGTATTTTTTTCAGGGGTGGGGGCTTGGCGTACGGTTCTCTTCCTGCTGAATATTTGGTTCCAGACCACTTGCAGAGTATCTGTTTATATGTGACCATCGTATAGCATACGTGCTGGCAGAAACTAAGCTTGATATTCATTATAAAGTTTAAAGATACGAGTTATCTGCGGGTCTACCAAAAAGTGGTAATCTATTTATAGCACACCTCCTTGTTCAAGGACACAGACAAGATATTCCGAAATTCTCTAGGACACACTTCATATAGGAAACATGCTCTTAGACACTAGTCTAAAGTCCTAGTTGCAGCTAAGCTTGAATAGGTTAATTAATTAGAGGGATTCTCACTTGTTTGGTGGAAATCTCGTTTACAGATAATCGAAGGATTGTAAGGATGTGACATTAGCCCCAGAAAGATATTTACAAAACCTCAAAGGATATTTATAGGCTTTCAGGCATGTTTTCAAGACCTTCAAAGATATTCGCAGGACCTTAAATGATATTGTCAGGACCTTTAATAACATTGCGCAGAACGTTCAAGGGCGTTACCTGTTTACGGCGCACGTCCTTATTACGATAAGTGCTTAAGATCTACAAAGAGAGAGATTAGTGAAGTATTACCTTCTTGAACGGCTGCAGACAACATGAACGATATTTGCTCGATCCTCTGCTTTATATACCCCTAATGGCAGTCAACTGTAGTTGTCGCCGGTGTAATAACAACATGTGAAGATTGGCGCGGCTACTGTCGCTACAATATTCATGATCTTGAACCAATCGAAATTAAATCTAACACAAAATTTATACATCCCGTTTAGAAATCGACATTGTTATATGGATTCACACAAGTTTAATTTGTATTCGCTAAACATGCCTGCATGTACATACATACATGTAGAAATAAATCTCAATACACGCATCCATATATGTCCATACATGTGCTTTAACGAAATTTAAGGTAATATCTAAAGGGACATACATAAACAAAAATGTTCATGTTTAATCAAAAAAGTCTCAGGATGTTTTAAATTATTCTGAAAGAACACTTTTTAACCAATGACTTAACCACTATACTTTTTTTTTATTCCATTTATTGTTCAATATATTATAGATAGTTTACAATAATTTTAAAAATACGGTATAAAGAGTTTAGGCAATTCTGACTTTTCAACTTAAACATTCGACAATATGAATTTAGATAAATTACTTAAATTTTAACTTAAATTACACTAGGCAACAGCCATTTTGTTATTTGGTTCTAGCATACTTTTTCTCATGGATTTGGACCTACTGAACACGAAAATGAATTTTAAAAATTTTTCTGTCGATTGGTTTGCGAGATACAAATTTTTTAATTTTTTTTTTTTAATTTTTGGAGGTACACTTACTATTTTGAGCATATCTTTAGTCTTCTTTGACCTATTTTATCCTACTACTACTCAAATTAAAGACAATTGAGCCGTCTACAACTTATTCTCAGAAAATTTTCAAATCGGGTTAGTAGTTTTGATGTTGGCGGCTTAAAAAGGTTAAAAAACTGCGTTTTTTTAGTAAAAATGTGGCTGAAAAATTCATATAAAAATTCATATAAAATGTAAAACGCGATGTTAACAGCGATTTTAATTTTTTTACGTATAGCTGACACTTTTCCAAAGAAAATAAGCCCTTACTTAATAAAATCTGATGACAAATGGCCGACTTATTATTTTTTTGGTAAACGACCGAAATTCCGCTATTTCACGATTTTTTGATTTTCATTATTTGCACAGCTTACCTACCCAACGCAAACGAATAAATACATTTGAACTTAATATAAAATAAACAAATTAGTCTTCGTATATTATTTTTTAATTTATTTACAGCACTACATGCTCAATGTATCGCACAATTAGCTAAACTAACGAAATTAAACTAACTAATTAAATTAAGCAAATCAACGCACAAAAAAATGAGTAAAAACAAAGATATAAGTGTACATTTTATGCCATGTGGAAAAACTGCTGACTTCTTCTTTGTTTTTTGTATTCGCTGCAATCGGTCTCACGTATTAGGGTCCAAATATAGTCACCCATCATAGCCGTGTCATAGTTGCCCTGATAGCGTCGTTCCATAGCCTTCAATTCCTGATGAAAGCGCTCGCCGTGTTCGTCGCTCACGTCTCCTAAATTCTCAGGGAAAAAATCCAAATGAGAATCCAGAAAGTGTATTTTAAGTGACATGTGCACTCCCATGGCTTCATAGTTCTTTACCAGATCCTCAACTATGTCCTTATAATTCGGGCTTTTGTTGTTTCCTAAAAAGTTTTCCACAACAAGCCTGAAGGAATTCCATGCTGCGGCTTCGATGGGTGATAACAGCTTTGGGAATTTTTCATCTTTCAACATTTTTTTTATCTCGGGTCCTGCGAAGACTCCTTCTTTAATTTTTGCCAGCGAAAGGTAACCGTAAATAGGCAAAAGCTTCACCTTCTTTGTCTAATTTTTTGGCAAAATTTTTAATCAAACCCAATTTTATGTGCAGCGGCGGAAGTTTTATATTTTCACGGTTCTCTATTAGTGGTTTGCGCTGAACATTCGCTTCTCCAACTACAGGTTTCGTTCGTACCGGCCATTTTTTTTTTATATAATGCTGATCATCAGCGCGGCTATTCCAAAGGCACAGAAAACAGCAATGTCGCGTATAGCCTCCTTGGAGTCCACACAGAATGGCCACAACTTTAAGGTCGGCGCATATTTTCCAATTGTATTTCCTATACTCTATGCATTTCAGCAAAATGTCCATAGTTTCATAGTTCTCCTTTGAATGAACCGCATGAGCAATAGGAACAGATGGCTTTTCATTCCCATTATGTAAGAGAACTGCCTTCAAGCTCTCTTTGTTGCTGTCAATAAACAACCTCCATTCGTTGGGGTTGTGAATTTGGTGAAGCTCTTGGAACAAGCCTGAAATGTCGCTGCAAAAACATATTTGGTCTTTCTTTGTATAAAATTTTGCATACTCCTTGTGACGGTTTCTGTACGCTGATACTTTCACTTCTGAAGCCGCAAATCCACACTGTATCATCCGAGACGCAAAAAGTTCGGATTTCTCCTTAGTGAGACCAAAATCGCGCACCCAATCGTTTAGTTCGGCCTGTGACAGTAATTTTCGCTTTGCACCCGGCTCAAATTCGCTTGCATTTGACTCAGACTCTTCTTCTGACGATTCTGCTTTTTGAAGAGATGCACCAGGGCACACTGGATATGGCACATCATGCGAATGTGGTACTGGAAGCGCAAACGATCCCACTTGAGCGTAGTTCCATTTAAAAAATCTTCCTACCCCACTGTTTGTGGTGAGGCAAAAATAACAGTCTGTGGAATGGCATAGCGGCTTTTTCCACATCATTGGTGTATCGAATTTCATATGGCGGCTAAAATTAAAATAAATTACTATATTCGCTATGTATAATGTGTTTAAATAAAAATTCTTACCTTCCGCCAGCTGCCCAGTTGGTTAAGATTATATAGCAAAGATCACACAGCGACTTAGGTGTCCATGGTTCTGTGATATTTGGTGAAATACCAAAATAATTCAAATAGTGCAATTGTACTGCTGGAGTAAACTTGTGTGCGTGATTTTTTTTTATAAACTGGCCACAAACATTGCAGAAATTGTCTGGATCGTTCAAACACTCGAACACACGTAGTCTTTTACTCATTGTCTTCCTTGCGTTTTCTAAATATTAACTTCTTTACACTTTCACAGACAGTTTTGAAATGCAATTGATAACCGTGTCTCCTTATGTTTAAATATGTATGAGCATGTAGTGCTGTAAATAAATTTAAAAAAAATATACGAAGACTACTTTGTTTATTTTAAATTAAGTTCAAATGTATTTATTCGTTTGCGTTGGGTAGGTAAGCTGTGCAAATAATGAAAATCAAAAAATCGTGAAATAGCGGAATTTCGGTCGTTTACCAAAAAAATAATAAGTCGGCCATTTGTCATCAGATTTTGTTAAGTAAGGGCTTATTTTCTTTGGAAAAGTGTCAGCTATACGTAAAAAAATTAAAATCGCTGTTAACATCGCGTTTTACATTTTATATGAATTTTTATATGAATTTTTCAGCCACATTTTTACTAAAAAAACGCAGTTTTTTAACCTTTTTAAGCCGCCAACATCAAAACTACTAACCCGATTTGAAAATTTTCTGAGAATAAGTTGTAGACGGCTCAATTGTCTTTAATTTGAGTAGTAGTAGGATAAAATAGGTCAAAGAAGACTAAAGATATGCTCAAAATAGTAAGTGTACCTCCAAAAATTAAAAAAAAAAATTAAAAAATTTGTATCTCGCAAACCAATCGACAGAAAAATTTTTAAAATTCATTTTCGTGTTCAGTAGGTCCAAATCCATGAGAAAAAGTATGCTAGAAACAAATAACAGACAAAAGTTTGTTATTTGTGACCTAGTGTTATTAAGGAAAAAGTTTACAAAAACCTTTGATATTTGGAAAAAAAAAAAAGTTTTGATAAAAGAAATTAGGTAGTTAAAAGTGCATTGGTTCAAGAACAGAGAGACTTGATATGTTCATAAGTAACCACTATACTTAATTTGATGTTTTACAAAAGTTCAGCACTTTTTATTATTTATTGCATTAAACGATTAATAATTTAATCGCTAATTTTACCGATAAATCTTTCCGAATAAGCGAATAATCAAATTTAGTTATTTTTCGAATAATCCCCTAACCGCTTAATCGTCTTGGTTGTATAGTTGAAATCACTATTGTTTTCATAGGTATAACCCCAGGCGTATGAGTGTTATTTATTAATCATACGTAGTGTTGTCCTTTAATATTTCCTTTGTATATCTTGGCAAATGTGAATAACAATTTTCCTTATTTTACCAAAAATTTCTCTATACAGAAAAAAACTTTTAAGGAAATCTACAAAACATCAAAATTTGAATTTCGCAATCTCCACAATATTCCTTAACGTCGAAAAACTGTCTGTCCCAAGTTTCAGCGGAAACAAAAAAAAGTTAACTTTTTATTTGTCGTTTGAGTAATTTACAGTCAGCCCTGACTTTAACTTTTATTATTTTTTAAACTATACGCTGTACTTTAACAAAATTTTCCGATATAGTCTTAATTAATGTGCATTAAATAAATATAAAAACAAAATTTAAAAAAGCGATGTAACTTTTCGGTAGTTCTTGATTTTATTTTTAATTGTAGATAAAAATACGAAATACATTAAAGCTTACGCCTTAAAAGAACAAATTTCTTTAATCAGACTTTAATTATTATGAAGATTACGAATCTGCAATCAATATTAAAAAATCAAGGTTTTATATTATTCGCGATTTTTGAAATTTAAAAATAAATATTGTCATCTTGTCATCGGATGAAAAAATTTCTTGATCAAAGATGAAAATTTTGTGGTATGAAATTTTCGAATTTCGCGAACACCCAAAAATATAATAGATTTGATGCATCGCGAATTTTCAAATATTTTTAAATAAATAGAACTAGTACAACTTTTAAACTTTTTTGTTTTTGATAGAACATATTTTTTCGACAATGGCAAATTTCGAATTCGTGAATTCGAAGTTTTTTTGGACTTCCTATTGATGCATGTATGTAGGGAAAATATAATAAAACACAGATTGATTATTATATTTTAATATTAATTGAAAAAACGATTTATTAAAATTTATTTGGTTATTTTCAATATTTTCACAAATTGTTTTGCAGGAAATGTTTATAATTACATTTAATTATTATAAAAAAGGTTTATGAAAATGTCTGTCCGAATCAACTTTTATTTTAAAAATTCACTACTTTTTCCGTCCAAAGTTAGCACGACTTTACAACTTTTATAACAACTTTACAACTTGTGTTTCTTTCGATTGCTCAACAACGACTGTCCGTCATTTTTAACTTTTTAATATTTTTTCAAATGCTTTCTATTCATCAGTGTTTGGAAACTGTGGCAGTCCATTATTTTACCCCCTTATCCCACATGTATGGAGATTTATATATCCATGTATGATACACATGTATGTTTATGAGCATTTACGAACATACATTAAACCTGTATGTATCCATATATAGAAGTTTTTAACTAAAGTCTCAAAAATAAAACTCCACTATGACGACGAATTGTTTTATAAAACTTTATGAAATATGTTTCACAATTTCTTCATTAATACTTTTTAATCGCAAATAGCCCATATCTTAAAAACTCATAGAAAAACAGAAAAAGTTTTTAGCCTACATAGCACATTTAGCCTACATAGCACATTTCTGAAATTCCGAAATAGATCATCTTAGTAATGTTTTTATGAAACGGTTTCATCAAATTTATCAAGTAACAGAGGTAAAAGCCCACTAACATTGCAGGTTCCAAAAGTACCTTTTGAGAGAGGGACACTCACAATATATTTCCGTTACTAACTGTAGTTTATTAAAAAAATATTACGTAGAATTTGATTTGAAATGAAGAATCAATTAAAATTCATAGAAATATATTTTTAACTATTTGAATCAATCTTTCAAACAAACTATACAAATTTACAGACATTCAGTAGGAGTTGATATTTTCTGTTTAATGTAAAATTTTATGTTTTCTGTTTCTAAAAATAGAAATTCATATAATTTCTTTTTGTCTTTTTTACCAAAATAATTTGTTTGTATACAAAATTATTTCAATAAAAATTACAATAAATTATTCAAATATAGACACACACATAGAATATAAAATATATACATCTATGTGTGTTCTGTTTTGTAAAATTAAATACAAAGAAGGAGGCTGAAAATGACATAGTCGCTAGGGTCGAAAGTGTGCACTCCCTCTAGGGCTGATCCTTACAATTTTTTTCCATTTAATAAAAAAATTTGTGTTTACTATTCGTTAGTAACATTAAATTATGATCTCGAGCCTGATAAAAAATTAAAACTATTTAATTAAAACAGATAGATCAAATAATATACAAAATTTACATTCGAAAAAAAATTCAATTTGAAAAACAAACCCTAAAAATCGTTGTTTTCTACGTTTTGTCAGTTAAACATTGATGGTTGTTTTAAACGACTTTCGATTACTTTTACTACTTTTGTCGATTATTAAACAATCATTGAAAATAAACAATGGGCTGAATATAATGAAAAATCAGTAGTTCTCTTTTTTATTGTATTTTCGATTAATTTATTATGTGTTTTTGATTATTTTTAACGAAATAATATTGTGAGTGGAACACATATTTAAAATTTCAGAATTCTCATGTTTTAAATTTTGTGTCCTAAAATCCGGTCTTGTTAGTAGATAGCCCATACTCCAAGAAACAGGTATATGAGTATCTAGTTTCAGAATTCAGGCATTTTGCCACTAATCGTATGGATGGTCAAAACATATATTTTAAATTTAATTTTTCAAATAAAAGAAGTTTGGGCAGGCTTTTAAGGGGAAGATTTTCCGCTCTTTGCCCCTACTCGTAAGAATTTCCAAAAATACCATCTGAGCTATGTACCAAATTACGATGTCTTAGCTCCAGCCGTTTGGGATGAACGATGTTGAGTGAGTGAGTCATTCAATTAGTAACGTTATTCCTTCGCTTTAATGTATCATATTTCGCTTACTTTTCGCACAGTGGCTTAGAAAGTTTTTATAAGATTCCGTGCTAAATTTTATACAAACTTTCAACAGGACCCGAGATAAAACATTTAAAAATTGTGGGTTTATAATATCTACTATGACGTACTTTTCTCACATAGCTTAAATTTTTTTTTTTACAACAGGAGAAATTTAATAACTTGGGTTGTATAGAAGGTGCCACGCCCACTTATTTTTTGAAGCCCACATTAATTGGAGAGTTTAAAAACATTTATAGAAATCATGCTCAGAAGAAGCCGATATAAAGCAATTGCAAGTATTGGGTTGTATGGAAAAACCCCCACTTTTGCCATAATGCTTAAAAGTGTTGTTTAAATTCCCACTACCAAATTTTATTCAAATAAGTTTAAGAAAGGTAAGGTAAGAAAAAGCGATGTAAAATATTGAGTTGTAAGAGGTGCCACAACGCTTGTTTTAGCCCGCCTACAATAGGCTCGGAGCTTACAAATGTTGTTTATACATATATGCAGACCAACTTTTGCTTTTATACGTTCATTAGAGGCCGAGGTAAAGCATTTAAAAATCTGGGGTTGTAAAGAAGATTCCACGCCTTCCCTCCCATTTCCGTCCACATTTGACACAGTGTTTAAAGAATTGCTAAAAGATGTCAAACACAATTGTGTTCGAAATCGTTCAACATGACCAAAAGAATATCTCGTTTAAAATTTAAGGTTATATAGAATCTGCCACACTCGATTTTTTCCAATCTCGCACACATTTTTAACAGTGCTTAAAAATTTTATTTAAAATCGCAGTGACAACCTCGTCTCAAATACATGTAACAGAAGCTGTCGTAAATTGCAGGTTGTATTCTATGTGCCACACCCTTTCGTCCGATCGCGCCCAATATTGGGTTAGTGCCCAAACATTTTTTTTTCACCATGCCAAATATTGCTTCAATATGATTTACAGGAACAAAAATAAAAAGTTTTAAATTCTTGGTATTTTGGGAATGCTACGCTTACTTCCTTTATGACGCCTAAACTTTTTTTGCAGAGTTAAAAAACATTATTAGAAAATTCGGGTAAACAATTTTGTTCAAATAAGTGTTACAATTTAAAATTTTTGCTTGTATAGAAGTTGCCACGCCCCTTCTATACAACCTCCTATTTCAGTGCAGTGAGTAGAATATGCTCGAGTAGAATATGCTCGAAAAATTTCAAGAAAATCGGTTCAGCTGTTTGGGCCTGATAATGGAACAAAATACAGATAAACAGACAAACAAAGAAATTTATAATATTAATAAGATTACATTGGCCGAAATATGAAGTTTTTAATATATACGTTGAAGATTTTTTCTTTAAGTTTACAGACAGCTTTAAGAATATAATTATATTTTCAATAAAGATTTGTGTCATTTAACATAATGGAACTACCACTCTAGGTCCTCATTTAACAGATGTATTGAAGAGGAAAAATATTTAAATTTTCTTTTCAATATATTTCGAGATTTAAAACAACCGCCGACAAAAAATTAGGATTAAAAGCAAATATTAAATTCTCTAATATTTAGCCTCGCGTTATACTGTCACTTTATACAAAAACTCGATAAGTTGTTTTGGTTTTTATGTGAATCGTGTGGGACAAAAAATACTGCAATGCTTGATATATTCCATTTCAGCTCATGGTACAAAAACATATTTCCAATAACGTCTTACAAAATTGTATTTGTTTTAATATTTTACACAAAATGCATACATATGTATATAACTTTCTTTGAAACCATGTAGTCTTTTGTTCATATTGCAGGGGCGATTTCTGTGGTCTGTGTTGTATTTTCATTTAAATTATCATTGAAATTGGAAGTAATATTTCTTTCTCCAATATATCTTTGGTATAATGTTGAAAAGTGATGATGT
This sequence comes from Eustalomyia histrio, assembly GCA_949748255.1. NCBI lineage: Eukaryota > Metazoa > Arthropoda > Insecta > Diptera > Anthomyiidae > Eustalomyia > Eustalomyia histrio. The sequence goes on along the minus strand of OX456525.1, from coordinate 43,445,103 downwards.
TCACATATGTAACCATAAGACTTGGAATCACAAGCAACATCATTCCATTTGTAGTAGTCGTCTCTAACCATAATAACACAGTGCTCATTGTTATTTGCATTATTTGGTTCATTTTTAATCCAATTTTTAAATGCAATTTGCTGACCAGTGACTGATGAATAAAATCTACGATTTTTATCATTATTTCGATTAAACTCATCATGATGACCTAACCAAAATCTATTTGGTTCTTCTAAAATATATCAATAAAACATAGTAGTTAGTATTAAGTTAATTTCAGAAAATTAATGTCTTACCTTCTAAAGAAAGTAACAAATCTACCAGACCATAATTTTTTCTAGCATCAGCTATTATTACCATATGCAAACCTCTTCGTGCACATTTATCAAATGCTTGAAGCCAATTGAACTAAATTGTTAAATATAAATTTTATTTTTCTTGTTTTTATTATTTTAATTTGCACAATTACGTTTTGTTCAATCTCAATTAGATATTGATATCCATTTTGTGCTCTATACCATTCTGGTGTTGTTGCAACCAATTCCAGCATCGACCACAAAAACACGGCTATTTTTGAAAATACTATTATCTGAGAAGTGTTCATTATTCAAATATTCGTGCGAAACTGAATAATTTACCAATATTTGTATTTATTTTTATGATAATTTAAGACTCATTTGTTAATTTATTTTTTTGTTAGTGCAATGCACAGTGATTCCCTCTTAATTACGTCATTTATAAATTCGCAGACATTATTGTATAAACACATACAAATAATTCCATCTCTATTGTGTTTTAATATTGTATACTTTATATCAAGGTCGGCAACCGGAACGTATAGGTATTTCTTTTGTACAGGTATCGACATTACCGATATCGGAACATCAATACAAGTACTTACCGATATTATTTAAAATACTGTTTTTAAAATAAATTATATGTTGTAGAAAAACCACATTGTTGGCACCATTGTTCAAAAAAACCATAAAATTCCACAGAGCCATCAGTATAGAATACTTAGTATTTTCGGTTGCCGCAACACAACCCCCTTCAGTATCAACGCTCTTGTTGGATTATTGCTTTGATGATTGTCTATTTTATATTGAGTGTTTGGAAATAAGTTAACAAACCCGAAAACAACATACAATTAGACTAAAATCAACGAAATTTAACAATTTATATTTATTTTTTTATTTAAATAAAGTCCTTAGGATCTAAGTGTTTTTTTAGAGTATATTAATTTATCTAAGAAACAGTTTGCAAAATCTGAGAATCTTACTTTAAGGAAAAGTTCATAGAATCTAAATATGTTTTTATCAGAAAAATTTCTAAAAATCTAGCACGTACAAAACAACTCTTGGATCCTGTAGAATATTTCTTATAAAAAATTATTTTATTAATACGCTGAGTACTTTTTCCACAAGAAAGTCGTTACTTTACAAGAAATTAATTAATACATTCGGAATATTGTGTAGTTTACTGTTTGTAGTTTAATAAAAAAGTTTTTATTTCCATTTAAAAATAAAGGAACATTCATTTATTTTTCGAAGAAATATCTACACTCACCAAAAAAAGTCTGTAATGGCAACTGAAAATTTTGCTGTTATTACGGGAAATTCTGCTAATTTGAGCCCAGCGGTATTTTTGCTAATCTTAGCAACACATGAAATTAGTAGAAAAATTAGTAGCCGCCACCAAATTTTAGTAGACTTTTTGTAAAGTGGAATTTAAAATCTGTTTGCTAAAATCAGCAAAAAAAATTATTAAATATTATTAATATTAGTAAAAAGCTTTGAATTTATTTTTCTTATCGAGCATCAAAAATTTTGATTATAGTTTTTAAAAAACGAATTAATCATTTTGTTTTAATTTGGTAATTTCTGTTTTGAAAAATATTTTGGTCAATTTTTTTTTTTTACTTTTAAGGTTTTATTTGAATTGTTTTTAGGGCGGATTTTTAGAACTAAAAAACCTTTTTAGTGCTATTTTAAGTGGATGTCCTCTTTTCAGACATGAGTCCGATACCCTTCCGATACCTTTTAAAATATACCTTTTTAAATATATGTAACATTTTAAGGAAATTTAAGTTTGTAGGTGTAAGTTTTAATTAGAAATAACATTTCCTTTAATATCCACTTTTTTAAAATTAGTAAAATTTTTTGCTAATTTCAGTAAATCGGTTTTCAAAAATTTGTAAAATGATTTCTGAAATTAGCAACAAAAATTTGTAAATATTCTGTAAAAATTCTGTAATTTGTAAAATGTAAATAGCAAAAAGATTTGCTAAATAATAATTTTTTATTAAAAATCAGTACAAAAATAGAAGAGTAGGATTGAAAACCGTTTACAAATTTTTCTACTAACTTCTTTTTCTGAGTGTATATTAACTTTTTTTATACATTTATGCGAAATAATATACTATCATTTAACGATTTTTTTCAGTTTCATTTATTTTTTATATTTGTTTGTAATTTAATAAAAATTTACCCACAAAACATAAATTTGTGGTTTATTTGTGATATTACAAATTTAAATTTTGTTTCCTGTCTGTTTAAAAAAAAAATATTCAAGAAATTTCAATTTTTTTTTTTTTTTTTATTTAAATTATACAAAATTTTTCAATTCAAATTACAAGAATTTCATACACACAAACACATTCACAGAAAAAGTGTCTATAGCTATGCATACATATATTTTGTATTAACAAAAAAAAAAAAAAAACAAAAAACAAAAAATACAAAAAGGAAACAATTTCAAATAAATGATGAAATCATTTATTTTTAAGGAATTTGTAGGTAAACGTTTGACATTTATTTTAACTGATCATATCATTTGTTTCTTACGGATGTGTCAGTTGATTAATCAGCATTTAAAAATAAATAACAAATGCCATTTTATTTTAATGAAAATTAAGTAGACCGGTTTTTAAGTGTATACATATTTTTTCTTTTAAATTTAAGATTGTTTCTACTGAAAAGAATTCAAAAATATAAAATCTTTATATAGAATCATTTTGGCAATGATTTTTATCGAAAAGAAAAAAATTATTTGTGTAAATTATAATGTTATATGTATAAGGCATTATCGAAATGAAAATCCCCCAGGAAAAAATGATCATATATAGTAATTTGTATATGGGTAAGTAAACTGATATTATTTTTTTATGAAAGCAAGACAGTATTATGATTGTAAATGTCAAAGTCATGTTGTATTTGATTTATAATTATTCTTTAATTGTTGTCAGCATTTTATAATTCCAAAATTATTATATTTTTTAATAGTCAAAATTTTTGTTACCACAGTACTGTTGCAGCCAATCATGTTATACAATATAAAGTGAATCATAAAAAAAGAAAATATTTCCTAAAATAGTGATGGTAGCGATCATATTGATGGTTGGAACCTTTTTATCAGCCAATAACTTGATTTTGGCAACCTTACCCGAATGCAGCAAGTATGCAACCATGTTTTTACTCTGTCTTATAGCTTTTCTGTCACATTTAAAGGCGTTCAAGCCTTTTTATTTTTTCTATTTTTTGCATTTTAGGGCGTTTAAATTAAAGAATTATTGGAAATAGATTTTCGATGATATTTTACTCGTAGTTTTTTTTGATACTTATTTGCATTTTTTAAATGTAAATATAAAAATTTCAAAAAATTTTGTTTATTTTGTATAAAGAAATACATTGGCATCACTATCAAATTCACATATTTTATTCTTTGGTAAATTTCATAGGTCACACATTTTTGGATTATTTGATAATGTTCGTATTTTGGATTTTACCAAAGTTTTTGCGAATCGCTTTTTTTACTTTTTGGAACAACTTTACGACCGACCCTATGCTAAAATGTTTGTAAAACTTTCACATTTAACAAATACGTAATTTAAATGCAGTTTCTATATTGAATTTTTAAAGTTTCCGACATTTTGACGAAAAAAGTACCCAAAAATTTTGGAATTCCTTCTCCCTATTTTACCAGCTAGATCACCGAGGTGCCCAAAAGAGTAAAACAGGTTCTTGTCAGATTTCTTTTTTCTATTATATATCCAAATTTAAAAAAAAATTGTTAGTGGCAAAATCATTAATATAATATCTAATGACTAGGGTTCGTAAGTTCATGTAACTACATTTTTGTTGTCGTTAGCTTTTCGATTCTCAAATTTGCCAGAATATGTCACCAATTCTTTAATGCATATATTATAATTAATACTTTATATATAATAACAGAAAAATTGTGTTGCCATCCTTCTAACGATGATAAATGGTAATTTGGAATTTTCAACGTCTTTTTAAAACAAAAACATATCGATAACAGAATAATGAAAACTTGTTACAAAAACTCTATAATAAATGCGTTCATTTAAAATATAATCCATGTTTTTCATTTAATATTTGAAACGGACGGATAATATGTACATAAATGCATGACACTAACAAATATAAAATATTTGTTTGTGGTTAAAAAAACACCATATTTCGTCTTTATAATATATATTTTATTAAAAAAAGCGTATTTCGTCTTTATAAACAGGTTCATGTTCACTTACAATAATTATTTTTATTTTTTATTTAAAACAAAGATAACCATACACTGAATCAATTAAAAATTGTACACTTAAATTTCATACTACCAATTTGTATTTTATACAAAATATAAGGACGATTGCTGTTATATCCAGGCATTTCTTTTCAGATGTTAACAAAAAAATAAATATTTAGTAACGTATAGTCACAAAAAGAAAATAAAACAAATAAATGCTCAATTGTGATCTCAGTTGCAAATATTTTGAACGCCACTGTTCATGAAACACACTCATACCCAGCAAAATAAAATGGATGTTATTCTTTACGAATCTCTTTTTCAGAACATCCAAAGAAGTTAATAGTGCAAATTTTTCAATTTGTAAAAAGTCATTTTAAACAACTTCCGATTATTTTGTTAGTCCAAACAATTATTTAGTTAGTCCATAAATAGTTAATTCCTGCATTCATTAAATGCATTATTGAAAACATATTTTGCATATCAGTGATATTAACTTTGTCCTGGTCGGAATAATAATTCTTGGCGTTTTCAAAATCACATTTTTAACTTAAAAAAAAGCCACTCCCTATATTTTTTTTTGTAGTCCCTATGTTTAACAACTTCCGTAAACTAATGAAAAAGTCCATCTACTCATCGATTTTTCATAGCACCGAAATAAACTACTTCTTCCCAATAACACGCCCATGTTAAAATCATTAATGATTCACCGAAATTTTCACAACTTCGGGTTCAGTAGATGTAGTGTTAAACTACTACTTCCTCAGCTCTTATTTTGCTGGGTATACATTCATAAACAGTGCAGTCGAATATAAACAAATGGTTTATATTAATGACATTATACAGTGACTTTGGTGTACAAAAGTTAATTATTTTCGCATGCGTTTTTGAGAACAGCTATAAGGCTATGTGACCAAAATGTCAAGTGTGTTGGTACAGGTTAAACCAAAGTATAAGCGTTTAAAAATGAAGAGGTTGGAAACATTTCATACAAATCACCCAAAAATTATAATTTTTATCATACATGGAATTAATTAATACACTTAAAATAGTTTGTAAGTTAAAATAACAGAAAATGCCATTTACAAAAAATGATATTTTGGTTGTCTACATAAGTTTTAAATCAAATGGCTTTTGTTATTTATTTTTAAATGTTGTTTAAACAACTAATACATCGGTAAGAAACAAATGATATAATCAGTTAAAATAAATGTTAAAATTTTACCTACCAATTCCTTAAAAAATAAATGATTTTATTTTTATTTGAAATTGTTTCCGTTTTTGTATTGTATTTTTTTTTTCTAATCTACAAAATATATATGGACACTTTTTGGCTATAGACACTTTTTGTGTGAATGTGTTTTTGTAAGTATGTTTATTTATGTGGTTCTTGCAATTTAAATTGAAATTATTTTCTACCTAAGCAACCAATTTAAATAAAAAAGCAAACTGGAATTTTTGGAGCATTTTTTTTTTCAAAACAAAGAGCAAACAAAATTTAAATTTGTAATAACTGTAACGGACACAAATAAACTACAAATTTCCGTTTTGTGGGTAAATTTTTATTAAGGCCCTGTGCGAGATGGCTAAATAAATTCTAAGCTAAATACAAATGCACAAAAGGGTTTAATATTTCATTGGAAAATATTATAAAATACAATTTTAAATTTCATAGAAATTTGGAAACCTAAATTTAGTTTATATTGTATTTAGTCAGTTCGCACCCACCAAATAAAAAAAAATCTGCCTCACGTTGTTTCTACTTATGATAAGAACTGATCGCAAGCAGTAAACATAAGCGTTCTTATCAGTATGAACACACCCCATCAAAATCTTGGTAAAAGTTTGGACCTATTTCAGGTAATAACTAGTAAGGAGTATGCTTTACACTTTGCTTTACTTTGAAACCTTCTTCTTATTCAAAGGCTTTAAAATAAAATATTGCCGACATTTTCTTAAGTAATAATTGAGTAAGAAGGTTACAAATAATTGAGTAAGAAGGTTACTTATGATGAGGAAGTACGATTTTAATTATTTTTGATAATATCTTTAGCCGATATTTATAAATTTTTTAATTAAGTTATTATTTGGGCATGATGTTTTTTTACATGACTTAATTTACTCATAACAAGTTTTTACTTATTTTAGCCCCTATTGTTAACCAGTGATTTCCTTATTAAAAGTAACAATATGTTTTAATTTTTTCTTGGAGAGGACTTACTTAAGCTGTGTTATTTGACCAAAGCGTAAATACTTAGAATTTTTGATTTGTTATTCCATTTAACTGTACCTGGTAGTATCAAGTTTTGCTGGGCCAATATATGTTTTTTATTATATATAACCTGCTATACATTTGTAGCTACACAATGAAACATTCTGCCCGTCTGGAAAGATTGGATTCTTTCAAAACATGTTTATTATATTTTTGTCAATATTTGTGTTTTAATTATGTAGCTCTTATCTTCTTTGATTTTAATAAACAAATGTCGGGGTTAACAGGTCGCCAGTTTACGCCGCACGGTAGAATATATTTAGGGAAGGCGGACAAAAATCCATTTTTTCACTTGATCAGATTTTGGAACTATATAGCGCATATGAAAAAGTATACTTAAGAGCCTAAGGAGCCAAAAATTCAAATCTCTGCATCATTTATTTCACTGTGAACACGATGATTTAAAATATATTATTTTTTAATTTAGGTGAAATTATTGATTTTTAAAAATTTTGTAAATTTAAGTGATCATTGTTTTCTCTTTTTCATACGGATTTGACTACGATAAATTTTGTTGGATTATATGGATATAACTCAATGTTTTTTATATACATATTTTTTTTAGAAAAGATCCAAATATTCTAAATTTGTCCAAGCGAAAAATATGTCTTAGTGATAAATGAAAATTATTTTAAAAAATTCATAGTCGATTTTATAGGGGAAGGGTAGCTCAATTAAATACCATAAAGATCTTTTTGAAAAACAAAAAAAATTCTGGAAGTTACCGTACCTCAAATGTGCCCAAAAACGTGTTTTTTGCACTTTGAAGTTAGAATAACTCGAAAACCTAACGTGATGGGGCTATTCGGATTCAGCACATCTAAAACTTTCTGGAAACTTTAGATTCTTGGTTAGAAAATTTCATAAAATTTTGTTGACAAAAATTGTTTTTGTTTTACCTATGATAGAATAATCTTCATACAATGTTTGTTTAACAATATTTATTTAAAAGCGATTATTTTTACTAAAAATATACAAAAAAAAATCAACTGAAAAAAAACAACTTAACAAAACAAAGTAAATTATATTGTGTACTATTAAGCTGAATTTAAGTGTCAAACTCCTTACAACATTTCAGTTTTGTGCTGAAACTAAACAAAAACATGAGCAAGTTAAACCTTTTATAAATATTCTTTTTCCCAGCAACAACAGGGATTCAACTACTTACCAGAACAAACGTTATTAAGCGTAAGGCTGGTAAGTAGCTTATACCCATGTTTTTGCTGGGTTGTTACACGATTTTCTATTCAACAAAAAATCAAATTAAAAAAATATTAATCTATGCATTTTTTTTAGGTTGGTGACCCTCTGCATTGATTTCAAATATTTTTAATGCCGAGTCTATTTTTAAAAATATTTGGTAATCATGTTTATATATTTTATTTATTATTCGACAATATTTTGCACATATCACAATTATTATATTCGTAGTAACAAACAATGGCACTTGGTAGATTAGATTCAAATGGCACTACGCACCGTGGCCAACATAAGTCTTTTGTACTGCCTAGAGCTCCGATAAGGACGAGACGGCCACCTAAAAACCTAAGTGAAAGCCTAAGTGAAAGCCTAGGACATTCGCAGATAATCTACTCCGACGTCTCAGATTTCCAACTCACATAATCTATATATCCGATTGACCCTTCTTATACCCTTGGTACCTGAGGTCACAGTTCCCATTAAAGTACCCGTCAAGGTCGCTAAGTTCTTCCTTTCGAAGGCCAGTAGCCGTCCAGATCCCCCACTGTGCAGAAATTATTGATTTCAAGACCTAGCGGTGCACACGAAAATGTTTCCAATAATCAGAAAATTTCGACTCTCTCCACAACATGAGCTTCTTCTCACAGAACGGTTCAGGGGGCCGATGAAGAGTAGACTGGCCCCTCATGGCCAGAAATATATTTTAAATTGTGTTTTCGAATAAAAAACAAAAAAATAAATAAATTGATGAAAATAAAATTATCCATCTAGAAAAAAAGTTTACTTGTACATTACTGATTGTTTGTTTATTGAGGAAAAAATGAACTAAAATGATTTAAAAGTATTTATATCGGCTGCCTTACTAGAACCTTCAACATAGCCCTAGCTACCTCCAAGTGGCAAAATCATGTTCCGAAAATTTCTAGCGCTTTCCACATAACCACGCTATGACGTAGCGTCGTTTTAAATCGTTGACTCAAAATTTTCTATGAAATTTAATAATTAAATACAAATAATTTTCAAAAACTGCTTGCTTTTGGTTATGTATAAATGTACCAATCGGTAACTTGTTAAATACATCGTATTACTTTATAAAGGGTGTCCCAAGAAGAACGCAATTTTTAAATTTTAAATAAAACACAGATATTTAAAAAAAAATCGTGAAACTTTATTATATCGTAAAGTAGACAGAATGAGGTTATGTATGGAACAATATATCGTGCAGATGGCCGCCGCGGCTTTGCTGGCATGCACGCGATCTTTTAATGAAATTTTCAATGACCGTTTTGCATGAATGCTGCGGCATTTCATTAATGCAGCGTCCAATTTCCTCTTTTAAGGCTTGAGTCGTCGTCGGCTTATTCGCGTAAACCATCGACTTCAAAAAACCCCAAAGAAAAAAATCTAATGGTGTTAAATCGCACGATCTAGGCGGCCAATTCTGATCTCAAAAACGCGAAATAACACGACCGGGAAATGACTGATGCAGCAATTGAATTGTTTCTCTGGCTGTATGACATGTGGCGCCGTCTTGTTGGAACCACATGCCCTCTACATTCATTTCTTCAATTCTAGGAAAGAAAAAACTGGTTATCATTTCACGATACCGAACACCATTGACTGTTTGCGCTTGACCTGCCTCATTTTCATAAAAAAGGTCCAATGATTCCTCCAGCCCAAAAACCACACCACACAGTGACACGTTGAGGATGCATTTGCTTCTCGTGAATCACTCGAGGATTTTCCTCACCCCAAATGCGACAATTCTGCCTATTGACGAAGCCATCAAGATGAAAATGGGCCTCGTCACTGAAGATGATTTTATCGGCAAAATCAGCATTTTCATGTTGTCTCTCCAATACCCAATTAACGAACTCCCTTCGCTGTCCATGGTCAGCTGGCTTCAGTTCCTGAGTCAATCGAACTTTGTATGCATGAGATGCATACAAAGTTCGAATTGAGGTGGATTGAGTTTGAGCGACATCATCACGTACAGCTGCGACATTTTCGGTCGATCGACCTGGTCGATGGCGCGTTGTTGTCTTTACATCACTAACAGACCCAGTTTCGGCAAATTTATCCATTAATCTCTTTACAGTTGACTCTTTTGGAGCATTATTGTGACCCCAAATTGATCGCAATTTGCGAACTGTAGCCGCAAAACTGATGATTTATGATTTTAAAGTGTTTAATAAAACAAATTCACATGTAAGTGAAATGCTTAAAAATAAGTGTAGAATAGTGTCGAATTAATTTATTTTAACTTGGTTGTGTTATATAATTAATTTTGATATTCAGATCACGAATATGACAAACATTTTAAATATCTGGTGACAAAAATCGAATTTTAACAGAAGTTTTGAAATATCCTTTATATACAATTTTTTAAAATTGTAAAGAGATAGATAATTTTGGAGACCAAATTTGGAATCAGGGAAAAAATCTATAAAAACTACTTGAATTTCAATGCACACAAAAAATGTTTAAAACTCTGAGCAAAAACTTCCTCTTTTTGACCTTTGACGACTCATGGGGTACAAATTGTATCAATATCCTGTAATAAATGTAGTAAACTAATTCCAAATATCTCGATGTTTCTAAAAATTAAGGGAAAGGACTATTTCCTAACAAAATTTCAATTCCCTGTGTTGTTCAATAGTATACGAGAAAATGTGTTCCAAAAATTATGCAAAAATATATATTTATTTATGAATTTGTGGCTATGAGACTATATTAATCCAATTGATTAGTTTTGTGTGAAAGCAACAAATATCCTCTGTCGATACAAGCCACATTTAAGAAAATTTGTTACCAAATAGTTTAATTAAATTAATCAACCATTGCCAGTCAAAGGGTTAATTTAAATATTTCTTTTTGTAAGAAAAGCGGATAAGAAATTGGAATTCACAACACTGCATCGCCTTACCTTGTCGCTTACTTAAAGTTAAGATATTATTGGTTATCAGGAGTTGAAAAATAATGTGTTACTTAATTTCTTACGGTGATTGGTTATTAGTAACCAATTATTAATATGCATACGTGTAAGCCATTAATCTTTTTTTTTTTGTAAGCTTGCACGTAAGCAGAACACCTTACCTTTTGGGACATACCATATGAAAAAGTGAGAATTATAATACAAAGGGTAATACATGAAAACTTTGAACTTTAGACTACTAGACTCATTATTTTGTAAGGTCAGTTTTTGCTGGGATTTATTGCACAATTGATTCAATGTGTGGTTTTCGTTGTGTTTTAATAAGACATAATTATTGTGAGTAAACCTGTTTATAAAGACGCAATACGTTTATTTTTGGAGAATCACATCAATATAATATATACTTCTTAGTGTCATTATTAGGGCAAGGAAATTGTTGCATTTATAATCGTGTTTTATGTTCTGAACGAAAATCAAAAATTATGCATTTACTATTTAAAACATACGGATTTATTATGGTTTTTTCAACATTTTTAATATTAGCAATTTAGTTCTAGATAAATTTTAATTTAAAAAGTGGTTTGGAAATATCAAATCACAATTAATCAGCGTTAGAAAGATGGTAGTTTAATTTTTCTTTGACACGATTGATATATTGTCAGGCCCACTGGTTATGCCGAAATATTCGTTGATAGTTTTTGATCTGATCTTAGTGCAGTTATTATTTCTGAAATTTTTGAGATTATACAATAACCCAGCAAAAATGAAGCTGCCACAGAAGCAATAAAACGCATCACTACTATGACAAAGGCATCACTTCTTTTCTGATGGTTTAATCGATGAATTTAATATCGGATTGTCATAGGATGGAAATATTCAAAAATAGCTACTACCATTACTAATACTTCACTCTAAGGAAGCAATGACAATACAATGATTAGATATTCTGATGCATGAGTGGAAAATATTCATACACTTTGTAGTATTTATGCTTTGATGAAAATTAAATTCATTAGAATGCAGAAAAATTTGTTTAAGGAAGCGAATTTTATGCATAGATACACTTAAAAAAGTTTATAAGTTAAAATAACTGATATTTCATTTAAGAACCAGTCTACTTAATTTTCATTTAAATTAAATGCGATTTGTTATTTATTTTTAAATGACACATCCGTAAGAAACAAATAATATAATCAGTTAAAATAAAAGTCAAAATTTTACCTACCAGTCCTTAAAAAATAAATGTTTTTTTCATTTATTTAAAATTATTTCCGTTTTTGTATTTTTTGTTTTTTTTTTTAATATACTCGTACAATACAAAATGTATGTATGCATATGAAGCTATAAACACTTTTCGTGTTAATGTGTTTGTGTATGTATGTGTGTTTATGAAGTTCTTGTAATTTGTATTGAATTTGTATTGCAAACAAAATTTGAGTTTGTAATAACTGTTACGGACACAAATAAACCACAAGTTTCCGTTTTTTGGGTAAATTTTTATTAAATTTCAAACAAATAAAAAAAATTAATGAAACTGAAACAAAATGGTAAATGATAGTAAATTATTTCGAATAAAAAAGTTAATAAAAAAGTTAATATAGATATGTTCCTATATTTTTAAATGGAACGGAAAACTTTTTTATTAAACTACAAACAGTTATCTACATAATATTCTGAGTGTATAGAAATACTCTTTATTTAAATAAATAAGTAATTCTGCATTAGTGAAAAAGTATTTTTTGGCAACTTTGAAACATTTTTCAAATATTTTAATGCATTTTAGGACAACTTTAAAATAATTTAAATTAAATTTATTAAAAACTGGTTGAACAATTTAGAAACATTTTTAAATACTTTTTAACAATATTAAATTATTTTTGAACAATTCTAAAATTATTTTGCATAATTTTAAAATATTTTTACAAAATTTTTAAACATTTTTACAGATCCACACAGATTGCACCATCATAACTATTTAAGACTGAAAAAATACAAATTACATGCTAAGCTAGTCTCAATTAAAGGCTAAAGAAATCTCTTTTACTTGATTTTTCAAACCTTTTATTAAAAATTGCAAAGCTGCATAAATTCTAACTAGCACGAAATTTTAAACAAAAACATAAAAAATTATTTGATAAAAAAATTATAAAAGTTCATTAGAACTATTTTCTCATTAAAATTTTTGATTTTGAATGATCAGAAAATAATATCTTGAATAAATATTTTAGATTCAGAAAATACAAGATATACTATAATTTAAGACTTAGAAGCAATGAAGTAAGTAATTTTTTAAGATATGCGTCGGGTTTTTAATCAAATTATTACATTTGAAATATGAACATGTGAATTCTTTTGGGAGTTGCATATAATACGAGGGAGTTTCAATAAGTCCGTGACTTTTCGAACCTCCTCGTAGTTATATGAAATGCAGCACTGTTCCGATCAAGTACTACCTGATAATAGACTACTGTCAAGTTATGAACAATTTCCGTCATTTACTTTGCGTTTAACAGCTGTTGAAATCATACAACCTCGTGGATTTTTTTAAAAATTGAAAAAAGTGAATTTCGAGAGCCCATTAAACATTATTTTTTGCGAAAAAACACCGTCAATCAAACCAGGCTTGATAAATAATATGGGGACTCTGCACCATCGATTTCAATTGTAAAAAAAATGGTTTTCTGACTTTTGTTGTGGTCGATTGAAGAGTAAAAGTGCGTGAGATTGTTGATGCTATAGGCATTTCATATGGCAGTGTCGTTTCGATTTTAAATGATCAGCTGGATTTAAGAAAGCTGTCTGCAAAATGGGTGCCGCTTTTGCTCTCAATTGACCATAAACGTAATTGTGTGTCAACTTCAAAGGCTTGGCAAAATTCCATGAATTGGGCTATGAATTGGTACAAATTCCGCCATATTCTCTGGACTATTTCCTATTTGCAAACCTAAAGAAATGGCTGGGTGGAAAGATATTAAGCTCCAATGATGAAATTATTTTATAGACCTTGAAAAATCCTATTTTTTTTTGGAAGAGATACAAAAATTGGAAAAACATTAGACTAAGTGTATTGAGCTAAAAGGAGATTATGTTGAAAAATAATTTTTTTCTCCAAAAAACTTGTGTTTCATTCAAAAAGTCACGGACTTAATAATCCGCCCTCGTAACACCAAAAAAAATCATAAAAGAATGTCAACTTAAGTTTGGGAACCAATAAAAGAAGTTATAGCCACAGACTGACTATAATTTGTTTTTTGCTGGGTGGTTAAATTTGTACTCCTCGTAACGACAACAAATATGTTTGTACAAACATGAACTTCCGAGCCCTACTCATTACATATTATACGGATGATTTTGGCAACTAAACACGAATATAAAGTATACAAAAAAGCACAATGGAGATGAAAATATTTGTATGTGTTTATATATTAATTTCTGCGAATTAATCAATGACACAATAAAGCGGGATTCACTGTGCATTACACTAACACAAAAAAAAATCGCAAATAAATATTAAATTATCATAAAAATAAATCCATATATTGGTAAATTATACAGTCTCTTACGGATATTTGAATAATGAACACTTCTCAAATAATATTTTTTAAAATAGCGGTGTTTTTGTTGCTGGAATTAGTTGCAACAACACCAGAATGGTATAGAGCCCGAGATGGCTGTCAATATTTAATTGAAATTGAACAAAACGTAATATTGCAAATTAAAATAATAAAAAACTAAAGAGAAATAAAATTTTTATTTAAAAATTTAGTTCAATTGGCTTCAAGCATTTGATAAATGTGCACGAAGAGGTTTGCATATGGTAATTGTAGCTGATGCTAGAAAAAATTATGCTCTTGTAGATCTGTTACTTTCCATAGAAGGTAAGAAATTAATTTGCTGAAATTAATTAAATCCTAACTACGCTATTTTATTGTTATATTTCAGAAGAACCCAACAGATTTTGGTTAGGTCATCATGATGAGTTTAATAGAAATAATGATAAAAATCGTGGATTTTATTCATCAGTAACTGGTCATCAAATTAAATTTAAAAATTGGATACAAAATGAACCAAATAATGCACATGGCAATGAGCACTGTATTATAATAAATAGAGGCGATGACTATAAATGGAATGATATATCTTGTGATTCCAATTCTTATGGTTACATATGTGAAAACTATCACTTCTCAACACTATACCAAAGATATATGGCAGAAAGGAATATTTCTACGGATTCGAATGATAATTTAAATGAAAGTATTGAACAGGCAACAATTGAAAAATAGACTCCATGGTTTCGGAGAAAATTATATTCCTACCCATTCTAAAGGACTTAATTTTTCATTGATTGCAAAGTATCATTTAGTACTGATTTTCCTCTTTCAAAGCATATATTTCCCACAATTTCAAAAATGTCATTTTGAATAAAATTAGCATTTTTCAAATCTATGACCGGCAACTTATTATTAAAAACCAGCAAGGTGAAACATTAACCACAGATATTTACATATAAATTTGACATTAATAACTAAACGGTTAAATACTAAACTTTAGTTATTTTAAAACAAGTTATCAGGTTTGAGTGATTTGTGTCAATTTTTAACTTACAATTTATCAGATTTTAAATTCTTAAAATTGTAGTTACCAATACAAAAAGTAAAAAGTTTATTAAAGTTAGAATTTCAAGAATTTGGAAAAAAGTAATTTAACAGTTAAGGCCCGATAACTGAATGTCCCGTTATAATTTATCCAACAGTCAAACTCAAACAACAGCAACAACAAATGTGTCAGTTAAATTTCCAGGTAGAAGGTCGGATTACTAATGTCCTATTAAAATTTAAATTTAAAATTGAAAATTTATTTGGAAATATCAAAAGATTTAATTTTCACTAAACCCAAAGAACTGCTTTAGATGCGATGAAAAAGAACATAAAAGAAAACTTCCACCCTATGACACCCCTTTGTAAAAACCACTGGTTCCGATCAAAATTTTCCCAACATCGGAATCAAAATCACTGCTTATTTTTCCCTTCTTTTGTTACTATTTTATGGGTATGTATGCATTTTGTGTAAAATATTAAAGTAAATACAATTTTAAAACACGTTATTTGAAATATGACCCGTGACGGGAAATATCAGTTTCAAAAATTTTACTATTTATTGTCCCATGCGATACGAATAAAAAAATGCAAAATTTTTAAATTGTTAAGAATTTACCATTTGCTTTTAATATATTATTTATTACTGGCACGTCGTTAACGGTTATCTTAAATATCGAAATGCTACATATATTTTCACCGAAAACAGATTTAAAGTTGCAAGCGAATTTTTATAATTTTATACACCATGACTTTATTTAATTTTTAATACTGTTGTAATTACCAAATTTTTATTGTAATTAATTAGTCTATTTATAGATTAAAATATTCTATAAATATGTATTCTACTAATAGAAATGCGTTCCACAAAATTTAGTTTAAAAATAAAAATTTTTATGCCGCGAACTGGGCTAGAACCGGCAACATGGTGTTTGTCAATCCATTGATTTTCCACTAGGCTAAACTGTATTAAATTTCTTATGGTCAAACTTTAAACTTGAATGTTTTTTGGATTTTAACTTTGATAATTTTTGTTTAAAAATAACACTGCAGCCACAACAGAAAATAAATAAAATATTTAAAAAAATAATAAAAAATGCTTATGTGTTTCAACTCAGAACCCCAAGCCTAGCAGACTGTGTCTCTACCCACTGCACAACAGACACTTTTAGTTATTGTCTAATTTTGAATATAAATATGTATATGAATAAAAAACAAAAACATAATACATATACAAATTATTTTACAATAATAAAAATTTCGATTGTTAACATTACTATTTTATTATAATTACCAAAATTGTGGAAATTAATGGTTGATTACACTTATGGTGATAAACAAATTGACACTATACTAAAATTTATTGGAAAAACTTTTGTTGAAATAAAAATAATATTAGATTTTTGCTGACAATTGCCTTTTTACCCGCTATGGAAAATTTCAAGTTTCTAGCCCCAGCGGTTGGGCTAGGGTACGTTTTTCCCCTATGTAACCCAATTTTTATTGGATATTCCAAAAAGTACCTTGTTACTGAATTATACTATAAGAAAATACATTTCACATTTCCAGATATGGGGATTGAGCAAGACGTTAAAACAAACCCATTACCCCATGAGCTACACCCTGTAAACATTTTCAGAGCCCCGTCTTGTTTTACCTATTAAAATGGTTGATTTATTTATTTCCCTTACATAAGTAAAGTTATTATACCCTCCACCATATATGGTGAGGGTATATATCAGTTTGTCATTCCGTTTGTAATATGTCGAAATATAGGTTTAAGACCCCATAATGTATATATATTCGTGATCCTTATGCAATTTTAAGTCGATTTAGCGATGCCCGTCTGTCTGTCTGTTGAAATCACGATCACGACGCGAAGACGCAAGCGGGGGTGCCTATTTTTACCCAGATTATTGAACATCCTCCCGAGCAGTTTGGTATTTAAAATGAGCAAAATCGGTCAGGCGGTTCAAAAGTTATGAGTGAAAATGTGAAGGTACCTCTAAATTTTCCATACAAATTTGTACAATTTTTCTGTATCTATTTTTTTTTCTGTTAAGTAAGTAAAAATGTCATTCAGTCTTCTTATTGTTCGATTACATTTATTGCCTTACATACTATGATAACTAAGTTAACGTAAAAATGAACAATGTTAAAGTCGCTAACAGAGCAGACCTCTGTAAATAACATTGCTAAAACTAAATAACAAAAGTTCGTTACATAAATTGACAAAACATATTCATATTACAGTTCATGCAAAATTTAGTATATACGTATATCATCTTCACCCCTATGGTGGAGGGTATTCAAAGATTCGGCACAGCCGAATTTAGCCCTTTTTTACTTGTTTTTATATTGCAAATAATAAACACAGTTGAAATTTTCTATAGTAACTCTTAATTTACACAAACTTAAAAACAATTGCATAAAAGACTTTATTGAAACTCTATTAAATTACACTTTAACATACCACATAACTTTGAGAAGGTTTCTTAAAAATTAAAATATGAGAAGGTTCTTTGAAGTTTAACAGAAGGACACTAATGCAACACTTGTCGTGGTGAAGGGTGCCATTGATGGGAACTCTTTTACATTTCAATTTATGTTTCTACGAGTAAATGGAAATTAATAAATATTATTTTCGTAACAATATATTTTAAATTTAAATTATGAAGCCGAATTAGTTCACCACTCCCCTTTTTCTATAACCCTTAAAAAGTTATTGAAATCCCATATTGGTGCATACCTTTGGCAAATTAGGAACATTAATGGTAAATATTAAATTCGTAGTTCCAGCGGGAGTATTTTTCCCATTTTTAAATACAGTTTTACCATGTTAATTTGTACATGCAGTAGGAAATGCATATTTTAGATTACCAATTAATCCGGCTTGTGGCAGCCGTTACAGAGGAGACTTTTCCCAAATGGAGAGTCTTTACCGCGTTCCTGACTCTAGAGAACTCATATTTTAAGACAGAATATTAAGTAACATACCTTTCCCCTTTTGAAACCTCATTCCAGCCAGGTTTCTGGCAATTAGTCAAAACCCTCGAATTCTGCTATTCCCGGAATTAAAGTACTAACCGTAATATATTTTTGGAGAATTTTTTTCTGGTCCCCTAATAGCATAAGGCCATTTGACATCATTCAGATAATGTCGCGTGTCACCGAAAATATGTTTTCGTGCCGCTTCTACCTGCATTTTCCTAGTGTTTTAGTTTGGTATTAGCAACAGTATTGGATAATACCTGCAGTTTTTTAGGCTACTAAGCAATTTATGTTAAAAAAGTTTGGAAGTAAAAATAATTAAAAATATCATTTAAAAGAAATGATATTTCATTTAAAAGCCGGTCTACTTAATTTTCATTTAAAATAAATGTCATTTGTTATTTATTTTTAAATGTTGATTAATCAACTGACACATCCGTAAGAAACAAATGATATAATCAGTGAAAATAAATGTCAAAATTTTACCCACCAATCCTTAAAAAATAAATGTTTTTTTCATTTATTTGAAATTATTTCCGTTTTTGTATTATTTGTTTTTTTTAATATACTCGTACAATACAAAATGTATGTATGCATATGAAGCTATAAACACTTTTTGTGTGAATGTATTTGTGTATGTATGTGTGCTTATGAAGTTCTTGTAATTTGTATTGAAAAATTTTGTATATATACAACCAATTAAAATAAAAAACAAATTGAAATTCTTTGAATATTTTTTTGAAACAGACAGCAAACAAAATTTAAATTTGTAATAACTGTTACGGACACAAATAAACCACAAGTTTCCTTTTGTGGCTAAATTTTTATTAAATTTCAAACAAATGAAAAAAATAAATGAAACTGAAAAAAATCGGTAAATGATAGTAAATTATTTCGAATAAATGTATAAAAAAGTTAATATAGATGTTTCTTTGAAAAATAAATGTATCTTCCTTTATTTTTAAATGGAACGGAAAACTTTTTTATTAAACTGCAAACAGTTAACTACATAATATTCTGAGTGTAGTAATACATAATTTGTGTTTCAAAGTAGCAGTAAATAGTTTTCGAAAAAGAGCTATTTGCATATAAAAACACTTCCTTTGTAAAACTACAACAGGTAAAAACAGTGAAATTATATATTTTTAAAATTATAAATTATTTAAACAAAATTTTTTGATGAACTCTTTTTTACTTTTGGTTCTCACATTTATTATTTTTAAATTGTATACTGTAATATATATTGATCAATTACATGTATTTTACATTTACAAAGTATATTTTACTATCAAATTTGCATATTTATTTGTACGTAATTTTGTTGATATTTAATATTGTAAAAACAAAATACCAACCAAAATTTATGGCCCAAAAAGTGTTTGCCATAAACAGAATTTTTAAATTACGATCAAATATTTATATAAATAATGTAGGGGAAAGTGTTGTACTTTAATATTTTTAACTTTTCACTGTCTAAGTACAGTTTTATAAAAAAGTTTTTTCTTAAGGGCATATTATGCCTTACGCCTTTACTTAGAATAAATGATAATATTTATATTGTGGTTGTAGATTAAAATGCTAAAAGTTAAGAATCCTTCGATTTATATTGCTCAAAACTGTCAAACGACCAGCTCGGTTTGCTCCCCACTATTGGGAGAGTTACTTCCTTAAGTTTGTTAGCATTGAGAAGCTCTTCTGTGTCAGGCACTAGAACCAGGAAAATGTACATCCATCAGAAAATCTAATGTATCTTGGCTGCATGTAATCCAAGTGCCTTAGTAAACATTATCTTCGAAGACGACCAGTCTCAGAAGAATTTCACATTCCTGATTAAGTTCTTAAATTATTCACCGTGGAATTGTAGACATACAAGTTACCTGATCTTTTCGCCAGGTATAACAATCTTCGACAATCAGCCCGTGTATTGGCAATATCAGTTATTTACTCTTGCCCCTGACGCAGACCTATCCAGCGTTTCCGGCAGCCTGTGCAGTAGCGTGGCTCATATTGAACTTTTTGTTGAATTTTCTAGGTCTTAATTAAAATTGTGAAAGAGGTCGCCATGACAAGTATACGTTCATAATTTTAAGGTCTAACGACGATGGGAACAACTAGCGCAAAGATCGACTATTTTTCCGAAATGTACTAAAATCGCCAAAATTTATGTTTTTTATTGGGATCAAAACTATGTACAATGGAAGCGTTACTAATGATAAAAACTCCTATGAGGTCAGAATGCGTTAAGTTTCCATACAAAGGACTAAAAGGACCTCCGAAGTTCATAAATGCATGTAACAATATGCTGTATAACTCTTGATGTAATCAACTGATTTTAATATATATTTTTGTATATATTTTTAAAGAAAAACTTTCTATAAATTATTTAAAATGATAACAATGATATGTCATTTGAAACGAAATGCCTTTAAAAGAGTGTAAACATTATTGAAATCGGTTAGGTACATCAGGAGTTATACAGCATTTTGTTACATGCTTTTATGAACTTTGGAGGTCCTTTTATGTATGCAACATAACGCATTCTGGCCTTTGTTGTCAACCAAATTTTAGTAGTTACATGTACTATTACATTATTCAAATGCAACAATCGATATTTTCAGATGTACCATGATCGAATTTTATTGGCAATCAACACCAAATTAACATTTTAGTAGATCCAATCGAATTTTTATAGAAATTATTAACGAAGTATTAAAAGTACTGTTTTTAATAATTCTTTAATTTTAATTAAAGCAAAATTATATAACAAAAATAAAAATAAATGAATACAATGACGATAAATTTTCATTTGTAAAAAGTTTTCGGAAGCTGAGATTCATTTTGTATCAAAAAGTCATCAGAATCTATGAATTTTTTCGAATGAGTTCTCAAAAACTGATAATTTTTCTATAGGAATAAACCTAAGAAACAAATAATTAGAATCTGTAGAAAACCACTTCGGATTCTAAGGCTTTGTTATGTAAAAAGCCCTTAGATTCTGTAGACGTATCTCTACAAAAAATTCCCTGATTCTGGGGACTTTTCCTAAATATCAGTTTTTAGAATAGGAAAAAGTTTTCATAATTTATGTTTTTTTTTCTACGGGACAAAGTCCTTCTGACTTTCTTTTATAAATAAACCTTTAGATTTCAAAAAGAATTTCTTATGAAAAACCTTCATATTCTCAGGACCTTAGATTCTGAAAGCCCTTTTCTTACAGAAATTTAATCAGCTACTAAGAAATCTTATTTATAGAAAGACCACTATATTTTGATGAGCTTTTCTTAAAAAAACTCAGATTTCTAAGACCTTTGTAATCCGAAAAATTCTATTATGATGATTTGAGGTTTATATTCCTTTCTTTTAGTTTTGAAAAACACGTTCCAAAAAATATCTCCAGTGAACATTGAATTCTTGTTTCCGTTATTGAAGATATCTGTCCTTACGATACTATTGGGTTTATTCAGAATGTAATGTTTTTGTCTATTTAAAATTGTATAAACATAAAAGAATCTGGTAAATAATATTTGGAAATTAATTTTATTACATTTTACCTTAAAAAATTAACTATCACAGGCTGCAGGTAGATTTTTGGATGTCATTGCTTTCCTATTAGTAAATGAATGGTACTAATAGAATTTTAGATCGTATAATTATATTCTTTTTTATAAATTGTTTTTTTTTTCATGTTTCTTTGCAATAAAAAAAAAAATAAAAAAAAATAATATGATTATATGATCTAAAATCTTATTAATACCATTCATTTGATATTATTTATTTTTTTTGGTTTTTATTTTTATTTTTTTCATTATTTTTTGAAAACTTATTTAATATCAACTAACCGATATAAATATTTGATTTTAGGTCATATATCATTCGATTATAATAGATTTTTAATTGGTTTTATGGTATTATCATTATTTAACTCAACTTAAATATCACTGTCCAACAAATTAAGACTTTTTGAATAGAACAGAATAGCGACCCCAAAATTCTGAAAGGGAAGATCTTAACCTTCTAACTGGTCTCTTTATGGGTCAATTTGACCCTTTTTTCGAGAAAATCAAAAAATATCCTTTAAAAAAGGACATTTAAGGATTAAAATATTCTACGAAAATGTTTGCCGGAAAATTTCAGTGGGGGTCACCAAAGACACCAATGTTGTAAATAAAGCTCTTTACGCTTAATTAGTAAAATTATACACCAACATATACAAAACAGGTAAAAACAGCGTCAAGTTCGGCCGGGCCAAACACTGAGTTCTCGCGTCTAGTCAGCTGTGACTTACAAATCGGGTGTGATATTTATTAAAATTAATAAAAAAAAATAAAAGAAAAAATTCAAGCATAATTGAGCTACTAAGCAGTTCATATCGGGTGTGATTTTTACTAAAATTAATATAAAAAAAGAAAAATTAAAGCTTAAATAAGCATGGCGGATTCTGTTTGCAAATTAAGAGATTGGTTTTGTTTTATTTGTGGACATTTTACGCACCATCAAAGCAGAAGAAATATATTCCCTACAATTGAAGAACCATATTTTCTTTTCTTTAAAATACGATTTTTATCTGAAGCTTGGATACCAAAACCGTATGTACTACTTGCGAAAGTGGTCTTTTGACCTGGTACAAAGGCGGTACTAAGGCGCTGCCATTTTCTGCGCCTATTACATGGATTGAACCTGAAGATCACAAATCAGATACATGCTATTTCTGCGTAAATTACAAATTTGGTAGAAGCCAAAGGCACTACGCGATAATGACATACGAAGCAACAAATAATGTCATTTTACCAGAAGTGCGCTGTGAAGGTGTTGCGGTGCCTCAACCGCCTACACATACATTTTCGGCCAATATGACAGTCGCCAATACAGAAATAACAGCGGCGGTTGAAAACATATCAGATATAAGTTACTTGCCTCTTGATGGTTTAAACATATGTCCTAATTTGATAGACCAAGCTTATTTTGAAGATCTTGTAAGAGATTTAGGACTAACAAAAGAGAAAGCTGAAATATTATGTTCCAGATTTAAAAACAGGAATTTGATAAAAGCCGATGTAAAAGTTACATTTCCAAGAAAAAGACACGCCGATCTGGAAAGTTTTGAAGCAAAAAAAAAAAAAATAAATATGTACATACTATAATAAACCACTATTAAAACAAAATTATAATTTTTTTTATAGAAGTTGGCGTGTAATTTTGCCAATTAATCGTAAAGAGCTTTATTTACAACAATGGTGTCTTTGGTGACCCCCACTGAAATTTTCCGGCAAACATTTTCGTAGAATATTTTAATCCTTAAATGTCCTTTTTAAAGGATATTTTTTGATTTTTTCGAAAAAAGGGTCAAATTGACCCATAAAGAGACCAGTTAGAGGGTTAAGATCTTCCACAAAAATAATCCTCATACAATTCCACAATACAACTCTGACCATAAGAATTCTCTCAGACATTAACCTACAGCATTTTTTTCATAAAGTATAATGCTCCCTTCGACCAAAAAATGAAAACTTTGACCCACTGTAAAAAAAAAACTCAGACGTGCTGGACCATAAGTTTGTTCTACAAAAATGATCTACTCAACATACCCCTTCAGAATTATGGGGTCGCTATTCTGTTCCAAAAATGCTGTTGGACAGTGTATTTAGTAGAACTTCTTTGACCCAATTTGGTTATCACGACCAACATACATATGGGAAAAAATTAACTATTTTTATCTTTTAAATGATTGTGACTATCGAATGTTATAGGAACATTTTAATATTTCTTAAATTCGTTGGGGAAGCCAATTATTAAAGAAAATATAATGGAAATTCAGGTGCAGTTGAAAATATTCTGTCCCACCAAATTTTAACGTATAAAATTTAATTTATATAACAGTTATAAAAATTATGTTGTACTATTTAAATAACTAGCAAATTTTCAACTGATTTGTTTTCTGTGTGTAGTTTTCATTAAAGGAAACTATTTTTTACATTAACAAAAAGCATTTCTACTTTTTTATTTGAAGCCTTTCAACGTACAACACATTCCCGTACAACCAATATGGGTTGTTGCTATTAAAATTTTTTGGAAAAATAACTTTTACTTAGCATGCAACATATCGTCAGTAGAAATAACAAAGAATATATAACATGTACTCTAGGGTGTTCCAAACATTATTTACTTACATACATAGCGGCGCACAGAGATTTAAAATGTATGAAAAATGGTGAGTAACTCAAAGGATGAACTTTATCTTTAACAATCATGCTTGATGTTGGGTAAAAGTAGATGAAATTCTAAATCGCTGCTGGCGAAAATTTAAATTTTGGTCTACTGAATACGAATCTGAAGACGAAAAAGTTTTATCAAATCGTATTTCCGAAATATGGGCCTTTCTTTTGTTGATCCCTGACCCAGTTAAAATACGTTATGGCTTAATATTGGAAAGAAGTAGTTTAAAATCTTTTATTATATTTATAGTGTTGAATTCTATAAAAGTTTTTTTTTTTTAATTTGAGTAAAACCATGTCGGGAAATATTTAACAGGCACCTCTGAAAAATCTCTACAATTTATTTTTTTTTAATTTTTTCTTAAAACGCTCATATTTGGCAAAATATTTGGATAAGCAAATACACAGATGGTTCAACCATAAAAATCCATTGAGTTCATCTAGAAATATTTGAAAAATAAATCAAAATATTGATAGTAATTTGTGCAATATTAGAGTATTGAAAAAACCAGCCATTTGAAAAAACCGGTTTCGGGTTTCTTCGAAAAATCGAATTTTAAAAAAAACTGGTTTCGGTTTCGGTTTTTGCAGAAAAAACCGGTCAACCGGTTTTTTCGTTTTTTTTTATTCGAATAAAAATCTTATGTAATTTGTTAATTTTTTTTATTATACACATTAATAAATTTTTTTTAAATTACATTTTAAATATGTAAAAAGAAAATATATATTTTACTTCTAAAATAATATTTTAGAAATAATATGCAAAATAAATGTTTCGTTTTAAGACGATTTTTTTGTTTGCTTTCGATAAAGCTAGAAGTGGAAAATACTCTTTCACTAATAGTAGATGTTGGACAAATAGTCAAAAGACAATTATATAAATTGTCCAACTTTTCAGTTCGTTTGTCGAATTTATCAAGATATAAAAACCTACAAAACGAACTTGGAAAAATCGATAAAAATGAGAAAAACATTAAAATTTTATATTATGGATTTTTTGGTTTTAAATTGTTTTTAAATTGTCACTCTAAAAGCGAAAAAAATACGTCACCAAAGTCGGCACCCAATCATAACTAACCATACCAAATCGCATCTCCCAACTGAAGGTGTGTTCACAGTGATAATGCGTTATGAAACTTTAAATGCGTTTTTCTCAAAACTTCATTTTCACACACTAGGTCCCTTTTCTCGGAGAAGGTCACATATAATGATGAATGATTTTGTAGTCTGTTTTTTAGGATTTTGAATACGGTTTTTTGAATTTGGAATATCCAAAGTTAAGTCTTCGTCGGAATCTATCAGACTTACATCTAAATCTTTATAACCAAACAAACAATTATAAAAGTGTTCGGAAAAAATAAAAGAGACCAAGTAACCCAGTTGGTGATGTAATTAAAAAACCGGTTAATCGGACAAAAAAGCCGGTTTTCAGTTTTCTTAAAATTTGCAAAATATTCGAAACCGATCGGTTTTTCAAAAAAAAAAGAAACCGGTTGACCGGTTTTCGGTTTCGGTTTTTGAATACTCTATGCAATATACATATTAAAATAGTTATTGTTTAGCAAAAATATAAAATTTTATATTCGAAACTAAATGGTATTTTAATTTTAAAGTTAAAAATTTAGGGAGGCCAAAAGCTGTCATTTTCTAGAATTTTCCAATCTAAAAGATTATTAAAAAAGGACGCACTACGAATTGAGCAGAATAACACCCAGATTAATAAATGGATTTTTTTCAAAAAATTTATAAAGTCCCCACGAAATAAATAGAAATTTTTAGGAGTTATTTAAATAAAATAACATCGAAATAAAATAACATAACCTAATTATTTACCGAACAAAAAAACCAAAATAAAAGAATACATTTTTAATATATAATTTGCATTATTAAACATAACGTGCAACATGGCGTATGAGCAATATGAAAATATTTTAATACTATTCGTTCAACTTTCCAAACCCGTTGAGATTATTTAGAAATATTTGAAAAATAATTGTACACACGATTTTCTAATTTTGGGTAAAAATAAAATCATCTAAGAAATTAGCAATTTTATAGAAATTCACTCGCAGGTCTTATAGGATTTTTACTACTACGCACATTGGGTTCCAAATAATACCAAAGTGGCGATTAATTAAAATTAAGAAATAAAGTTATTATAAAGAATTTTGGTATTGGGTAAAAGTAGATAAAGTTCTGCATCACTAGTTGTCAAAATTAATTAAGTCAATTAAGTTGTTAACATTTATTTCAGTGAGCTGTAAAGGTTAGCAAACTATTGCTGTTTTTATTTATTTATTTTTTTTGTAAGAAGTCTTTTAAAACTAAAAGTTTTATAATGGAACGTTCAACTTCAGATATTAAAGTATATAGCAAAAAATGTTTTGCTTATTAAAATTATGTGTAAAAATTTTAATCATTTTTAAAAAAGTTTCAAAATTTTGATATTTATATTAAGTTAGTTATAGTTGGATTTTAAAAAAGTATAGGATTTCATTTTGTATTTAAAAAAAAGAGTCGATTGTTATTTATTGAGCAAGACCGGTAAGTGCGTTGTTGTGTTTAATTATTGTCATTCTATATATTTTTGGTATTTTATTGTTATTGTTTTTTTTTTGATGCATTTTAGTTTTAAAAGATGAGTGCGTGAGTAATTTCGATCACATGAGCTCAAGTACAAAAAATTTTATCACACACAGAATGCGGAAATTTCTGACGAAATTATAAAAGTCGACTTAACTCTGTTAAAAAAATGCATACAGTACTAATTGTTGTTTCATGTGGTCATACAAAATTTTCGTAAATCTACTCACAATACGGATAGATACTTCGTTAAAAAATATCTGTGTTTTTGCATACATTATTTATTCACGGGCGGAAGATTATACAACTAGCACTTTTACCAATTGTATAATTTTAGGTAGAAGGTCAAAAAGCAAAAACAAAAATTTTAAAAATTATAGAGAGAACTTTGCTCAAAAATACAGGTCAACTGCAGATATTTTCAATAGGTTGCTGCTAAGTTCTGACCCATTTATATCTAGCATGAGCGAGAATTATGAGCAGAAAAAAATATAATTTATCAACTTCGGAATAAGAGTTATTTGTTTTGCCAAATATTTCTAATGGGAATTATGATAATGATGATGATAATGAAGATTATGATAATTGGGATATTTATCATAAATTTTAATATACAGTAAAATAGAATTATTTTAATATTTTTCATAAAATAAAAATACAGATTTATTGAATGGTTCGGTTGCAGCCAATGATATATTTATTTGTGGCAACATAAATTCAGTTATCACAACAGAATTTAGGTTGGAACACTATATTTTAATTATTCCTGCGGCAACGAACAAATTCGGTTGGCAAGAAATTCGGTTATCACAATGAATCTGTTTCCTCTGTGCATGTATACACTCAGAAAAAAAAGTTAGTAGAAAAATTTGTAAACTGTTTTCAATCCCACTTTACTATTTTTGTACTGATTTTTAGTAAAAAAATTATTATTTAGCAAATATTTTTGCTATTTACATTGTACAAATTACAGAATTTTTACAGAATATTTACAAATTTTTCTTGCTAATTTGAGAAATCATTTTAAAAATTTTTGAAAACCGATTTGCTAAAATTAGCAAAAAAAATACTAATTTTAAAAATTGGATATTTAAGGAAATGTTATTTCTAATAATTAAAACTTATACATACAAACTTAAATTGTCCTAAAATGTTACTTAGGTTTAAAAAAATTATCGGAAGTGAAGATACCGACTCATGTCTAAAAAGAGGGCATCCACTTAAAATAGCACTAAAAAGGTTTGTTAGTTCTTAAAATCAGTTAAATCTATTAAAATTTAACCTTAAAAGAAAAAAATTTACTAAAATATTTTTCAAAACAGAAATTACCAAATTAAAACAAAATGATAAATTCATATTGTATAAAATATTTTTTAAAAAATATAATCAAAATTTTTGATGCTCGATAAAAAAAATAAATTTAAAACTGTACTAATATTAATAATATTTAGTAATTATTTTTTGCTGATTTTAGCAAACAGATTTTAAATTCCACTTTACAAAAAGTCTACTAAAATTTAGTAGCGGCTACTAATTTTTCTACTAATTTCATTGTACTACGCGTCAGCAGACATGTGTTGCTAAGATTAGCAAAAAATACCGCTGGGCTCAAATTAGCAGAATTTCCCGTAATAACAGCAAAATTTTCAGTTACCATTACAGATTTTTTTTGGTGAGTGTAGTTATTTCCCAAAAAAAAAACTAGACACTTCCTTGAATTAATCTGTTCTGATCCTCTTATATTTTTCTTCCGAGATTTTTTGAGATAAAGTCTTACATTTACTGAATTTGGTGAAAAGATAAATTGGATAAAAATTGAATTTATACTAATAAGAATACATATTAATTACATACTCCTAAAATATAATTTTGATTTCAAAGTTACAGCGGATAACAGGTTAAAAATATTTTTTACTTCCAATTTTTTGTTCTTAAATTCAATGTTTTTATCTATTTATGATTATACATTAAAGAAATAGTTATATTCTTTTTCGTCACTTTTGTAAAATAAATGTGTACCTTTATATGAGAACAATATATATTTACAGCCGTGTGCATATACATTTAGTTGGTTCTTATAACAGTCATATAAAGAAAATTTGTTGTTGTTTTGCATTTTAATTTGATTTATAAGTGTGTTATAAAAGTCAACAAAATGTTTATGCATACGGCTGTTATTCTTTAAATTTTTTAATAATGCCCTCAAATTTACAATTTTATTTATTAATTTATAGCTTTTCATAACAAAGTTATAGCAAAAATTGTGAACTAAGATGTTATTTTCCGAAAAACAATAAAGCGCCTAACAGGTTAAAAAAAACTCCAATTTTTTTTTTCTGATATTTGTTTGTGATAACTGATCACCCAGGTGAAAATATCATATATGTTCATATATCGTCATATTTGGTGTCATGTATGAGCATATATGGTTTCATGTATTAGCATATATAAAGATATATGTCATGTATGTAAGCATATATGGGAAAAAACATTCAAAGAAAAAGTTCATGTATGTTAAAATATGATACCAAATATGACAATTTATGATAATATATTGCATATCGAGGGTTTACTAACGCAACCTCGTATCTCAAAAATCACTACTTTTCAGGAGAGACAAAAACCATTTTAAAATAAAATTCTGACATTAAAAAAAAAACGTTTTTCTTTATCTTGAAGGCAATAACATTTTCGATGAATTTTCAAGGCAAATGCAATCATAAAAATATTTAACCATTATTGTTTCGACCGTTTTTTGAGATACATGTTTGCTGCACTGAAAAATTGTTCAAAAGCGTAACATACGTGATTTCGTTTTTCCTAAATAAGAACAAATCGATATTAACATATTAATAACTCCATGAATTATTTTTTATCATATAACAATATTATTAGTAAACTTATTATTTCAAAAGTTTTTTTTTGAGATCTTTTTGTCTTATTTATAGTAAAGTAATATTATTAAAAAAATATAAAATGTTAGTAAATAATATTTAGTATTATAAAAGAAAATACATATGTTTATTTTTCACTGATGTATTTTATATTATCATTAAAAGTATGATAATCCTTCGGAAGTAATGGTTTTTGAGACTGCAAGTCTCTGTACTTTTGACAAGTAATTGGAATTTCTTCCAAATATAGCTCTTTAACTTCGGTGTCAATAGAATATTTACTGTTTAAGCGTTGAGGAAGAATTTCCCATTCATTATCAAAAGATAATTTAAACATTAACTTATCAGCGCAGTATTTCAATCCTCTTAGCTGTAACACAGTAGGAGATCCTGCTTTAATTCCAGGCCGAATTGATTTAAAAAATTTCAAATCAGAATAATTTTTAAAAAAGTATGATCAATATACTTAACTTTGTACGGTTTTTTGTGTCGTGATTATTCAATGATTTTTACAAAGTTACAAGGCACATACAATTCTCGGTCTTTCTTACGTCTTTCGATAGCAGAATGAACAGAATCACATTCACCCTTAACTAAATATTTTTGATAGATCTCGGTATTGTTTTTAGCCGCAAATTGAAATAAAGAGTTAGCTATGGTTACATTACGGTTCTGGGCACTACAACCACCGCTGTATAACAACTTCAGTTTTTAAAAAATCAATCAAACAAGACGCAAAAACGTTTCCGTCCATCCCGCCTTCACCCTCGTGTCATACATAAGATAATACATCACCATTAGCTATGTTGTATACTGTAAACTGATGACATTTCAATTTTTGTTTAAAATAAAGAGCACCTGTGGGTAAATATGGTATCATTTGCACAGCTTGGACATCTACAGTGAATGCCTTTATTTCTCCAGCAATAGCTTTCATTTTATCATTATTTTTTTCATCTCTGGCACGATTTTTTTCGTTTATATGATTATTATACTCGTCTTCAGATATATTCTTATTTTTAAAAGCAAAACAAATATCAGAAAGGTCTTTTCGAGTTTGAAAAATGCCTATATTTATCGACTGCATTTTATTAACTAAAAACCTATATATTACCCTGATTCTTACAAGTTCTTTTTTTTGCACAATTCCTGAATGTTCACTTAAAGTAATTTTTGATGGACGTGATGGACTTAAATCATTTTGTTCATTTTCACTTTGGTTTTGCAATAAAACATCTGAAGAAGCATGAGATGAAAATGATTTATCTAAATCTTCAACGAAAAGTCCCGTAGTTTCATCTAAATGCATATTTACAAACAAACTAGAATCGAAATGTTCTTCTGCATCATCAACTGGAGTACATTTAACAGGAATGAAAGTCTCAGATGTTTCATCAAGCACCATAGCTGTTTGGTCATATTGAATGTCATTCAAATTATTTTCATAGTTATTATATTCATCGTCGACTTTTTTTGTGTGACTTCTTTCACTTTTTGTTACTTACCGAAATATAATTTTTAACTGCATATAATAAAAAAATATTATTTAAGTATTTTTACTCAGTTAAAATAATAACTGTATTGACGTGACAATGAGTATATTCAATAAAAGCAATAACATCAGTAATGCCACATTTATCTATTTTTTAAAGTAAAGCTTAAACCAGATTAACGCAGTGTATTGGTAACAATTTTTTGGTAAAAAATTTTTGAAATCATATCCACTTTCAAGGTAAATCATATATAATTCCCTGTGCGCCAACTTTTAGTTTAAGATACGAGGTTGCGCATGACAAATTTTCGCGAGCTGAGATACGAGTTTGCATTTTGTTAAATAAAAAAAAAACTAAGAAATATTTGTATCTATAACTTTGCAGAATTATGCAACAGTATTTATAGATTTGATTTCCGGTTAAAACACAAAATCGTAAAAAATCTAGTTACGTGGTTGCGTTTGTAAACCCTCGATATATTGTTTCATATATTCGTACACTTAAAAAAGTTTGTAAGTTAAAATAACTGAAAATATCATTTAAAAGAAATGATGTTTCATTTAAAAACCGGTCTACTTAATTTTCATTTAAATTAAATGCCATTTGTTATTTATTTTTAAATGTTGATTAATCAACTGACACATCCGTAAGAAACAACTGATATAATCAGTTAAAATAAATGTCAAAATTTTACCTACCAATCCTTAAAAAATAAATGTTTTTTTCATTTATTTGAAATTATTTCCGTTTTTCTATTTTTTGTTTGTTTTTAATATACTCGTACAAAACAAAATGTATGTATGCATATGAAGCTATAAACACTTTTTGTGTGAATGTATTTGTATATGTATGTGTGTTTATAAAGTTCTTGTAATTTTTATTGAAACATTTTGTATATATACAACCAATTTAAATAAAAAAACACATTGAAATTTTTTGAATATTTTTTTTTGAAACAGACTGCAAACAAAATTTAAATTTGTAATAACTGTTACGGACACAAATAAACCACAAGTTTCCGTTTTGTGGGTAAATTTTTATTAAATTTCAAACAAATGAAAAAAATAAATGAAACTGAAAAAAAAAATGGTAAATGATAGTAAATTATTTCGAATAAATAAATGTATAAAAGAGTTAATATAGATATTTCTTTGAAAAATAAATGTATGTTCCTTTATTTTTAAATGAAACGGAAAACTTTTTTATTAAACTACAAACAGTTAACTACATAATATTCTGAGTGTATATGCCATATATGGTTTATTCCATATATTGGTAATATGTTTTATTTTGTTATCAGACATGGCTATATATCAAGGCAAAAGTTTTTTTTTTCAATTTAAGCTCTTGTTTTAACGAATTAAGATCCCGTTAAAATTCTTAGGCGAAAAATGGTGTGAACATAAGACTATTTTTACCCCATTGTGACCTGGCATATTTCAAAGATCTTTAATAGAGTTTTAAAAATGTTTGTTATTGAAGAAAGATTAATTTTCAAAAAGAAGCCATTGTGGTAAGACAGGCCAGTTTCCGAAATCCCAAGGTCGAGAGCAAAACGTCAAAAATTAATATTTAATATTAAAGAAAAAAGACCATTTTTGTACTAATAACACCATTATTTTTTTTTTTAAGTTTTTTATAAAATATGTCTAAAAAGAGGGTACCTATCCTCAGAGTACCTTGAATATAAATAGAGAGCTAAGTAAAAAAAATGGGAGAGCTTCAAAAACTTCACGATTGCAAAATAAAACTGTTTTTTTTTTTGTTAATTGATATTAATTTTTTAATACTTTTTATATATTTTCTTTATTAATTCAGTTTTTGAACAACACATTTAATTTACTTTAAAATAGTTTTAAACTAAATGAATTAACGTGATATATGTATTGTTTTGTTTTATTTTATTATCTTTAAAATTAATATTTTCTTCGAATATTCAAAACTTGTTGGTTAAATGTTCGTTAAAAATTCATAAATTTCTTCAAAATGCTGAATTCATCAGAAAAATGTCAATAGAAGTATAATATTTACGTTTAGTTTTAATAAAAAATATTTTTGTTGGAAAATCAATTTTTTTTTGATATACTGAAAAGTACTCATATGTGACCATATATGGATATTCATATATGTCAAAAATGGCCATATAACCTCTAAATACTGATCCGAGCTCATATGGAATAATATGTAAACCCATTTATAACCATATATGAACATTTTCACCTGGGCAATTAAAAATTATAATATTTTAAAACTACGACTTCTCTGTGCTACGGTAGGAACAACACTATAAAGGGAATATTTAAACAGTTGTTAAAACTACAAAAAATAAATATTTTTAAAATTTCGGTCCTTAAAAGAAATGCCATCATGATATTATACACAAAAAAAAAAAAATACTTGTCTATTAATTTTTTTCTCCTCAACAACATATCCAAGTTTCATTAAAATCTGTGGGTGACACCCCCATGTAGTTTCCTTGTTAGAATCATAATTCAAATTTAAGTATTTTATATAAAGTTTTGATTTACAAACAACATTTTATGTAAAATAAATTTGTTAAGTATTTGTGCCAAAGAAAAAAGTAGAAGTTATATGTTGTAAAAACTTTAATTTACTTTGGCCTTGATATTTACATATCAAAATATAAGAAGTCATTATCATTTCCTAGTTAATAAAATTGAATATTCAATTAACATATAAAAACCATTTCAACAACTTTTTATCATTTTAATGTTGATGAACATTTACATACACTAATGCGGTCATGTTAAAGTTTCAATGACAACAATCATAATAGTCAACTACCATAAAAAAAAACTTATTACATGCGATACAGGACTACAGAGGAATTGAACATAATGCAATTGTATTGGCTAAAAAGGAAACCATTAAAAGTTGTGTAATAACTGACCCTGAATTGTAACATTACGACTATTTTTGAATAAGTTGAACAAATATGTATGTATGTTTTTACTCTAGAAAATTAACCCACAAAAATTGTATGTATTTTTATATTTTTTTTATAATATAATTTTAAACAACCAGAAATGTTGTAATTTGTTTTAATCAAAAAGTTAAATAACAAAAATTTATAAATAATTATTTAAAGTTTTCTATTTTTATCTATTATATTAGTAACTTTGGCAAAAGTTCTGCCAACACTTTGTGTATTATAAATAAAAATATTCTTGCACAAAACCAATAAAATTTTTGCCGTTGTGATGTAATGGCGGGAAATTACGGTGTTGCCATATTTGAAGCCCTTCATCTTTCACTACCTCCCATCTTTTCTCTATCTCCTTTCCAATGAAAGCAACACATTATTTAGTATCAAGAATTCCTCAGTGTTGCACTCAGAATATTATGTAGTTAACTGTTTGTAGTTTAATAAAAAAGTTTTTCGTTCCATTTAAAAATAAAGGAACATGCATTTATTTTTCAAAGAAATATCTATATTAACTTTTTTATACTTGTGGTTTATTTTTAAATGAAATATCATTTCTTTTAAATGATATTTTCAGTTATTTTAACTTACAAATTATTTTAAGTGTGTTATTCCTTCCAAAAAAATAAAAATAAATAAAAAAAATGGTAGCTGTAATGTTGTCTTCCAGGGCTGTAATTATGGCTGGCTGGATGTTTCCCCCTTGATGCCCCCCGCAAAGGATGACCGAAAATTCCATGTAACCGGTTAGAGTACGGGCTAAATCTAGCATGCGGTTATTTTGAATTTCAGGTTTCTAGCCAAAAGCGTGTAGGCAAGCCGTCAAAGGGGAGACTATTTCCCTTTTTGTCCCTCCAGGTAAGAGTTTTTTAAGATGCCGTCAGAGCAGGCAGGACGTCAATGGGGAGAATTTTCTCCATTTGTGGACTTCCCGTAGGCTTTTCCGCAAATTCCAGCTTAGCTGATGTATTTTTACCACTTCCTTGCCGAAAATCCTAAAATATACCAATAAATAAGCCCAAACTCCAGTAAACACATATATTAAATTTCAGATTTCTTGACTAAAGAGTATTGGGCTGGCCGATAATGGAAAACTTTTTCCGTCTATGTCGTAGGAGGAACCTGCGAAAACATACAAAATTCCAACTTTCTAGTTCCAGGGATCTAGCAGGCCATCAAGGGGAAAAATTCCCCTTTTTGGACGTTGCCCTTGGGAGTTTCCAGAATTGCCGTGAGCTGTTGCTTATGCCGTAGAAGAAACTTTCATACCAAATTTCAACTTCCTCATTCCAGTGGTTATAGCAGGCCATTAAGGGGAACATTCTTTTTGCCCCTCCCCTTAAGCTCTTCCAAAAATATCTTTTGAGCGAGTATTTATATCGGAGGGGAAACCTTCAGACCAAATTTGAGGTTTCTAGCCAAAGTGATTGGGACAGACCGTCAAAAAAGAGTTTTCCCCCTTTTTGCCCTTCTTTGTATTATTTTCAAAAATATATTGTGGGCGGATGTATATATCGGAGGTAGAACCTTCATTTGAAATTCCACCTTCCTAGCTCCTACGCTTTGGGCTGATTGATCTTGAGTGGGTGAATGTTTCCGTCAGTAACGTCATTTCTTTTTAAAACATACACAGAAAAAAATAACGCAAAATTTTAAGTAATTCAGTATATTTATTAAAATTCAAATTCGATATCTAATAATTTTTGCTTTGAAATGTTTGTAAATTGTTAATTTTCATATAAAAAATCTTTAAAAATAAATATGGAAGTTACCAAAAAATATCAAAAAGTTTTTTGTATTTACAAATTCTATTGCTAATACCTTTTTAACAAAATTTTTTATTTAAAAAAATATTCTATGAAAGATGTTTATTATTACAAACATAATTTTGTAAGTTTTGTCTGTATAAATTTAGTATTTAGTGATAGCTACAATATAAAAATAAAATAATTTAAAGTAAATTCCAAACATATCGCTCATTTACTTCAAGACTGTCATAACTGCAAAAAATCGATTTTGCAGAAAACGCATATTTAAAATTTTCAATTTAGCCTAACTGCTGAGAAAAGCACTCAATGAGAATAGTAAATATCAACACGATTTTTGATATATTGTAGATTGTTGTGTGACCCACATTTCTGCATCATTAACTAAAAAATCACGTTTTTTTATTAATGACATTCTAGAAGTAAATGAGCGATATGTAAATATGTTTAATAATTTGTGATATCTGAGTATATGTGGCCCACTGGCGAACGCTGACCCTTACACCACAGTTTTGTTGGGTTTAAAATATTGCTAAATAAGTGCTATAAAATTTTGCACGTGTTCGAAATTGATGTGGTTATAATAATATTACATGCTAATAACCCAATAAACCGAAAAAGAATATAGTATCGAAATCGTTATTTAGATCCAAATTTTTTTTTCTCAAGTTGGTATAACTGTCCTGAGAATACATGCAAAGTTGCAAGTCATTCCGTCAATTCTTTCTTTGTTTACAAGCCATTTGAAGTTGACGTGTCATTGATTTTGTTTAATATGGAAAAAATTAAATATCGTGCAGCAAAGGAAATTTATGAACAATTGTTAGAAGTGTATAAGGAGTCCTCACCTTCAAAACGCAGAGTTGAGTTTTGGGCAGGTGAATTTAAACGTGGTCGTACCAGCCTTAAAGACGATCCACGCGAAGGACGACCAAAAACTGCAACCACAGCAGAAATCATTGAGCAGGAACATAATAAGGTTAGTGAAGATCCAAGTTTGACTATGGCATTAGATAGGCATCTCAGACGAACGAGTACTCCATATTTTACATGAAGAATTACGTATGAAAAACTGTTTGGACAGTAAGTGCCGCACACATTAACAATTCAACAAAAACTGGATCAAAAACAAATTTCTCAGCGTAATTTGGAGCGTTTTAAGCCGAATAAAACCGACTTCTTTCGTCGTTTTATAACTATGGATGAGACTTGGATCTACCACCATGACCCTAAATTGAAACCAGAACGTTTACAGTGGACTGAAGCTGGTTGTTTAGCTCCAAAGCAGGTGAAGTCACAACGATCAGCAAAGAAGGTTATGGCATCAGTTTTTTGGGATGAAAAAGGAATTTTGTTGACTGATTATCTTCAGAAAGGTAAAATAATCAACTCTGAATATTATTGCAGCCTTTTGGATCAGCTGGATGAAAAAACTCGTGGGAAAAGACCTGGTTAAAAGAAGAAAAAATAATTTTTCATCAAGACAATGCACCTGCTCACAAAAGTGTTTTGACGATGGCTAAATTCAAAGAATTAAAGTACGAATTGCTTGAACATCCACCGTATTCACCAGATTTGGCTCCCAGTGACTACTATCTCTTTAGAAATCTCAAACAATTCCTTCGTGGAAAGCATTTTTCGTCGAATAAAGAGGCCATAGCAACCGTAGACGGTTATTTTGCAGAGCTTCCGGAAAGCCATTATAATGATGGAATAAAATTATTGGAAGATCATTGGAACAAGTGTATTGAGCTTCTAAGAGATTATATTGAATAAAAAACAAAACAGTATTTTTTCATTTCGAGCGCCGGAACTTTTCAACCAACCTGTATAAATATGAAATGCCCTTTATTACATGTAATATGAATGCGGAATGTTAAAGTGGGAGTCCATATTTGTGAAAATAAACCATCAAGGTATCAACACAGAAAAATATTATAAAAAAATCGAAAATTTTTCACTTTTACTTTTAATGAAAATAATCCATATTAAAATTGTATCGGTTTTAATCACTTAATCAAGTTAAATAATTATCTGAGTTTTAAATTTTTTATTTTTACAATAACTGAAATGGAGGCTATTATTCGAGCAATAGAATAATCGATTAACCGGAATGCAAACACTATTAGATGTTTAACACTTTGTACTAATATTTATTTTATGTGGAAAAAAGATAACATTATGGTTGACCAAACTTTGTATATCAGTTTAATTTTAGAATATCAATTACAATTATTTTCAAATTAATTTGTGTATTTTCAAATATTCAACAACACTGTCTCATCAACAAATAAAATCCATAAATACACTAGCGATAAAATACAGGTCAAATATGGAAAATATTTAGGATTAAAGATTTAGTTAAATATTTCTTGTGCAAAACTCAATGAAATTAATGTACTTTTCATTAAAATCATAATTATTAAGATATAGCGATACTTAAAATATAGCGGTTTTATTAAAAATTTTTGCCTGTTGTGTTATTATTCGATGGAACAAATATTTTGTCTGGCTAAATATTGTAAATCATTTTATTTAATAACTTTTTTTAAATATTATTATTTGAGTTATTTTTACCCATTTTTTATTCGAGTTTAATTTTTATATTGCCAAATACCTCATGGTGAGTCGCAGTAAACTTCATATAATATATTTGGTGATTTAAATACATTACAAACTAGTAAAAAAAAAAATAAAGTCTGACATGCCGACTATATGATACCCTGCATCAAGCATAATTTGTATTAAATTCCAGGAAATGGCTCAAATTCAGAGAGGGCCTAAATATTATTGTTTGAGCAGAGCACATAATAAAGAGAAAAATCGAAATTAAACGACGTAATTAAAGCAAATATCGGTATTCCATTTTAGCAATCATCGGTAGAGTATATAAACCACCCTACAAACTAGTAGTAGTAGTAGTTCCCAATATTTCTGTTTTGTTTAAATTTGGAGGCATGATTTACTGTTTAAAATAATATTTATCCCCAAATTTCATTTAAATATCTACACAAATAAAAAAAATGTCATCATGACCACCGCATCCCTTGCCAACTGAATATTTTGGTTGCAGCAATCAAATTATTTATTAATCGCAACCATATATATTCCCGATACAATTGAAAAATATAGTTTCAACCGATTTTCTGATGTATAACTGAATTACAGTTGTGACAAACAAATGTATCGGGGGCTTCAACCATACGGTTGGCAAGCAACTCGATTGTCACAATGAATCTGTTTTCTCTGTGTACGGCAGGTAGGATTAAATATTTCATAAATTTGGGATACTAGAACCTTATTTACCAATTTTCATTTAAATATCTTTATATTTCAAAGGTTTACATGGACAGATTGAAGACGGACCGACGTACTTATTTCGTAATTCAAGTGATAATTCTGAATCGATTGATATATGTTACTTTAAGTCAAGTTCAAATCAGATATTTGAGGTAGTTACAAACATTTGCATAAAATCGTTATACCACGACCATTTAATGGTGTAGAGTATAAAATAGTTAAATTACAATAATCATTTTGCCACCTCAATAATACCAGTTTATACATTTTGATGCAGCCAGACACAGTTTTTATATATATAAATCAAAATATCATTATATTTATGTTAAATGCATTCTAAAGTGTGTTTCATAAAGACTGTTTTATTATGCCAGAAGCATATAGTTTTCAGGTGTAATTTTTTCTCATGTTCAAAGAAGATTTGTGTTTATTTTATCTGATATAGACTTTAGTACACTAACAATGAAACCATAGGCATGGATTTCGACTGATCTTCATGAAATTGATGTATGTGGTTAATTGATATGTGTGGCATATGTGCAATTTTTGCGACTCCGATGCCCTTTTAAGGGTTAAAAATTTGTCTCTAGATATATATAAACAAGCTTAAGAGATCAATACTTCGTTACTGGTAGTTTTAAATATCGAAATATTGAAGAAATTTTAATAATTTCGTTTAATGATTTTTATGTCAGAATTATAACCGATGGTTTATGTGCGAGATGTATTTTCCCTAGTATGCTGCTTCCCGCAAAAAATTTCTAAAAATCCTATCTTAGAGTATGTGAACACCGTAGGAGGAATATAAATGCAAAATTTCATAGCAGCTATTTTGACTGGGTAATTACTGGCTGGGTAATCCCTTTTTGCTTTTAAACATCATCTCTACCACGTTCTTGTAGAAAATTACAAAAAATAAAATTTCAGTGGATTAGCGCATAACTTTCGCAACAAATATATTTAATTTTAAATTGCTGTTCACAATTGTTTGGACAAACCGTTAACAGAACGATTTCACCCTATTGATCCCCCATTTTTCAGTGCTACAAACGAAATATCCATAAAGCACCGTGTTTAATTTAACAGGCATTAAGGTAAGGGGACTTCCCCTTTTAAGCCCACATTTTTATCTGAAGAAAATTTTGTAAGAAGCTTTTAAGTGGATTATACTGTACTCCCTGAAACCCATATTTTAAATTTTAAGTTTCATGTAAAAGCGTTTTGGGCAAACAATTTTTTCCCACATTTCTGGCGAAAAACCCAAAAAGTTCCTTAGCAGTGAATTAGTCCATACCACAAGAAATGCACACTTATAATCTTACGTGTACGCTAAGGAGGAACCTACATGCAAGTTCTTGTCTCCAGGAAATCGGGCAGGGTGATTCCCTTTATAATAACATTGTACACCAAGGAGCACATATTTTAAATTCCAGGTTTCTGGTGCAAGGGATTTGGGTATATTATTTGTTCCCTTTTGAACTCCTATTTTTATCACATTCCTGCCAAAAACTCCAAATTCTAAACCGAGGGACAAATATTCGAAATTTCTGGTTTTAAGCTATGGCGGCTTGGACAGGGAGTTTCCCTTTTGAACCCCCCATGTTACTATAAAAAGTACTACAAAAAACACGCAGAGAAAAAACATGGTTGCAACATGATCATTACTACTATATTATGACTGCTGCATTCAACATGCTTTCAAAAAAGATCATCTACAACCACAAATCTTTTTCAATAAACAAATTACATTAACCGCTGCTTTTTTCAAAGAAAGCAAACTGATTTCATCTACGCCGATTTCAGTAAAGTGTTTGACAAAGTAAATCATCCACTTCTTTTGAAGAAATAACCATAAATAGGATTAACAGATCTTTGCTTGAATTTGATAAATTCGTATTTGTCAAATAGGTCGCAAACCGTTCGATTTAACAGATTGT
Organism: Eustalomyia histrio; assembly: GCA_949748255.1. Classification (NCBI taxonomy): domain Eukaryota; kingdom Metazoa; phylum Arthropoda; class Insecta; order Diptera; family Anthomyiidae; genus Eustalomyia; species Eustalomyia histrio. The sequence continues at coordinate 43,403,436 of OX456525.1, read as the reverse complement.
TTTCTTAAAGAATAAATGTACTGTCTGATGTATCTTAGATTAGTCACGTCTAATGTACCTTAGGGTAGTCACCTTGGCCGCTATTATTCTGACTTTTTATTAATGACTTTCCTGAAGTAATAAAGTTTTAAAATATTTAAATGTGAGCTGACGACGTGAACGATTTTTAAGCTATAACCAATTTTTGGATCAGTTCGTCTTCAAGAAGATCTGGATTCATTCTACAAATGGTGCAAAGTTAACTTAATGGAGCTTAATTTGTAGAATTGGTTGACAGTTTCCTAGATCTAGGCATTTTGTTTGACCCTAAACTGAATTTTATTTCACACATTACAAGTGCAATAAATAAAGCTAGGCATACCCAAGCTGGGCATATACCCAAGTATATAAAACGCCGGGAAAAACAAAGGAGTTAAATGATCCGTAATTGCGAAATTACTATACATGTAACTTATGCGTCTGATTTTGGAATATGGGCAGATAATATGGGATCCTATTTATCAAACTCATTTTGATGCAATTGATTTTAACCCCCTTTACTTGCCCTCATACTCTGTTCGACTTGCTCTTATTAAGCTTTCTAAATTAAAAAGCCAGAGAATTATACTGAATGTGTCATTTATTTTAAATGCATTATTAATAATGGGATATCTTTTCAGGATTTTTTATTAAAGAAATTTCATTGAATATTCCCCAACGATCATCATTTATTGGTGAAATTTTTGAAGCTAATTATGCTGATGCTGACCCGCTCAGGAGAATGTGTAACATATTTAATTAATTATAGACATCTAGTTAATTATACATATCTAATTATATAATCTAATAATGATTTTACTTAACTCAGTAAAGTTGTTGTTATAAATATATTTCTAAATTATTTTGTAGTATGTCTGTAAGGAATAAATTCCATAGGCAAATAAATAATTAAATAAATAAATAAATAAATAAAAAAATGAATAAATATATATATAATAAATAAAAAAATAAAATAAAATAAAATAAATTAATAAATAAATAAGTAAAAGAAATAAATACATATATAAATAAATGAAATAAAATAAAATGCGAACAACAATCACTAAATAATTTTAAATCAAATAAAGCATGATTTTGACATTTACAGTTATAATACTCATTACAGTTATAATACTCAGTGCAGTCACCAATGTAAAGATAATAATATATGATAATTTTTACCTAGGATTATGAACTAAAAAGTTAATTGTCATAGAATCTACGGACTTTTTCTTAGAGTAAAATTCTCAAATAACGGTTTGTTTCTTAAAAAACAGAGTTTCTAAAAAGTTTTTAGATTCTGAGTACTTTTCATCATGAAAAATACTTAGATTCTTAGCACTTTTGCAAGTAGAAATACTCTTAGATTCTAAGGACATTTTCTAAACAAAAATTATGTAACTGTAAGGACAACAAAAAAAATATAAAAATGTCCTTGGGATCTAAGAAATTTTCCATAGAATCTATGTTTTTTTATTAAAAAAATCCTTAGAATTTGTTGAAATATTTTTCTTTCAAAAGGTCCATAGAATCAAAGAAAATTTTGTAAAAAAATCCTTAATATCAAATTTTTTCTTTACAAAAAACTTCTCTTAAAGAAATATTCTTAAATTTAAAAAATTCTTCATAGCTTCGAATCATAATATAACTGTAGGGACTATATTATGGTATAATTATGGTTATTTAATTATCATAATATGATAACTACATTTAAGGCTAATATTGATTCCTAGCTCTAGCGGTTTAGGCTGGGTGACTAAGGCGACATTTCTTCTCCTTTAAATCCACACGTTCCAGGGAAAATATATTTGAAATTTTAGAATTCTGTTCAAAAAGATTTGGGCAGGACAACAAAACACCTGTTTTCCAGATTTTCATTGAAAATTAAAAAAAATATTCTCACCAAATGCGTCCATACTTCGTTAAGGAGTAGGCTTTTCCCCCCTTAAACCTCCCATTTTACCGTGGGAATTAAATTTCTGGGTAGTATGTCAATGGAGATATTTATACCATGTGTGACTCTCCTCATGGGAATTTAAAAAAATACCGTCTTACTGCATATCTGCGCTGGAAGAGAAATCTGCATACAGTTACGGTATTCTTTTATACGGAAAGTTAAAAAAGATTAGTGTTAACTACTTTACACATTTGCAATAGGTGAGACTCTTAAAATGATACCCTTTCTATGTAGGCTTAAATATTCACTCAAACGCACATAACATATAAAATTATATAGAATATTTTGGTTCCGACCACATTTTACTAATTATACACAAGTGTTTGTTGTAATTAGTTTGCAATTAAATTTCGATTATATTTCTTTTGTTCATCTACTTTTCAAAATTGTTTTATAAAAAATAATATTTATTTGAAATATCAAACGTGGTAACAATAAAAATTTTAGTAAATAGTCAATATTTTATGAGTCATAAAAGAAATATCAGATAGGAAATTTATTGACAAAGTCGTAATATATTAACCATGGTTTCAGTATAGATATTTTTCATATATAAATTATTTCAGTGTACTATAAATGTCTACTAGGAATCATCTTTGTTTTATACTAGAAGTGTTTTTCTAACAGATCCAATTATTGAAGTTGCCACTGTTTGTAAATATTTCAGTTTAGTCATTGTAATTATTGTGGTTGTCAGATGTGTTTGTGTTAAAGTGTTTGTATTTGTGGTCAATTTAATAACAAAACACATACACAATTTTTTCATGTTAAGTCAATCATATGTCAAAATCAACAAAATATTTTAAATAATTGTTTTAATTAAACTTAATACGATATTAGGAAAAAAAAGATATTCAATTAAATAAAATTAGATTTTGTTGTAATAAGATTTGGCTGATCTGGGGAGACTGGATAAACTATGTTTACTTTATAAGTCTAGTATTTTATGCTCAACAGCGAAAAAATTTCATTCTTAGTTTACAGCTTAACATTGCTGCAACAATTTTACGCAATTCAAACTGTGAGGATTTTTTCATAAAAAAGCTGACAAATTTTAAAGGTTTGTCCTAAGAAAATTCCACAATTTTTGGGGACTTTTTCATATAAAAAATACTTCAGATTCTGTGGACCTTTTCTTAGAGATAACTTAACACATTCTTTTCCTACACGCAGACAAAGAACATGGTTGTGGCAATCATATTCAAAGAGCAACGTATAATTTTGGGATTATGATTGTGCCAACCATAGTCGTACTGTAATATAGTTCATCATATTATGATAATAAAATAACCATAATTTAATCATGATAAGGTCCCTACAGTTATAATATATTTCGAAATTGAAGAATATTCCCTTAAAAATGCTTTTCCTACAGAAAAAAATTTGATATTAAAGACTTTTAAAAAAACTCCTTTGATTTTATGGACTTTTTTAAAGAAAAATACTAAAAAAAAATTAAATTCCAAGGACTTTATTAATAAAAAATCATAGATTCTATGGAATTTTTCTAATAGAAAAACTATTAGATTCTAAAGACATATTTAAGATTTGTTTTTTGATAGTCCTTCGAATCTTAATGATAGTTCTTTAAATCTTAATGAAAAGTGTTTAGAATATAAGAATTTTTTATTCAAAGAAAAGCCTTAGAATTAAAGTTATTTTTTAAGAATATATGAATTTTTATCTAAGAAACAGTTTGAAGTATATGAGAAGTATAGGGCCCGCCATCCAACGTTTTTTTTTTTTTTCAACTAGTGCTAATTTCGTGAATGGTAACACTTAGCTGAACGAATATGGTTGTGTATACGCTTGAACAACGCTGGGAAATATTGCGACATTACTTTGAAAACCATGGTAATGTTGCAGAATGTCATCTTTTCAATGTCATCTTTTCAGATGAAGCTCATTTTGATCTTGGCGGGTATGTAAACAAGCAAAATTGTCGCATTTGGGGCACAGAAAACCCCCACACATACATTGAAAAGCCGATGCACCCAAAACGAGTCACTGTTTGGTGCGGGTTTTGGTCCAGTGGCATAATTGGGCCATTTTTCTTTGAAAATGAGCAAGGAGTGGCCGTTACAGTCAATGGCGATCGTTATCGGGCCATGTTGAACGAATTTTTGTTCACACAAATTGAAGAGGAGGATATTGGCAACAATTTGGTTTCAACAGGACGGCGCTACGTGCCACACAGCCGAAGCTACACTCGATGTTTTGCGCCTTGTTTTTGAAGATCGCATTATCAGCCGCAGAGCTGATGTCGTTTGGCCACCTCGGAGCTGCGATTTGACACAGTTGGACTATTATTTGTGGGGTGCCGTCAAAGATAAGTGTTACGCCAACAAGCCAGAGGCAATTGACGCTTTAAAGGACAATATTTGTGAAGCCATTGGTGAAATACAGCTGTACACAATCGATAATGTGCTTAAAAATTGGACCGATCTTGTAGACTACTGCATGGCCAGCCGAGGCAGCCATTTGAATGAAATTATTTTCCATTATTTACCGGAAGGATTGTACTTTCAAATAAAAAAAGAAATTTGAGAAAATATTCAGTAGTTTTTTTTTATAGCATTTTCAAAAAAAAAAAAGTAATTTGGCGGACCATATGAGAAGTATATGAGAAAGTTCATAGAATCTAAAAACAATTCGAAAAATCTAGTATTTTGTATAAGAAACATATTCGTACAAAACAACTCTAGACTACTAGATATTTTTTCTTATAAAGAATTGTTTTATTAGTATTCTGAGAACTTTTTCCACAAGAAAGTCGTTATTTTACAAGAAATGCATTAATAAACATATTTTATTAAAACGTTTTTTTTTTCATTAAAAATAATTAAAAAATATTAACCTTTATAAAGAACATTTTTGGCAATGAATTTTTTCGGCAATGAATTGATTAGTCATTTATTTATTTTTCGAACAAAGCCCGAGAAGGTGCATTTCAGCCATATTACACAACACAAATGCAAATAAATCAATTTTTGAAAGTATAAAAACAATTTATAATATTATTTTGCTCAATATTTAATAAAATACCTGCATTTATGCATATATGAAATTTATGTTTGATATGTTAGATTTATACCTACTCTTTTTTGCTATTTTTTCTTATGTAAATATTAAGGTCGCCTGAAACCTAAACCCGCAAAACAATTTATGGAGCAATTTTTTTAATTGTAAAGATTTTTTCAGAGGCATTTTTAATAAAAATAAAATTTATTACAAATTGTGTTTTTTTAAATAGTTTGAAAAAAACTTCAAGCCAATGCTCAAACAATTCAAGTGATTAAGTTTTCAGCGCAGTGATTTGTAAAATTCTAATTTGTATGTATAAAATTTTAAATAACGTAGCGAAGAGCTGTTTCAGCGCGAGCAATAATCACATATTTTATTCAAGTGATTTACAAAATCGATATTTTTAAAAAATTATGTGAAGTGAGGCGTTGCGTTTTGCAAAATCAGGGCATTCATGTTTGAAATTTACTATGCGTATTAAAGCTTTTAAACGTAATCTTTATTTCTTATGTATATATACGCAAAAAAGTTAATAAGATAATTAAAAAAAAAAGGGGAATCCATTAAAGAATAACCCTTCGGTAGATATCTCTGCTAAAGAGCGTGGTAGGATATCAAAAAAATGCAGAAAAATATTATTTGGGCAAAATTCTCACATTTTCTTAAATCAGGAGAATATGGAATTTTCTGACAGCATCTCAAAAATGAGAACATATAATTCCTTATTTTTTTTTGTCGCGAATTCTCCAAAAGTGAAATGCGTTGAAATTTCTCAAACATAGATTTAGAGGGAGAATAAAAAACTTTATCGAAATTAGGTCTCATATTAATGCTCGTAGTGTGATTAAATCAGGGTTGTTAGTTTTTGAGTAATTATTTAAAATTTTAAAAGAAATTCTAATAAATTTTGCCCTAACACATTTAAAGAATGCGAAACGCTCACGAATGGAGGAAACATTTGCACAAATTTACGGTTTTTGGTAAATAATTTTTGAACCCAATTTAAGAAGAAATCAAAAACCCTGGTTTATACTATTGCGGATTAAGCCTGGTATTTTTTTTTAATTTTTAATGATTTTAAAATTGATTTTTTGAAAATGTAGCGAAAATGTGATCCTTCGGTTTGTTATGACGGTGCCTTACAAATTTCTGAAACAAATATTAAATTACGCATAATTTTTTTTTTTTTTAAATTTTGTGTTACAGTACACATTTTCCCTATTAAACTTATAATAAAAAATGTCATAAGCTTAGTAAGCGATTGACTCGTTAACCGTAGAAGAATGAGATTTTTTTTGCAGATTTTATAAATAAAATTAATTTACGATACATCAAAACATGATAAAAAAAACAATTTTTAAACATTACTAAGAAGTATTGGTGGAAACGTAATATTTTAAAAATACTTTATTACTACGAATAATGAAAGTATTCAAACTACGATTATGTTTTGATTAACTAAACATCACTATTTTGTATAATTTATTTTTAATCTGTGAAAAAAGGAGTAAATGATGCAATTGAGGACGGTTTTCGTAAATTTTTTAATAGATTCTACTTATTATTGGGTGGATGATCCTTAAAAAAGTCAGTGTTTACAATTACACTGTTTTTATAATTTAAAAAAAGATTTTTATTTTTAATTGCCTATTTAAGGCTTAAACCAACTTTAACAGATTAATAAATTTTTCGTTATTAAATAATTTACTCATACTGTTTTTGTCAAATAAGCTTATAAACGGTTTATTGAATTGTTTAAAAACGTTATGCATGTTTAGTATGGTTTTAGGACTTTTAACCTGTAGTGAAATCTATACATGGCCTTAGAGCGAAACCTCCGTAGTTTTACCATTGATCAGACAAAAAATTTGTTAAATTAGCTGATCTGATAGGCCAAATATGTGTATTAGACTTTCACGATAAATAGCTTCCTTATGAATTGGCTGAAGTAAAAGAATATTTTTTCAACAGCCTCGTTGTAACACAATTTGGAAACATTTTTTCCCAATATTGACAAATTTAAACGCTGGTAGGCAACTAAAGATCTCTTCCAATAGTTCTTATTTATTTTTCCTGTACTCGGCATTTGAGTGCTATTACATTTTTTTTATCTGGGCACTCTAATGTGTATGTATGAAGAATAATATATATAATAGATAATCATTATTTTAAAATAATATAAAAATCTTTTTGATAAATCCTTTGGTGTAATTTCATATCGTCGTTTAATTTTTTACCAACAGCAGTATATATTTTTCACTGTTTGCTGCACTGGATTAATCGGTTTTATTAAATATAAATTTGCTTTTAAACTATTTGAAGGGATGCCTACTAGCATACCTTTTAATTAAAGTCCTTTTCAACCACATCGCGGTCAATACGATATGAATGCGTTGCAATACTGTGTACCATTTCCAATTCGCTGCTTTTCTATTAAAGATAAAATGAATGAGTTGCTATAGAAAACCACATAACTGGTATAAAGAAAAGAAGAAATATTTCATGCGTTAACTACTAAATGATAGTTGATGACTGTGGTGTATGTTGACGATAATGATGAGAATGGTTTTTGACAAAGGAATACTTTTGACCCGTCATAAATGTTAATGAGATTTTACATGAATGAACACAAAACATTTTGACTTAGCATAAAACGCGGCTGCATTTAATAATATTTTGCTACATTTTAGGCATTTTAGTACATAATAAAATGTGCATATTTGATATTAGGGGAATGTGTTGTACCATGAAACGATTGTACCTTGAAACATTGGTTTTTGAATATATCTAAGAATTTTTCATTAAATGTTCTTCTAGAGAGAATTTTATTTAGCATTGGGTTCATGTTTATCATAGATTGAATTCCATTAATATTTAGTAACATTGCATTCATATCGATTGTAAAGAAATAATAAAGACAATCGCTTATATTGCGTTATCCTTAAACTAATTACTATTGACAGATATGTTTTCCAACAAATGTAAAAATGTTAAAATTGATTAAATAGAAAAAAAAATATTTTGAATCGATAGCTACATATTTCTTAAATCCAGGCTCTCTAAATTTTGTTTTGTTCCCCTGGTCTAGTGTTTTATTTCTACTCGTTTCTAGTTCCATTCCATTTCGTTCAATTCCACTCCAATCGCTACCCATTACATTCCATTTCCCTGGTTTCTCCAACCATTTTGTTTCCCAATTTTAATATTTAAATTATACTTGTTTTTTTAAATTCACATTTCTCACCAAAGTGGATTAGGTTCGCCGTCAAGAGAAAAATTATTCCTTTTAAACTTCCATTTTACCACGTACCTGACGGAAATTCTAAAATGTATCATATTAGGTTATAAACACACTACTCCACTAGTGGGTTTTCCTAACTTTTTTTACGCCAAAATTCGTTACACTCACTGGAAATTTCGCTAAGTTAAACCCAGCGGTATTTTTTTTGATCTTGGCAACACATGTCTGTTGACGTGTAGTAGGATCAGTAGAAAAATTAATAGCCGTTACTAAATTTTGGTTATCCGTTTTAAAGTAAATATAATTAGCAAAAGAAATTTATAAATATTATTAATATTAGTACAACCAAATTAGTATCAAAAATTAGTAAGTGCTACTCAATTTAGTAAATTGCTGCAAACTCAAAAATATGTAAAATATAGAAAAATTTTGTTATAAAAATGTCCAAATTAACTTAATTATTTTTGAAGTGTAACAAACATTTTGAAGCTGCTCATTTCTTTTGAAATTGCCTTACGAATTCGAATATACAATTTATATTTTTTTTTTATTAAGCAACATTTTTTTATTTTGTTTATTTTTTTCAAAAAATAAGTTAGATAAAATTAAAAAAAAAATCAAAGACTAAAAAATAGTATTAACAAAAACGAATTTATGATAATGTTTTTATTTGGTAATTTTTGTTTTGGATGTCCTATTTTTGGACATGAGTCGTTTGTGAAAAGTATTTTCACTTCCGATCCCTTTTTTCAAACCTTTGAATAATTTTAAGGCAATTTAAGTTTGTATGTAAAGTTTTAATTATTAGAAATAACATTTCCTTTAATATCCACTTTTTAAAAATTAGTAAATCTTATGCTAATTTTAGTTAATCGGTTTTCAAAAATTTGTAAAATGATTTCTGAAGTAAGTAACATAAATTTGTAAATATTCTGTAAAAGTTCTGTTATTTGTATAATGTAAATAGGAAAAAAAAATATTAAATAATAATTTTTTTTACTAAAAATTAGTACAAAAATAGTAAAGTGGAATTAAAAATTGTTTACAATTTTTTATACTTTTTTTTCTGAGTGCAGTTACTTTGAGAACATTCGGTAATTAACAACAAAATTCGTAAAAGTTATTCTCTTACTTTTTTCTACCGATACTTGTGGTTTAAAAAACCATTAACTTAAAAAATTTGTTTGAAGTTCAATTATACGATTTTTGTCGTTACTTTATAAAATTTCAAAGCAAATAAATTTAAAATTATCACTTGTTGTCGGTATTTCTTTTCAATAATTATAAAAAATACAGTTTAGCTTTTTCGGTAGCTCAAACAACAATTAACGTTAGTTAACGAAATCGGTAAATTCGTAAAAAAAGTTAGATAATTGCACTACATATTTCATAGGAAATTAGGGAAATAGGTTATGGGAATGGTGAAAGAGGGAGTAGTGTTTATGGGGATTTGCCTTGAATTTTTTTTAAAGGTAACATAAGACTTCCGAGCGGAGCTTATTTCACATTTGACTTGTACGGCCAATAATCGAATTTTCTTTTTAATGCCATGTGCGATTCATTAAACAATCAACCACAAATGGATGTGCTCTACAAGGTAAGCAAGTATTCTGAATGTAAACCCGGTCTGCCGAATGTTAACCCGGGCTGAACTTATGGCACTTTTCTCGGCGGAAAAATTCGCATGGTAACATCAAAAGAAAAAAACATACACAACACAAATTCCGACGACGCTTCAAGGTGTCATTAAATTATGCCAAAGCCCTATTTTATATACAGTCCAAAAACTCCAAAAAAAACTTTGTATCTCCTGTTTAAATATGTGAGTTTTATTTCATCTTCGGGCGGATATATGTGGTATAAACAGTAAGGATATCGAATGGAGTGAAATATTTCTTACACCGTGTTAGGAAACTAATACACTTGAATGCTTCTTTCGACACTAAAATATGTGCTTATTCCAATGGACATCTCACTGAATTTTCATGCCCAGGACTATTCGATTCCTCGATACTGACACCACAAAAATTTAATGATGACATTGACGACCCCACAGCCAACATACAACATTGGGTCTTATTAGCATTAAAATAAGCTCTAATAGCTAGAGCTCACTCGAAGACTGCCAAAAAGTTGCGATTGAGTGTGTTATTCATAATCCACCTTTTGCCCCCAACCTCCAAGAGGCTTTGCAAATGTTGCTATCAGCAGCAAAAGAGTAGATACACAGAGAAAACAGATTCTTGCTGACAACCGAAAGCCAATCGAATAGTTCGGTTATGGTAACCGAATTTTTCGGTTGTCACAACAGAAAACCAATTGAGACATGAGTAATTCGATTGTGACAACAGTATGTATTTCGGTTGCCTCAATAACAATTCGGTAGTCATAACCGAAAAATTCAGTAGCTGCAACTAAAGCATTCGATGGTCAACAAATTCAGTTGTCATCACGAATCTGTTTTCTGAGTGTAGGGTTGAAAGATTGATCAAGTAGATCACTAATAAAGATGAAAAAATGTTTTTTAAGGCTTCAAGGAGGAGATTTCTATCTTTTTGTCCCTCCCCGTAGGCATATGGAAAAATTATGTCTTAATGTAGGAATATTGAAAATTAACGTATTATCAAAAAATAACATACTTTCAAGTACTCCAGGAAGCATATATATAATATTTCAGGTTTCTAGCCGAAGGCGTTCGTTCACGCCGTCCCCATATGAATTTCCAAAAATTCCATCTAAGCGCATCTATACGCCGAAGAAAGAACCTAGATATCTACCAAATTCCAACTTTTTAGCTTAAGCTGTTAGCGCAGGCCATTAGGGGAAAATTTTTCCCAATTTATGATACTTTATTATCCTTTATTATTCCCAAAACTAGGTTTTCAGTGAATAAGTTACACTCACCAAAAAAAGTCTGTAATGGCAACTGAAAATTTTGCTGTTATTACGGGAAATTTTGCTAATTTAAGCCCAGCGGTACTTTTTGCTAATCTTAGCAACACATGTCTGCTGACGTGTAGTACAATGAAATAAGTAGAAAAATTAGTACCCGCTACTAATAAATTTTAGTAGACTTTTTGTAAAGTGGAATTTAAAATCTGTTTGTTAAAATCAGCAAAAAAAATTACTAAATACTATTAATATTAGTACAAAGTTTTAGATTTATTTTTTTTTATCGAGTATCAAAAATTTTAATTATATTTTTTAAAAGATGTTTTATACAAAATGAAAAAAAAAATAAAAGGCTTAAAAATCTTAAAAATTCTTAAAACATAAACGAATTTATCATTATGTTTTAATTTGGTAATATCTGTTTTGAAAATATTTTAGTCAATTTTTTTTTTTACTTTTAAGGTGAAATTTAAATTGTTGTTAGGGCTGATTTTTAGAAATAAAAAAACTTTTTAGTGCTATTTTAAGTGGATGTCCTATTTTCAGGCATGAGTCGGTATCTTCACTTCCGATCCCTTTTTAATCCTATGTAACATTTTGGGCAGTTTAAGTTTGTATGTATAAGTTTAAATTATTCGAAATATCCATCAATATCGACTTTTTTAAAATTAGTATTTTTTTTTTGCTAATTTTAGCAAATCGGTTTTCAAAAATTTGTAAAATGATTTCTGAAATTAGCAACGAAAATTTGTATATATTCTGTAAAAACTCTGTAATTTGTAAAATGTAAATAGCAAAAAGATTTGCTAAATAATAATTGTTTTACTAAAAATTAGTACAAAAATAGTAAAGTGGGATTAAAAACCGTTTACAAATTTTTCTACTACCTTTTTTTCTTGAGTGTAGGTTATCAGTGAATACTCCGGGGAACACACATTATAAATTTCAGTTCCTAGCCATTTCTTTGGGCAGGCTGTCAAGATGGATAGCTTTAACCTTTTTGCTTTTGCATCTGAGACCTATTTACCAAATTTCTACTTTCTAGCTTAAACCATTTCGGCCAGGGGAGATTTTCCTTTTTGAAGCTCTTTCTTACGACATTCCTGCCAAAAAATCTAGGAAAGTGTTTATCTAAATGCAAATACAAAACACAAATAAACAAAAATTCCATTTTTTAACAAAAATTGCAATAAAATTATAGTTGATATAAAAATTATGCTAAAATTTTATTTTTTTTTTAAATATATTTTACATATTACATAAAGAATTTTTCAGTTATTGTTTGTTTACCTTTATTTTTATTTTTACTTTAATTTAAATTTGAAAACTATCATTTAAAATACACATACAAAAAAGTCAAGTTTTTTTTTGCAAATTTCTGCCAGGTTCCTGCCTGCACAAACATTAAATTATGATTTAAAAATATTTTTTTGGGTACTGAGCGATTGTTTCGAAAATTGGCATATATTTTGACTTTTTAACAGTTATCAAAAAAAGTAAGAAAAAAGCTTATATCATAACACCAGAATTAAGGCAAATCCAGCTAAGAAAACAACATTGCGTATACGTAATAATTTATTTGAAAAATCAAGTATACGTATGTGTTCTTATGCGCTAATGGACTTTAAAATGGCGAATCCAAATTACTTTTTATTTACTTTTTTTTAAAATACTAGCTATAACTTAACTTATAAAAGTTTAGAAATAAATTGCTAAATTTTTCTTTTTCTTAATCGCTAAACAGAAACATCTAAATAATACGGACGAAGAAATGAATGTATAAACGCTACGAAAACATCACAGCAACATCACATTTCGTCGGTCTAAATGAGTTTAAAAATCGATAGATTTGCCTAGAAAATAGGTATATTGGCTGATTAAAATCCATAAATTATTGTAATAGAATGTTTTAAAAAACTTTAAAAAAAAGTTAGTAGAAAAATTTGTAAACAGTTTTCAATCCCACTTTACTATTTTTGTACTGATTTTTAGTAAAAAATTATTATTTAGCAAATATTTTTGCTATTTATATTTTACAAATTACGGAATTTTCACAGAATATTTACAAATTTTTGTTGCTAATTTCAGAAATCATTTTACAAATTTTTGAAAACCGATTTGCTAAAATTAGCAAAAAAAATACTAATTTAAAAAAGTGGATATTGAAGGAAATGTTATTTCTAATAATTTAAACTTATACATACAAACTTAAATTGTCCTAAAATGTTACTGTGGTTTAAAAAAATTATCGGAAGTGAAGATACCGAGTCATGTCTAAAAAGGGGACATCCACTTAAAATAGCACTAAAAAGGTTTTTTAGTTCTTAAAATCAGTTAAATCAAGTAAAATTTAACCTTAAAAGTAAAAAAAAAAAATTTACTAAAATATTTTTCAAAACAGAAATTACCAAAATAAAACAAAATAATAAATTCATATTGTATAAAATATTTTTTAAAAAATATAATCAAAATTTTTGATGCTCTATAAAAAAAAATAAATTTAAAACTTTGTACTAATATTAATAATATTTAGTAATTTTTTTTGCTGATTTTAGCAAACAGATTTTAAATTTCACTAACTTCTACTAAAATTTAGTAGCGGCTACTAATTTTTCTACTAATTTCATTGTACTACGCGTCAGCAGACATGTGTTGCTAAGATTAGCAAAAAATACCGCTGGGCTCAAATTAGCAGAATTTCCCGTAATAACAGCAAAATTTTCAGTTACCGTTACAGACTTTTTTTGGTGAGTGCATACGATATATTATTTTCAATATCTATCCACAAATTTTATATGGTATTTTTTGAAATGAAGTTTTGAAGTCTGTTGTTTTTTTTAGAAAATAAGCTTCTCTTATATTACGCAAATTATATTTCAGTATATGTATATGCGATAAAAAAAATTAACTTATATTAGTACGGCTAAGCAGTTAAATTTACACTAAAACTTTTATACGCTACTTTCTTACTTAAATAGGTTTAGGCAAAACTTTTATTAACAAAAAATATGTTCGACACTTTATTAGGTTATGAATATGGTAAAAAAAAACAGAAATAAATGAAATAAGATGAACAACAAAAAAACGTGTCTGGTTGTTAAAATATCCTGGTTTATATTTAAGGAAATCGCACAGTATATTATAATACGTGAGGGGTTTATCAAAATTTTTGGAATCAGTAGTTTTTTTTTTTATTATTTCATTTGAGTTAATTCAAATGATGATGAAGAAGAATTTGAGAGTAAACAATATACATGATAACACACAACAATGAACAAACGCATTTGTAAACAAATATGATGCTTAAACATGCATGAACATATGCGAACATGTATGGTCAGTTAGTCACATATTTCATACACATATCACACACATTCAAAGCCATCTTATGCAGGAAGTTATCACAAATATAAGAACAACGTGTGAGTACAAGTATGTACGGTAGGATGAATCATATTTTTATTTGTTTGCTTTAAATTTATTTTAAATACACACTATTATTTACTGAGATAAAAAAAATAAATAATATTCATATAACAAATTACGGAAATTAAATTTAAAATTATGAAATTGTCCAGTTATACATCAGAGCTTTGTTTATGAATATTTTTTTGAGTTTAAGTAAGCACCAATAAAACATACATATATATGTATATAACATGTATTAACATTAATCTCAAATATTATGCTATTTATAATTTTGAGAAGGCTAAGATGATCATTATCCATTATGAATATACACCCAGAAAATAGTAACAGTTCTGGCCCCCGAATTATTCGCCAATCGAATTTTGGCAGTATCGCCAACTATCTTCATATTAAAATGTATTTTTAGTTGTGAAGGCTAATATTCAGTTGTCTAATTTAATATTTATACTCCACGTAGATATTATTACGTTCCACAAATTTTATTTTTTTATTTCTCGAATATTGAACCTGGACATTCAGATAATTTTTAGTTTCTTTCATATAATTGATATCTAAACATTTGAATATTTCTTTTTATTGTACTTTAAATATTTAATTTTTTTAAGAATGTTTACCTTTTCCAGGAACTCGGAAATTTGGAGTACTAGGCGACCTCTCTACACTCAGAATATTATGTAGTTAACTGTTGATAGTTTAATAAAAAAGTTTTCCGTTCCATTTAAAAATAAAGGAAAATACATTTATTTTTCAAAGAAATATCTATATTAACTTCTTTATACATTTATTCGAAATAATTTACTATCATCTACCGATTTTTTTCAGTTTCATTTATTTTTTTTTTATTTGTGTGAAATTTAATAAAACTTTACCCACAAAACGAAAATTTTTGGTTTATTTGTGTCCGTAACAGTTATTACAAATTTAAATTTTGTTTGCTGTATGTTTTTTTTATTTAAATTGGTTGTATATATACAAAATTTTTTAATACAAATTACAAGAACTTCATAATCACACATGCATACACAAACTCATTCACACAAAAAGTGTCTATAGCTATGCATACATACATTTTGTATTGTACGAGTATATTAAAAAAAAAAAAAAGGCAAACAATTTCAAATAAATGAAATGAAAAAACATTTATTTTTTGAGGAATTGGTAGGTAAAATTTTGACATTTATTTTACTTGTTATATCATTTGTTTCTTACGGATGTGTCAGTTGTTTAATCAACATTTAAAAATAAATAACAAAAGGCATTTAATTTAAATGAAAATTAAGTAGATCGGTTTTATAAATGAAATCATTTCTTTTAAATGAAATTTTCTGTTGTTTTAACTTACAAACTATTTTAAGTGTATCCAATATAACACAACACTTATAATATGCGATAGCTAACTTTTAGTTTAAATAATTTGTTAGGAAAAAAAATATAGTATAAAATTCCTTTGCCAACACCAATCTTTAGAGGCGTCTCTAATCAATAAAATTAACAATTCGTTTGGTTCTACGGAAATCGTAATTTAATGGTATATTTGATCAGGATAATTGTATTTGTAGTAATCATTTTTGAATAACAACTTAATTGAAAAAAATTTGAAGCATTGTATTAATTTTCTACTAAATTAACTTAATAAATGGTTTATTATACTGCACAGAATAACTAGACGTATTATATTATTTAAGATGATGAATATACCAATAATTGGACAATATGATGTTTTTTTAGTTAATTTTCCCTCTTTTTAATACAATATTTTTACTTTGTTAATGGATTAACGAATTATTTTATATAAAATATTGTAAATAAAAAAGCATCCTTATAAATATGTTAATGTTAATAGTTTTCATCGAATTGCTACCAATGTTTTCTCTAGGTCTAGTCCGAGTATATCATTCTTCCCAAAATTTAAGTGGAAAAAAATTCATATGAATCAGAAGTCTTCCATTGCTTTTAAAAGGAAGAGGTGCATAAACGAAATTCTCTTGTTTTTCGGCCATGTCACTTTTTTAAAGTTTATTAATTTACAATTTCAAAGGGAAAAATCTCTACCTTAACGGTTAGAAAACTATAGTTTCAAATTGTTTGTATTCAGTATTATGGTCTAATTCACTGATAAGGTACTTTTTATAATCTTAAATAGACACATGGTTAAAGTGGTGACTTAAAAGAGAAAAAGACTTCTCCAAACCGTTTTGCTGACTACCTGAAATTTCAAATATGTATTTTTTTTTAAATTTTCGCAAAGAATGTGACTTGCACACACAGCATTGAGGTTAAAAATCTGAAATTAAATATAAATGTTTCTTGTATTATGTGCTAAATAAATATGGAACGTTTTAGAAATTAAGTTTCAAAAAAAAGAAAATGACCATTTAGCACCTATCCTAAACAGCGGGAGCAAGGACCTTACAAATTGGCGAGGGCGGCGGAAATGGGGATTGTAAAGGCAAAAGTTTACCTCTAAAGGAGAAATAAATATATGTTCCTTGAAATATGAGCTTATTCAGTATAAAGGTACTTTTTGCAATTTTAGCCAGCATGATGTTTTATACCTATCGGTCTTTCCAAACCATTTTATCTAAAAATACGAAATTCAATACATGAGTTCTTTGAGTGCCATTTCATTAACGATTTTGTTCCTATTTTTTTTTTTTTTGCTGAATATGGATTCAAAACGCAAAAGTCATCGCTCTAACGTCCCGCCAAAAATATATTAAATATGTGTTCCCTGGACCATGGACGAATTTACTGATAAGGTACTTTTTGGAACGTGGAAGTTTAAGATGGAGTGAAATATCCTTTGATGTCCTGCACCAAACCAAATGGCTACACTCAGAAAAATAAAGTACCAACCAAATTGAAAAGTTTATTTTGGTTGCGACAACCAATAAATTCGGTTAT